>OX328123.1:128799135-129369135 GCA_946811695.1 Gonocerus acuteangulatus | reverse complement strand
AAGAAGATAAAAACCTTTAGTACTTGCCTGGGATTTGGACTCGGTCCTTCAGCATAATAGTCCAGTGCTCTACCACTAATCTTATAAGAAACTTAGAATTAATATATTTTTGTCTTAAGGGATTAGGCAATATACATTGACAGCTTGATACCCGGACAGCTATTTGATTTTATAAATTATGTACCATTTAAGACATTCATCAAAGAAATTAAATCGGTAAATTATGTCCTCCTATAATAAAAAATAAATATTTAAACGACTTTGAACCTGATTTTTCATCTCCAGTTAGTATCATGATATATATTCTCCTTGGAATGCAATTTAAGAATTAATTTAAACTCTCGTCAGAGTTAAGTGGCTGCTTTATTATTCATGGCACGCTCGCCAACTTTTAACTAAATGAATTACCAAGATTTGATTTTAAACTACTGAGTAGAACACTACTTTGTTTCCAATATTTGATGACGATCAGCTTGTTTTACTGTCACGTAAGAAAAGTTAAGTGTTAGATTAGATTTTTTTTTCTTTTAAAGCAGCACTTCTTATTTACTGTTTGTTTAAAGGATATTTACTCAGATGCAAATGTACTGACATATTAATTTTAGCATGTTTCCTTCCCCCTTATAATAAATAAACATACGCATTGTTTATATCTGTATATATATATATATATATATATATATATATATACACATGTATATATATGTTTTTTGTCTGTATGTAAATATGTAACATCTAGAAGAAGTTTTAAAACTGGCTGAGAAGTATTTCGGAAAACGAAGATCAAGTGTGTTAATCATAAGAACTCGCATACCGGCAATCAGTTTTTTGAAGAAATGAGTTTGAAACGCGCTTACGGAATTCCATTACAGTTACATTTTAGTAGGTATTTAGAGGGAGCATATCGAAGGAAACCGAGAGTGCTCAAAAATGACTTAGTTATTCTCCACACTTTTCACATTAATTTAAACTAATATACATACAAATTGAGTCATTTATTCCAGATACCCGTCAAGTGCACAACTAAAAGAACATCATAATTTTAAAATTAGTAAAGGTTTTGATTTGGGAAAACATCAAAGTGTTTCTTAAATCAATGGAAAAACAAATAATGCTTAGGGTTAATTTTTAAAAATTGGAAAGTTTTTTTTTTAGTTTTCCCACAATTTAAAAAACTACGCTTGACGGGTTTCTGAAATAAACGTTTTAATTTAGGCTACGTATCAACGGGAGGACAAATTAAATACAATTTTACACCTAAAAAACTTCAGGACTTTACAGCAACGACCTATAAGGTAGACCTGAAGATTTTTCCCGAAAAATGTAGTACTACCGCCATCCGGGCAAATCAATGTCAGGTAGAAGAAGTTATTTTATAACGGACACTGTCGTTCTACATCAGAATTATGTATGCGCAAAATGTTTGGCTGTTTTGGAGGTGATTAAATACTTAAGAGTTGTATATTCTGCAATATTACTGATATATGCTATAATATTACAATATTACAAAATGGGGGCATATCCTATATATATATATATATATATATATATATATATATATATATATATATATATATATATATATATACAGATGTATAATAAATTCTGTCCGCAACAAATATAATAAAATCACTTTAGCAGACGGAAAATAAAATAAGGAATCGAAAGTCAGAAAAGGTCGAAATATATTGACTAATGACGCAGCCATTAAGCAGTGACCTTCCCCAAGAAATGCTGTGGGGGCGTCGAAAGGCTGCCATGTTTCTCTATAAAGCCTTAATAAATCAAAACCATGGGTAAGGAGAGGGGTTGTCTTTTTGCAGAGGTAGCTCCGGATTCCTGGACGGAAATAGAACTCCAAGACTGGTCCCATTAATACTGCACCGTCCCATGTAAACAATCCCGGGACAAACACCAACAGCAACCAACGCACTCGAAAAGGTTAAATATCTCCCGACGAGATACGACAGATTTATTCATCTCAAAAATGAAAAAGACCTTCCTCCAGATAGAATCGAACTCGTATTTTAACCGCAGAAACGTTGTGTTTTTTTTTTTTTTTTAAGTGTTCAAAAACATCCTCAATCGATATAATAAGGATCAAATACCCTTTTCAGCGTGTATCCATATATTTTTCATTTTTTGGTTGAACCAATTACGCAATGTATGACAAAGGATTTGAAACAAGGACGTCTTGTGTTCACTAATCATATAAAAAAAAAAAAAAAAAAAAAAAAAAAAAAATCATAATACAAATTTGAATATACAAAAATTATTATCATAAAGTTTTTCTTTTTTATTATACCACCGAGAAGTGAATTTTAAACATACGAATTCGTTATTTTCCATTCGGTAAATGTATGTATATATTCTAGAGCTAATCAAAAACTTGAAGCCGTTCCTTATAATTATTTAAATAATGCAGTTAACGACAAAATTGATAAAGAAATCACCTCCTCAACGTATTCCAATATTTTTCATTTTATTAAATTTACCACGTGATTGTAGTCTCTTAAGAACAAAAGGTTGGAAATACGGAATTTATTGACATTTCTACTTGATTGTGGTCTCTAAAGAACAAACATGTTGAACTTACGGGGTTTATTAAAATTTTCATTTGATCATTACCCTCACTATATATTTTTTACCTGTTGTTCTTAAGAGAGCACAATCAAGTGGAAATGATAAGCAATGCCGTATATTTAACCTGTTTGTTCTTAAGGGACCAGAATCAAGTGGAAATTTCATAATGTTCCGTATTTCCAGCCTGTTGTTCTTAAGGGACCACAATTAAGTGGAAATTTCATTATGTTCCGTATTTCCAGCCTGTTGTTCTTGAGGGACCACAATTAAGTGGAAATTTCATAAAGTTCCGTATTTCCAGCCTGTTGTTCTTAAGAGACTACAGTGAATTCTCAAAATTATTTTTTAAGTAATAATACTACCTATTGATAAGTGTTATTTTTTTTTCGGATTTCCTGAAAGTATTTCCTCATCCGGGATTCCCCCCCCCCCCACACATCATTCTGAGTTTGCTCCTTTCTGCGCCGCTGAATTAATTGACTGCATTGCCGAGTTAATTTTTCTAAAAAAATCGATTTGAATACTGTCACTGGCAGGCTATATCGCCCTGCATTGAATTCAAATACTAGTCTAGATAAATAAAAATTAAATTATTAAAATTAAATTATCTAAAAAATAATTATTGTGTTAAAAATGTGGGTTTCAAACTAAAATGAGACAATTTACAAGTAGTTTTGAATGTCAATCGGATGAAAATATCTAAAAAAAAAAAAAAAAAAAAAAAAAAAAAACAAAAAAAAAAAAAAAAAAAAAAAAACAGATCAAACAATCTATATTGGATCAAAAGATCTATAAAACGCAAAACAATTTTTACAACAAATTTTCTCATAAGAATCGTGAAAAATAAAAAAGATTGCTGGTGGATAGAATCTGAGAGCTAAGGAGCTTGACCTTTTGTTTTAGTCAATGTTTGTTTTTTTTTTTTTTTTATAGAATAAAGGTTTTGTTCAGAATTATATATTACAACATATTTCTGATTTATAGTTTTTAAACAAGACGTAAAAAAAACAGCAATATATTTGTGTTATTTTTTTTTTTGTGGCAAAAATACTTTTATTTTTCACTCAAATATTCTTTATTGACAATAAACATATCCACTTGTCCGCATTTCTCTTTCCCCAAAACTGAGATAAATTTATGCTTGTTGCCATCTTAAGATTGACTGAACACTAATAATATATATATATATATATATATATATATATATATATATATATATATATATATATATATATATATATATATGTATAAACTATTAATGAAATTGGGTTAGGGACTGTATACGAAAACATAAAAGAAATATTTTATTTCGAATCCTTTATGAAGAGAGAGTTTTGAATCAATATTGCAATCATGAATAAAACCACTATAGGCTTCCTCGCGAAACTATTGTACTTGTTCAAAATTCATTCAATTGATTACCTCTTTAAAGGTGCTGTTTTTCCCGTTTGTTGAGGAATGCAAACAGTAGCTGCTAGCCTCTTGAAGAAATCCCCAGCAGTCGTAACTCAGGATGGGGGGACTGGTTCCTCTTTTTGCACTAAGTCCGGATTCCTGGTCCAAGAATAGAACCCACAACCGAGCCCATTAACATGCTTTTCAAAGTAAACACCAAAGAGACTGCAAATTCTCCTTAGCAGCACTTCGAAACGTCATTATTCTCAGGGGATTTTAGATAGAACTTTATTTTTCGACCAACAAGTTTAAATTTGTATTTTAATTAATACAGTAGTAATAGTTAATTGGTACTACTGGAGCATGTGCTTTGAATTGAAGACTATTCCCCGGCGAGTGATGATCCACAATTTTCACTTTAAAAGTATTATTGACTCTTCCATCTACTGCTGTGACCAACGTATTTTCGAAGCGACTAAAACCTATACAGCTCACCATTTATAACATGACCGATACACGAATTTTGATCTAATAAATTCTGAATATTCGCGTGATCTTCAAATGTCACTGAACATACTAACTAGTTCTTAGCATGAGCGTTCCAATAGAAAATTTATTCAGCAGACCATAGAGGGTTTTTCTTACAGAAGTTGTCTATGCCAACTGGAAGCCTATAAGGATATAAAAACGGTTTCTACAGTAAAGTGGCAAAAAATAAAAAATAAAATAAAATTAAACAAATAATAACCTGGGAAATATTAAATTGCATGCAACTTTTCTTTTCTTTTTAACTTAAAATTGTGAACAAAACGTAGACGATGGCCTGTATAGCTATTAGGCGTATAGCCATGGGGGATCAAGCATACAGGCTGCTACGGTTAAACGTGACCCCTTAGGGATTGTTAAACCATTGTGTGTATAGAGTGTCTGACAGACATACAGACAAAAATTCCAAAAATCATTGTTTTGGGTACTATTGCGTTGATAAAGACCCCCAATAGTATTTTTTCCCATATATCTTCCATGGACAGAGAGCGATCCATTAGAATTTTATTATATCTATATATATGTATGTATATATATATATACATATATATATATGTGTGTATGTGTATATATATATATATATATATATATATATATATATATATACATGTATTTATATATATATATATATATATATATATATATATATATATATATATATATATGTATTTGTTTGTGTGTGTATGTATTAATTCGCACAAGAATTTTAATTCTTTTTTTGTGGCTTCTCATGGATAAAGCTTTAGCTATATTACTTCGGGATCGGCTCAATAAAGTAGATAAATTACGAAAATAAAAAAGGAAATAGACAACAAAAAAAATATCATTTCTAAAAAATCAAGTGCTCATGATTTAATTTAATGTTAATGTCCATTATTATAATTAACTAAGAACTTTAGACGGGTTATCTATTGGTCACCACCCTTTTCTAGCCTTGATTTCTTCAACGAGAAAAAAAAAATTGAAAGATATAATTCATACAGCTTTAATTAGACATACGTAAAAATGATAAAATTCTATTATCTTCCAAAATAATTACTCTGACGAATTGGTAGTAGTCTCATTCGACTCAACACATGAATTACTTCAAAAAATATACCGAAATCAGAATGATTCAAGGATCTACACGTTTTCTTCCCCAAAATCTGGCGTTTGGCTCCACTCTGCAGGGCGGCATAAAAACAAATATTCTTAGGAGCGAATGAGTTGGTATAATTTCCTCGTTCATGAGAGAATTATAGGATGACAGGTGTAAAGTGTGATGCGGAGTACTTGATAGGAATGTGAAGAATGCTGGCATATTCTCAGCCGGTCCCATTACCATGGAGACAGGTTTAGGAAGACTCCAGCCAGGCGGGACAACCATGCTTCCAGGATGTCCAACCGGACGTCCTCTCAAGGTCGACCTCCTTTTTGATGCATCTTATGGCAATGCTCTGGTGGAAGTCACTTCGGTCCTAAATATTTCATTCGATTCCCTCTAGGGGTGGGGGCATTGCTTGAAAAAAAGAAAAGTTGTGTCACAAATCACAATTTTGAAGTATCAAAAACATAAATTACAGAAAATGCTAGCTTTCTCGAAAATGGTTATTTCCCGTTCTATTTCCCTCATAAAATTATTTATAAATAGCCAAATTCCTTTGGAAAATGCTAAAAGTGCTCATAGAAACCAATAAACGCAAAACTTTATTCTCTACGATTTATTATATTAACTTCATTTATAGTTTGGGATAAAGTCTTTTTACACCAGATTTCATCAAAATGGGATCATTATTGAACCTTCTAGAGAGAGCTCAAAAATAATTAGAAATTATACATGTTTGAATATAGAACATCTGGAAATTTTTTCAAAAACATAGTTTTACAAAGGTCCGACTCTCAGGAACTGCTTCCCCTTCATTCCTAATTCTAAAGAGATCATTTCTGCGTTCATATCTCTAGTTCCATTAGTAAGGGAGTAGAAGCAGATATTAGTAGGTAGGTTCTGATCTTTCGTAAAAAATATATAAAGAAATCTCAAAGATAAGGAAGATTTTAGGCGCTACAATAAAAAACTGACAGTTTCCTAAGCGGAAATTTCTTTATCCTTTTTCTTTGTGCTTGAAAACACCATTACCAATACGTTTCTCATTTTCTAACCTTGTTTTAGTAAAATGCTCATTTTAGTATTGTTGGGATTGATAGGATGGTGGATATTGATGATCAGAAGGATGAAAAAAGTCCAAAATTTCCACAGGTATTTTAATTTTTGTATTCTGAAGATCGTTTTCAGGGACTAAGCCCCATTTTCAATGCCTATGCATAGGTTCTTATTCAGTCGAGCCTTGCTCCTAGACTCCTAGAGTCGTGAGTTAGAACTTTAAAGTCGATTTTCTAAAGAGAGTTCTTTTCAAATCAGGCGATACGCTAGCGCTTTCAATTTTCCCCCCAGTTCAACTTCACTTGCAGATTCCTAATGATATAGTACGTAGGGAGTTTTCCATTAATTGAATTATGACGATTTTATGACCGATTTTCGACGAATTTTTTTAATAGATAATAAAGAATTATTCACCATTTTCGAAAAAAATAATATTTCTTAAAAAGCCTACGTATTTTACTAGATTTAAGGCTTGGAACACAGAACACGATCTGTACCGCGGCGGGCAGCGATCTCTGACCGAGGTTGGGACGCGATCTACTTGTGTTATACAGGATTTCATTAGTTTTAAAATAATTGAAGAAACTGAATTCATTATTGGAAATATTTGAAAAATCTAACTTCATGTGATTGCAGTTCCATACTCAAGAGGTGGTATTCTCCCAAATGTTCCCCCCCAAAGGTAGATGATATTCTCCTTGTATTAATATCATCTACCTAACATCCTCTTTTCCTTCTATTTCGCAACGATAGTAAAAGAAGCAGTTCTTCCTCGTCCCAGCTAATCATTTACGAATATAACTAGTGTATTGCAACAATAATAATAGCAGAACAAAAAAAAAAAAAAAAAAAAAAAAAAAAAAAAAAAAAAAAAAAAACTAGCACGACCAGAAAGGAACCAGATTACTGTATTGCTGACAAAGATATACCGCCGCGACAATCGTTGGATCGCTGCCCGCCTCGATACAGATCGCATTCTGTGTATCGGAGCCTTAAACCTTCTTCTTTCAAAATAACTTTAGTTTTTTGTTCCGGATTAAAAATTGCCGCCTGCAGACTATCACCCGTGAAAATAAAAGGTTTCCATTCATCAGGCCCAACGTCGCCATTGTGTTTTCGAAGAATTAAAACTATTTTTTTTTTGTTACTTTAACTTAGGTACCATATAAAACTTTTATCATAAATAATTAAAAAAATATTGATTTATTTTTTATCCATAAATTGGAGAAAATGTCTTTGATTTTGAACACACAAGGCAGTATTGCCCCTTAACACAATTCATTTATGAGATGTTTAATAAAATATACGAAAAATTCTGTTGACATAACATTTTTATTTTATTACTTCTTCTACCCCAAACATCCAAAATTCCATCGTTTGGATTAATGTTGAACCCGTGTAATCTCTTTCAACGCAAAACGTTGTTTTAGAGTATCATTAATAAAAATTCTAGTTGTTTCCATCCATCTCAAAAAAGTTTAATAATACCGCTTTAATAGTTGTTTTAATCGGTTTTCTATTGAGAAAAACAGTCTTCTGTTATGCTAGGTCTTTAGTTGTAGAGGAAGTAAGACTTTTGTACAGGATAGAGCGCTAACAGACAGGCATATATACTGCGACATATCTAGTCTCATGGGGAGGTTTGAAATACGCTAATAATCACATTAATGCGACGGGGCAAGAAAGTCAGTATTTATGGCGTTACAAATTCTATAGAATGATGCCCTGTAGGATTATTTGACTTCAATTCTATTAGTCCGTTCATTCCAATTGAAAGCCTGCACGTGAAAATTATTGCTGATAGACCATAAGGAACATCTATCAGGCCTAAGATGACAGTTATCCCTACGTAAAGTGCCAAAAAGATGCTTATCAGGACACGGAAAACGGACATGCAAAAGCCATTTCAATTCTGAAATTGCTCTCTTATAATTTAGATTTAGGTCACATTTTAATTAAGTAATACTTTAAGAAAAAGGAGTTTAAATATGAAATTATTAAGGTCTTGCACAACTGTGTCATTATAAGAATTAGATTAAAAAATTGGCCTGGAGGCAAAGTAAAATAATGTCAGCTCGTTAACTCCCTCTGCCCATTGAAAGGAAAACCGCTAATGAGGAAAAACGGAAGTGCAGGAAGTTTCAAGCATAGGTTGCTAAAATAATGGTGGTTCAAATTTACGCGTATATGTATATGTATATATATATATATATATACATGTGTGGGTGTTTGTATGTATTTATATATAAATTGATCTTTTAAATAATGTACGTTAACCCACAGAATCCGTGACTATCAAAAATCGCATAAAAACCACATTTGTAGGAAATTTAAAAAGTTTTAAATTTAGTACATACTATGATTTCCCAATGGGTTTCGAGATATCTAAAACGTACCTGAAAAACGTGTTCCCCGAAGCCTTGCGTAACGTTTACGTTTTTTCGTTTCAAGGCTTCTAGGTACACGTTTTCTGATATATTCTTAGATATCTCGAAACCTATATCATAGTGAATGTAAAGCTTATTTAATAAAACTGTAAATAAATAGTAAATCATTACATGAAAAGAGTTAGTTGCTAATTAAAATACAGGAGACAATAGAGAACCCGTCTTCAGTTGAGTAGATTAACAATAAAAGACTGTACTTTCAATAATATTAAATGAAGGCATAGGCTATACTAGGAAGAAGTATTTAAAACGAACGCCACTTCACTATCGATAGCTTTGACCATACTCAATAAAATAATTCAATGATCTTGTTTGAAGACAACTGTTTCATTTTAACTAAGTGCTACATGTTAGCCAGTTTGGAAAGCATGGCAGAAAAAGCGAGATATGACTTTTTAACTAAGCCTACATATCTAGTTTTTAATCTCTTTCAAGTGCCCACTACAGTCCTCTTTTCGGGCAATGATAAACTAACTTTTTTTTCTGCTCGTAAAAACAAAGTACTAGACATATTCCGGATTTAGGATAAATTATCGAAATTACATTAAATCATTGTGAGTTAAAATTGTCAACCCCAAAAGCGATCTGGTACAAAGACGTAAAAGCGTTTTGATTATATAAGTTAAAATGAAGGAAAACGACACTCTGAAAGAGGAAACCCTTTCAGAAGCAAGAAGATCCTCCAGAGAGGAAGAGACATACCAAAAAAAATTTACTTTCGTCATAATTTTTGTCTCTGCCCGTAAAATCGGGAAAATCTTTTGCGTGAATATCATTGTGCTAAGCTAATTTTACAATTTGATGGCAAAAAATTTTATTTCATTTGACTAATATACTTCTTCTTGATGTTGATTTTTAATTTATGGTCTCTTTCGAATTTAACCCTTAGACTGCCAGCCAAAGAAGTCAAAAAACTTCCCCCAGGCCAGGCAGTTTATGCAAATAAACAGTGGAAATTACACAACAATGATATTTAATTTTCAACATAATTTCATTACAAAATGGCATGTGCATCACTCAAGGCCTCGTTATACGTTTTCTAATCATTGCTTTTCAGGAGGCCATGTGTAGATATAAATTTGGATCTCAAAGTAACACGTAAACTCTGTAACAATTTGATACACATGGTGTTTTCTGAACCCACTCCATGAATCAATTTGATGTTGTTAACAGCTCAATCATAAAATTGATTTCAGGTTTCGACGTGGCTCTTGTAGCAAAAGCATTGTCATCTTTCGATTAGTTTGTATACCTAGAATCTTAAGTATTTTTTGTGCTCATGAAGAACACGTTAGTTTTAGTGAAGCAAATCCAGCCGTGATAATGAAATGATCAACTAGTTTAAACGTTTAATTGATTGGCCTTCTGGATATACTTTTATAGACTTTATTTATTCATTATTAATGTGTGTATAAAAATAATAACAGGCAACAACAATTAAAAGATGGGCTTAAAATCAAGATTTTGTTTTATAATTAGTATAACTGAGTTGACAAGAAAGCTGAACTTTATTATGGAAATGAGATGAGACAGGCTGAAACCTAAAAGTAAAGTTGTAGTGACCCAAATATATTTACCAGTCCTATAAGGAGGAATATACATTAATAATTAATTTATTTTGTCCTTGTAATTATGCAAGATAATTTCGACTCTAATGTAAAAGTCCTCGGTGGATACTTTATGACTTTTCGGCCGCAGGATATAACTTAATATGTCAGGATATTTTTTAATATGTCAATTCAGCCATACACCGCGACTGAAATCCATTAATAAGAATATTTATATTTGTTGTCGCCCCAATGACACTTTTTTAAATGTATAAATACCATCCTTTTAGCACTTTCCTCCGAAGGAAAGTAGCTATTGAGGTTGGACTCATGACGGAATTTTTGAAAAATTTCTTCAAATCTTTATCGATCCTACCTAGTAGACACCGAAAATGACCCCCGTTAAAATTTATATATATCTATATATATATATATATATATATATATATATATATATATATATATATGCATATATATATATATATATATGTGTCTGTTAACACGATAGCGGCCAGAGTTTTTGTTTTTTCGTCACGAAACTTGGTATATAGCATTCAATTAGCAAACGATTGAACGAGTTCGTTAACCACCAAAGTCGGTCCACCGGAAGGGGGGGTTTACCCCGAACTCAAAACACTAATTTGACTATGTCAGCCGTAATATTTGTTATATTTCAACGAAACTTGGTATTCGTAGTGGAAATATAGAGATAAAAGTGAGATATAAAAATGAACTAAATCGGTTCATTAGAAGGGGGGGTTTACTCCGGACCCACAATACCAATTCGCCACTACCAGCCGTGATTTTTGGTATATTTCAACGGAACTCGGTATTCGTAGTGATAATCCACAGGTAAATAACTGTTGTAAAAATAAACTAAATCGGTTCATTAGGAGGGGGGGTTTACTCCGGACCCACAATACCAATTCGCCACTACCAGCAGTGATTTTTGGTATATTTCGACGAAACTCGGCATTCGTAGTGGTAATCTACAGGTAAATATGTGTTGTAAAAATAAACTAAATCGGTTCATTAGAAGGGGGGGTTTACTCCTGACCCAAATTCTTAATATACTCATACCGGTCGTAATTTCTGCTGTATTGTAACGAAACGCGGTATACGTCGTGGGTAACTCATGAGAAAGAAGTGTTGTAGAAATGAGCTGAATCGGTCAATCGGAAAGCGGGGGTTTAATTTGTAATATATTTCAATAGAAAAGCCCGTCAGACGTAGGTTCACAAAGCCGCCGCAAGGAGCGCTTTCTACCACTAGAGTGACTGTATCCTGTTCCTGCGTTAGATCAAAATACGATAATATGAGGTTTTTTGTATTTATTACGAAGTGTAATAGGTACCATGTGTAAACATAACTCTGGAAGCAAATTATTAATTGATCAGTTACTCATTACAAATTTAAAAGTCCGTCACGCAGGAGCTGCATAACTAAGCACTTTCCTCAGAATTTGGGTAGTGTAGACTGCTTTCCAGAACAATTTGCTTAAAATATCTTACATAAATAAAATAAAAACGTGAATAGTTCTCATTTTGTAATGAGTAACTGATCAATTATTAATCTGCTTCCAGAGTTATGTTTACACATGGTACCTACTACACTACGTAATAAATACAAAAATCCTCATATTATCGTATTTTGATCTAACGCAGGAACAGGATACAGTCACTCTAGTGGTAGACTGCGCTCCTTGCGGCGGCTTTGTGAACCTACGTCTGCCGGCTTTTCTATTCAAATATATTACAAATTAAACCCCCGCTTTCCGATTGACCGATTCAGCTCATTTTTACAACACTTCTTTCTCATGAGTTACCCACGACGTACACCGCGTTTCGTTACAATACAGCAGAAATTACGACCGGTATGAGTATATTAGGAATTTGGGTCCGGAGTAAACCCCCCCTTCTAATGAACCGATTTAGTTTATTTTTACAACACACATTTACCTGTGGATTAGCACTACGAATACCGAGTTTCGTCGAAATATACCAAAAATCACGGCTGGTAGTGGCGAATTGGTATTGTGGGTCCAGAGTAAACCCCCCCTTCTAATGAACCGATTTAGTTCATTTTTATATCTCACTTTTCTCTCCATATTACCACTACGAATACACAGTTTCGTTGAAATATAACAAATATTATGGCTGACATAGTCAAATAAGTGTTTTGGGTTCGGGGTAAACCCCCCCTTCCGGTGGATCGACTTTGGTGGTTAACGAACTCGTTCAATCGTTTGCTAATCGAATGCTATATACCAAGTTTCGTGACGAAAAAACAAAAACTCTGGCCGCTATCGTGTTAACAGACACATATATATATATATATATATGCATATATATATATATATAGATATATATAAATTTTAACGGGGGTCATTTTCGTTGTCTACTAGGTAGGATCGATAAAGATTTGAAGAAATTTTTCAAAAATTCCGTCATGAGTCCAACCTCAATAGCTACTTTCCTTCGGAGGAAAGTGCTAAAAGAGAACTATTCATGTTTTTATTTTATTTATGTAGGATATTTTAAGCAAATTGTTCTGGAAAGCAATCTACACTACCCAAATTCTGAGGAAAGTGCTTAGTTATGCAGCTCCTGCGTGACGGACTTTTTTTTTTTATTATTATGCACCACTTGTCTTCGATTTGTGTCACAAGTGATTATGGAATTAACCCAGGTCCACGAGACAAAAAATGCATAAATTATTCTGTCTTTAATAAAAAGTCATACAAATAAATATATATATATATATATATATATATATATATATATATATATATATATACACACACACACACATTTTTACGGGGCTCATTTTATGTGTCTATTGGGGAGCCCCCCTCCCCAGATGGACCAATTTTGGTGGTTAACGAACTCATTTAATTCTTTGGTATGGAAATGATATAAAGTGGCCCACAGTCAAAATTATGCAAACCGAAATTTTGATTTATTGTCATACATTAAATTTAGATAACCAAATCAACTCCACTATATATACAGAGAAAAATAAATCGTCATTAAAACTCGTAGGAATTGAAGGCCACGGTAAAAATATGTTTACTTTTACCGTTTAGAAAATAAAGTATTCTTCAATTCTTGGGGTCTACATGAGTTTACTAACATTTTAATTCCTTTTCAATCAGTTAATGAAAACAAAAATGAACAATATGAGTATTGTAATATGGGCAAGCATTCTACTCTTCCTGAACGACAAATTGTGATTAACAAACTTTAAAAGGGCAATATAATTCATATAATTGGCCCAAAACTATAAAAGCGCACTCCTCCAATCACCAGACCTCAACGTCACAGAGAATTTATGGAGTTACTTAGAAACAGAAGTGAGGAAACATAAAACGTCAAACCAAAAATATCTCGAAAAAATACGTCAAGAAGAATGGGAGAAGATATGTCAATTTTGCATTGAAACGCTTGTTGAAACCATGCCCATTCATTTGAAAGTATGATGTAATAAATAATAAAGAATTACCTATAAAGTACTCAAAATTATAATATTTTTGAATTTCTGGACATTTTCCATTTTGCATCATTTTCATTGTGACCTTAGAAGTGTATATTGATGTATAAAGTTTTTGTTTAATTTTATGATTTAATCTCAAATAAATGTTTAACTATTGTATACTAGCTGACTACCCGTGCTTCACCACGACCGATAAGTAGGTTTTATATTTCGTTAAATAAGGTATGATCATAATTAACGCTATCACAAAAATTTGTACAGCTTATTATTGCAAGAACTTTAAAGTTACCCAGAAAACACCATGTGCAGGTAACCGTACTTTCGTTTGGTTGGGGAGAGAAAAAAATACAACGACCACTTAAAAAGTTAAGTAAAAACAGAGACAAGTGCACGTTGAAACGAATAAAACTAACAACTTAGAAGTTTTAAGCACTTATCTCTTCGATTGACCTCGCCCCACCGAACATTACAACAGAATCTTTTTTGTAGAGAATTTAGTAACCTTTCGAATAGCCGCCTTTCCCAACCGTTTTCGAGATATTTTAGAAAATATACTGAGATCTTACCTCCAAACGATACCGAAGTTCTCTTAGATTAGATGAATGTCAAATACCTGGTAAAAGTTTCAAGTGAACCAATCATCGTTTCTGAATACGCAAACAGAACATTAGTTTGGAAAAGTATTTCTATCAATTTTTGTCGTAAACGGTTATAGAAATCGCTTTAAAAATGGTTTCATTCATTTTTCTACTTTAAGGAACCTTTATAACGAGTACCAGCAAGCAAGCATATGGACTCGAAAATGTAAGCGTCCCGATTTTTTCGCGCGAATTTTGCTCCAAAACCATGTTTCAGTGAACGGATTCAGCTGGTTAATGAACTTGACCTTTCAAATGGGAAGTAAGATTTTTGTACCAAATGATATGAAAATCGGACCGTTCTTGAGCCGATAAGGAACTTCTTAATAATTCAACCCCCCCCCCCCTAGAAGTACTTAAAAATTTGAATATCAAGAAAACTTTTCTTAGCGAGTGTTTACATGTGTCAAGTGGTTCGGGATATACTTACCTCTGATTGACCATCACCAGGGCGCAAACTCCATGAGGGACAAAATCACAGTTTATTTCTAGTAATTCAAGGACTGCCATCATAGTTGAAATTAAGCGCAATTAAAAATAATACTATGAAATAGATACAGTACGGTAACAGCTGTTCTGTTATCATCCTAGGAACCCATGCTGCCTAGTCTTGCATGCTCTAATCAACAAAAAATTTAATCCCCTCTAAAAATACTTAAAAATTCGAATATCAAAAAATCCTTTCTTAGCGAGCGTCTACGTTCTGTAGGGTGTGTCCATGCAAAATTTCAAATTTTTCTGTCGAGGGGTTTGGGGGGTTTGGGCGATGATAGGTCAGTGAGTCAGTCAGTGAGGGAGTGGGTGAGTGAGTGGTATTTGACAAATATATAGTAGATTCTAGCCTAATGATCCTAGTGTTTTTTAAGTAAATATCTTGCATAATTTTTATTGTGAGTCACTGTATATCAAATTTTGGTTTTATGGAACCACCCTGGAACCCCTTTAAAATAAACATAGTAACATATCAAACCTTGGTTTCTCAAAGGAAATTCCATCTACTTTACGTTGGTTTGATTGGATTTACCATAAACTGTTTTTCAGTAGTCACTACTTATTTATAAAAAAAAAAAAAAAAAAAAAAAAAAAAAAACCTGATCGACATAAAAAAAATACGAAATTTGAATTTACTCTGTTTCCTTTAGAAATTGAACCATACTTTATATGAATATTCAGGAATACAGAGTACTCCAGCCATCTTCAGAGGAAAGTTCTTAGTTATGCAGCTCAATCGCAACGGACTATTTCTTTTACACTCTATGAGGAAAATAAAGCGTAAAAGAAAATCCAAATTGATCCATTAAAAGTTGGACAAATCACAAAATGTATTAGTAAATCGCGTTTATACAGATTTTCATTTTCTGCTATAGTTTATTGGAAAATAGAGCGGTATAACTCTTCAAATTAGGTCAAAGTTTTGGGTAGGTAACTGGGTAGAAAGGTTACCGGCAAGACCAGTCGGAGCAGAATGTGGGCCGGCCTTAGTGTCCTTCCTATCAGCTGACGGGATTTACTCATTCCTACCTTGTTTGTATAAGAATGTATAATACATAAAGATTAGTCACACTTCATTGAATATATAAATATGCTATGGTTGTAAACGAGTATCTCAAATAGATACAATTTTATGGATAACAGTTATTTTGAGAGGAGCCTATGTTAAATTAAAGCACAATAATGACTAATCTAAACTGTTTTACTGTTTAATAAACTAACTACCAAATCTAGGTTTAGTGAGTCAAATGCTGAGTACATCCGAATGCTTCTTATAGGAGAACACTAACCGCTAATGATATTTTTTTCTGTTTTTGCACAATAATTATAATGATGAGCTCGTTGTACAGTTAAAAATGCAAAAATCCAAACAAATGTACTGTAACTGAGATAATCCTACTGAAATTTGCTTGTAGTTCTTCTTTCATGGATATACAAAAAGCTTTTGAATGTTCCCCTTAAGTTACGTTTCCATTCTGACAAATCACAATTCCATTCTGACAAATATGCCTGTATATATATATATATATATATATATATATATATATATATATATACACGGCGTACCGAGAGTGGTGACATTAGCACTGGCAAACAGTGGAACGAGTAATGGAAAAAACCGCCACATTGACAAAAAATATAATCTCTTTTTTTTTCATTAATTTTTCTATTAACTTTTCTTAAACTTTTACAGAATATTTACTCACTATACACTTTCAGAAAGTATCAATTAACTACGATTTTTTTAGGATGAAATACAAACTGGAATGATACCACAGCCGAATAAAAGTACCTAGAAATTTTGATTTAGTGTTGTTAACCGTGTTCCTTTCTACTCAATTCACTTTTAGAGCCTATTTGAGGATGTTGTTTCGATAAAATCTCATTTGTAATTTTTCTGTCAAGTTGTGGGGAAGATCGACTTGTTCCATTGTTTTCTTCAGGTTTTCTACTTTAATTATTCGCAGAGATTAGTTGCGACCTTGGTCACAATAAAAAGTCCGTAGCACAGGAGCTGCATAACTAAGCACTTTCCTCAGAATTTCGGTAGTGTAGACTGCTTTCCAGAACAATTTGCTTAAAATATCCTACATATATAAAATAAAAACATGAATAGTTCTCTTTTAAATGTATATTGAGTAACTGATCAATTATTAATTGGCTTCCAGAGTTATGTTTACACATGGTACCTATTACACTACGTAATAAATACAAAAAACCTTATATTATCGTATTTTGATCTAACGCAGGAACAGGATACAGTCACTCTAGTGGTAGAAAGCGCTCCTTGCGGCGGCTTTGTGAACCTACGTCTGGCGGGCTTTTCTATTGAAATATATTACAAATTAAACCCCCGCTTTCCGATTGACCGATTCAGCTCATTTTTACAACACTTCTTTCTCATGAGTTACCCACGACGTATACCGCGTTTCGTTACAATACAACAGAAATTACGACCGGTATGAGTATATTAGGAATTTGGGTCCGGAGTAAACCCCCCCCCCCCTTCTAATGAACTGATTTAGTTTATTTTTACAACACATATTTACCTGTAGATTACCACTACGAATACCGAGTTTCGTCGAAATATAACAAAAATCACGGCTGGTAGTGGCGAATTGGTATTGTGGGTCCGGAGTAAACCCCCCCTCCTGATGAACCTATTTAGTTTATTTTTACAACACATATTTACCTGTGGATTACCACTACGAATACCGAGTTTCGTCGAAATATACCAAAATTCACGGCTGGTAGTGGCGAATTGGTATTGTGGGTCCGGAGTAAACCCCCCCCCCCTTCTAATTAACCGATTTAGTTCATTTTTATATCTCACTTTTCTCTCTATATTACCACTACGAATACCAAGTTTCGTTGAAATATAACAAATATTACGGCTGACATAGTCAAATTAGTGTTTTGGGTTCGGGGTAAACCCCCCCTTCCGGTGGACCGACTTTGGTGGTTAACGAACTCGTTCAATCGTTTGCTAATTGAATGCTATATACCAAGTTTCGTGACGAAAAAACAAAAACTCTGGCCGCTATCGTGTTAACAGACACACACACACACACACACACACACACACACACATATATATATATATATATATATATATATATATATATAGATATATATAAATTTTAACGGGGGTCATTTTCGGTGTCTACTAGGTAGATCGATAAAGATTTGAAGAAATTTTTCAAAAATTCCGTCATGAGTCCAACCTCAATAGCTACTCTCCTTCGGAGGAAAGTGCTAAAAATGCAGAAAGCAATATTTGGCTGTTTGTAAATAAATAGAGCTATTTGTCAGGCATTACTGTTGTTCCTATATGCCTGTTACAGTACACAAAGTGCTAATTCATGGACGAAACATAATTAAAAACTGTATGGTACCTACCAACTGGAAAAATGTCAGAGGAAGCTCATGAATCTCTCAATAAAACGTTTCGGAAAAAGAGACAATTCAGGTCTCGTAAAATGAATAGGTTATCCAATAATAAAGAGGTTTTTCATAATTTCATCAGACCCTCATATTTCTGAAATTAGACCCCGCTACGGACAGAAATCAGGCAACGAAAGTTTACTTCCTGAAACCATCTCAATAACGGTAAACAGTGATTTTGATGAATATGTTCATGAAGACAGTGATGATGACAAGCCGATGGCCGTAGGGTAAAAACATTAGAAAAAATTATATTGCAAAAAAAATTCTATAAATGTGCAGTTGTTCAATATAAAACATATTTTTCTCTCTAAGTCTCTCTGTTGTATGGAATGACTAAGCATTCCATTTTAGCGCGGTTCCTTCCTCCCTCCACAGGGAGGAACCGCGTTTATGAGGTTGACCTCAAGACGCAATCCGGAAGTGCAGGCTAAAAAATTTCTCGTTGCAAAACTAATAGATCCCGGGGAAAAAAACCCGGGAATATTGTTTTATAAATTTACAAATTAATTATAAAACTCCATGTTTTCCCTAATTCCCAGGTTTCACATTTAATAGAGTAAAGTTTACGTACTGTTTATGTTAGTATCATAGTATTTAGAAAGCAATGTCTGTAAAATCTGCATTTCGTTCAACTGAGCTATGTCCATGGTGCGTCAAAGAACCTTCTCAACGGGTTCTGAGATGAGAAAAATTCTTACCGCAGGAGGGGCGCCAACCTCCCGCATGAGAATCTAAGGCGTTAGCCACTAGACCACGGGGAGACCCGCATATAAATAATAAAATGTATTAAAAAAATCGTTTAGATCCTGCTGGTCAAATTCAGGAACATAAATATGCTTTAGGTCCACCCGACAAACCTATGTAATCATAGGCGCATTCGCGGTGGCTATGCTCGTACATGGTCACCGCGCATGCGCGAACGCCAGCAGATACTTTTTTGTAATGCTTTTTATCAGTTTAGTCATCGCTAAAGCATATTTATGCTCAAAAATTCTTCGTTTTCTTTTTTTAATTCTTCTGAGTTCTGTCTTTAAAAGTTTATTTACGTGCCAACTAAGATCACTCTTACACCTCAACCGAACACGGTTGTACCTGTTAGTATTAAAAGTAATTACACTTTTTTTTTATTGTAGGCATTGCTTTTTTTTTTTTAAACAGATTCTTCGTACAAACAAATTCTCGTGTTTTTTCAGGGAATAATAAGTTTCATTTTAAACTAAGGAAACTCGCAGCCTGAAGAAAATAACAGTAATATTCCACTTGAATAACGACCTTAGGGAACTTCCGCTACATGTTCAATAACACTCCCACCGCCGCAGTTTTATCATGTTCAATGCCACAACCAAAATAATAAAGAACTATTATTTATTATGGTTATACGTATATATATATATATATATATATA
This sequence comes from Gonocerus acuteangulatus, assembly GCA_946811695.1. NCBI lineage: Eukaryota > Metazoa > Arthropoda > Insecta > Hemiptera > Coreidae > Gonocerus > Gonocerus acuteangulatus. The sequence goes on along the minus strand of OX328123.1, from coordinate 129,349,003 downwards.
TATATATATATATATATATATATATATATATACACAATTACATCGTGCATATTTATTAATAACTCCCTGCGACCGCACTAGCAATACTTCTGACCAATTATTAAATCTATGGAACAGGCAACGAGCTACTGAATGATGGTACGTGGACTAATTAGTATATTGTGTATATAAGTTTGTCTATTACAGGTTACGCCGAAAAATATTAAGTGTGTGTGTGAATACAACAAAAAAAAAAAGAAGAGTTTTGAATATGTAATAATCAATTTTAGGAAGGGGTAAATTAATAAACTTAAGAATTAAAATATATGGATGTTGATTCATCACGAAGGACGTTTTCTCAAACCCGGACTTTAATCTGTAAATTGAATGATTTTCGGAAATTCCATGTGATTTAAGAGATTCGAGGCTCACATCATCATCTTTAATTTTTGCCATTAGAAACGTTCCGAGGATCTTCAAGGACCTCCTTAATGACAGCTATTACTCGAATTGGACAATAGCTCTCCTGGAGGATGCTCAAGGGTTTCCTGAGGATGTTCCCTTTGTGATATGTACCCTGATGAGAATGGCCATCGGTGTATTTCTATGCGCTAGTAATTACGTTGAAAGATACAGAAATTAACTACCGATTGAAAATTTGTTTCCTTTTAAGTTGGGCACATTTTTAAGAAATTTCTTGGCCTTTTTTTTATTTTTTAGGATTTTGTTTTACATTTTACGATATTTAGATTATGTCATAAAGCAACAAGTTGAAAAAGCTAAAAGAACTGTTAAATACTTAAAATATATGTGTATTCTTTAAAAATAATTAGACTTTGATATCGGCCCGTGAAATATTAATAATAGTAATCAATCTATATAAATAAAATCATTATTTTGTCTGATAAAAACGACACTTTGTTTTTTTTTTTAATTTCATACATTAGAGAGATCAAATCCGCCCTTAAACGAAATACCCAGTCAGCATTCCTTTTGTCAGACCAACTTTGTTAGCAATTGGCTCAACCATGTCGGTGCATTGACTGCTGCAGTCATTAGCACCATTTTTTTTTTTCATGCACCTGTCTGTGTCCTTTCTTCAAATAATTAATATAATAATATATAATATACTAGGTTTGCATTACAAATATGGAATATTGTTCTTCTAATGTAGTAAATAATAAGTTACTTATTAAAAGCTATTGTTTGAGTTTCTAATATTATTGGTTTAATTCCCCTAGCTGGAGACATTGGAACTATTCGGCGTGGTTACACATGTTTATAATTTTTGAAAATTCTTCTTTTTTATTGGCTAAATATCATAGCATCTAAATATCCTTGTCTACAAGCATAGAACTAGATTTGAAACTACAAACTGAGTTCTGACTGGGGATTCCAGTGAGGCATGGGCCGGCCTTCTTCCAATCGTATCCAAACTAGACATGCGCGCCGCGCCGGCGCCGCTACGCCACGCCGAGTTTTAGCGGCGCCGCCACCGCCGAGCCTATTCAGTCGGTGCGCCGATTGAGGAGAGGAAATCGGCGATTGTACTGCATGGTGATCGGCAGGCGCCATTTTGAGCTTACCTTCTGATCGAATAACACTTGTGTGTTGTGATTGTTGATTAGAAAATGACAAAGCTTGTATCGGAAAAGTATAAAATAAAATAATTTTATGTAAACATACTCTTTAACCAGAGCCGTCTCATCTCAGAGCCGGACCCAGAAACAGATTTTGATCACGGGCCCCCAATATTGATTGATCGTGTTTGAAATGTATACTTATCTACAATATATTGATTTACAAAAGGTGTAATATGTACTTAAAATCATTTTAAAAAAATCTTAATACAAGAAGCGTGTACATATTGGGATTTCAAATCCACAAAACTGAAAATTCAAGTACTCTCTCATTGGAGACATTGGCAAATTATTTTCATCTTTGAAAAGTTTTGTACGAAATGAGAATAAACGCCGTTTGCAGAGAAGTTTCTATATCATTTTCATCAATCCTCATCAGTAGCACGAAACTAGCAAAATTCTAATTAACTGATATTATTACCATGACTGCAGCCTCCTTAACCCCCCCCCCCTTTATATACGCCCATGGCTCACGGGGAGCATAAAGGACAATTGGTCAGGGGCTCGAGGTCTCAGGAGGGGGGGGGCGTGATTTTTGTACTCGCAATATAATTTTCAATAACAATGTTTACGTACATTAAAAAAATATAGATCCCATTCCAACAAATATAGGCTAAACCAGCCTATATTTCTCAAATCAATTAGACACCTATAAAATGTTTTCCAATTAGCGAAGCTCCTGCGGTGCTCGGGGAAAACAGCCCCCCCCCCCCCCGATGTGGCGGCCCTGTCTTTAACTCAACGAATAAATCCATATTTTGTGGGAGATGTTTTGGAAACCTCGTAATTGAAGAGAAAAACTAAAAAAAACTTCCGACTCGCAGGAACTGGGTCATCTTAGCGCGGTTCCGTTCATATCTCTAGTGCTAATAGTAAAGAAATAAATACAGTTATTCGTAAGGTTTGATCATTCGTTAAAAATATAAAATAAAATCTCAAAGAGAAGGAAGTTTAAGGTGCCACAACAGGAAACTGACAGTATCCTAAGACTCCCACACCAACACAACGTTCGCCCTGCGAAAACATTAAGAGTATATCATTAAGTTTCTCATTTTCTTGCCTTCTTTTACTAATAGACTAATTTTTCTGATAATTACAATTTATCAAACAAGTGAATTAAACAAACACAAAACCCCGTTCAAAAGAACAAAGCAAACGCTTTCGAAGTTTCAAACCCTTATTTCTCCGATTGACATCACCCCATAGAAAATTATTTTATAACAATTTATGTAGAGACATTAGAAAGCTTTCGAATGGGAACCTTCCCCTTGCCACGACATTCCAACCGATATAAAGATATTTACTAAAATATACGAAGGTCCCAAAATTTTTCATGTGTGAGGAGTTTCAAACAAATAAACACATTTAAATGGAATCCCACGATTTCATGTACCCAAACCGCAAAATGAGTTTGTTCCACTTAGCTCGATAACTGTTACAGATATCGCCTTAAAAATGGTTTCATTTCATATCGTATGTTAAGGAACATATTACGCGAGTATCTGCAAGCATATAAACCCGAAAACGCAACCGTTGCGGTTTTTTTCGCGCAAATTTCGTGCCAAAACCCATGTTCCGGAGGGCGGATTCTGCTGGCTAACGAACTTGACGATTTAGGAAAATATCAAAAGAAAGAATGATAGTTATATTTAGGCAATTTTTTCTTTTTAATTTCTATTTTTATTTATTAGCTTCTCTCTTTTTTTTCTCTCTTTCTCTTGACTCATTAATTATTTCTTAATATAATTTATACATTCAATAATGATTATTCAATGGAACATTAATAGACTACTGACTCACAGACCCGACTTAGAATGTGTTATTAATGACTTTGACAGTTCTATAATTTGTATTCAGGAAACAAGATTAAAGCCTTCGCAAACATTAAATTTTAAACATTTTAAAATTATTAGAAAAGACTACACAGATGGATTGATAGCTTCCGGAGGAGTATGTATCCTCGTTAAAAATAACATTGCCTATGAACCTATTACAATAAATACACCTTTACAAGTAGTTGCAATAAGAATATTTTCTCCAATACCAATGACGATTTTCAACATTTATTTACCACCAGGAAAACAGTTTAACTGTGATGACTTATGTAATATTTATGGACACCTCCCTGAACCTGTACTTTTATTAGGCGACTTCAATGCTTTCTCAGAGATTTGGAGCACAAAAAACACAGATCAGAGAGGAAGAATCATTGAAACTTGTATTGACACATTTAACCTGACCGTATTAAATGATCTCACTCCAACACACATCTGTTCTCGAACCGGGACGATGTCAACAATAGACCTTACCATAGCATCTCCCATCGTAGCTCCTAGGATCAAGTGGTCAGTAGCAGAAGATTCCTATGGGAGCGATCATTTCCCGGTTCTCGTTGACTTCTATAGCAGAAGCAACAAAACGACAGGCCGATCAGATGGAAACTCAAGGAGGCTAATTGGCAACTATTTGAAACACTCGTCCAACTAACGAATTTAAATGTTAATGCAGATACAATAGATAATATTATTAATGATCTAAATCAAAAAATAATTTGTGCAGCTACAGAAACAATCCCACGTAATAAGAACACAACTCAAAGGAAAACTGTGCCCTGGTGGAATGAAGATTGTCGGAAAGCCATAAAGGAAAGAAAGAAAGCATTACGAAAATGTAAAACCCATCCTTCCGCCGAATCTACAGAAGGTTATATCAAGGCAAGAAAACACGCTCGATTTACTATAAAGAATGCAAAGAAATTATCTTGGCAAACTTTTCTATCCAAAATTAATTATACCACATCTCCTACAGAAATATGGAACCAAATTCGAAAAGTGATAGGGATGAAAAATACGAAACCCATTCCATCTCTAAAACATAATAATCTTACAATAGTTGAACCGAAAGAAATAGCAAATCTTTTAGGAACACATTTCAGTTATATATCAAGTACAGAAAATTACTCAAATAATTTTCTTACTTTAAAATATGACAAAGAAAAACACCCTATTGATATATCAATTAACCCATTCCACCCATTAAATGCTCCCTTCTCTTTAGTTGAACTTAACACAGCTCTTTCTTCTCGGAAAGATACCTCACCGGGTCCCGATGAGATATGCATTAGCATGATCAAACACCTAGATCTAAGCAACAAGAAAGTCCTCCTTGCTATTTTTAACAGGATATACACTCGAGGTGAATTTCCGGAAGTCTGGAGGAAATCTATAGTTGTACCAGTCCACAAGAAAAACAAATCTGACAAAGATGTAACAAGTTACAGGCCAATTTCACTCACAAATTCTCTTTGCAAACTTATTGAAAAACTGGTTTGTAATAGAGTAGACTGGTACTTAGAAAAAAATAAATGTCTAGCAGATTGGCAGAGCGGTTTTAGGAAGGGAAGGAACACAAATGACAATTTAGTTTTATTACAATCCACAATTATAGAAGCCTTCAGAAAGAAGCACAAAGTAATGGCTATTCTACTCGATATTGAGTGTGCTTTTGATCGAGCTTGGAGACGTCATATTTTAGAATGTCTAAAAGAAAATGGAATCGATGGGCACCCTTTAAATTTTTTCAAAAACCTTTTTGAATCAAGAAAATTCCAGGTTCGTGTTGGATCCACATTATCAGATTCATTTGAACAAGAGAATGGTGTAATTCAAGGAGAAGTTTCAAGCCCAAAACTATTCTGTCTAGCATTAAATAACATCACAAAGCAAATTAATTACCCCGTAAAAATAATGCTTTATGCAGACGACATTTTAGTTTTCTGTGAAGGAAAGAGTATAGACACACTACATACTTTCCTCCAAGAAAGTCTATACCGCTTAAATAACTGGCTAACGTCACACGGCTTCAAAATTTCAATTAATAAATCTAAAAGTATTGTTTTCAGTCCTAGAAGACCAAATTTTACTCCACCATTCAAAATAGATAACCGAGAAATAATGGAATCAGATACAATAAAATACCTGGGTCTAACATTTGACCGGACTTTATCATGGGTTCCCCACGTAAGATCCTTAAAGACTGAGTGCAAAAGATCTCTGAACGTATTAAAAGTTTTGTGTAATACTTCTTGGGGAGCTGACAGAACAAGCATGCGCATGCTGTACAAGATAAGATCCAAGCTAGATTATGGTTGCACAGTGTATGGATCAGCTAGTCCAAGGACCCTTCAGATCCTCGATCCGATCCATCATTCTGGGTTGCGACTAGCGACGGGACCCTTCCGATCAAGTCCAGCTCCAAGCGTTCTTGTAGAGGCCGGCGAACCACCGCTCAACCATAGAAGATTACAGCTTACCATTTCCTATTATTTCAGAATCAAAGGCTGGCTAACACACACTTTGAATGATTACTTCTCCATCGTAAACTGGATTCAGCATTATTCTGATCATTATAATAACAATACTTGAAAAGTACCGTTCCCTGCCAGAGCCAACATTTTCTTAAACAGGAATCATTTAAATAATATTAAACTGCAGCCCATAACCTTATCAAATCATCCACCAAGGCTATTACATCCTCCACACGTTAATATCAGCCTTACAAAATATTTAAAAAAAGAAACCCCGCCTTTAATCTATGAAAATGAATTCTATAAAATTAAAAGTCAAACAGTGCCTAGTAACTTTGTCTTCACTGATGGATCAAAAACAGTGGAAGGAGTAGGATCAGCTATACTGTCAGAACAAAGAATGTACAAATTTTCACTCCCTTCTATTTTTTCAAGCTTTACAGCTGAATTACTAGCTATAAAAAAGGCTCTAAATTTTATTATCCTAACCACTCAACAAATCGTAATTTGTACAGATTTTTTATCATCAATTCTAACAATCTGCAATCTCTACCCAGACAACGCCCTGGTCATAGATATACAAAACAAAATAAATGAGTTCAGAATAAATAACATAAAAACTCTGTTTATATGGATTCCTGGGCATTGTGGAATAATTGAAAACTTAAAAGTTGACAATGCAGCAAAAGAAGCAACAAAAGAAGGACAAGTTTGCTGTCAAGTTCCTGTAAACGATGTATTAGCAGGCGTGAAACTACCACTAAAAAATAAATGGTTCCAAGAATGGAATAGGATGGAGTTAGGGGAAAAGCACCGTGAAATAAAAGAAGACGTAGATGCATGGAGTAGCAGCATACGCGACAGAAGACGAGAGGAAGTGATATTGACCAGGCTACGAATAGGACACTCAAGACTGACGCATGGCTATCTTATGGCAAAGGAACCACCAACGATATGTCAGTACTGCGGCGTACATCTAACCGTAAAACATATCCTCACCGAATGCAGGGGCTACATAAAAGAAAGAGAACAGTTAGATTTGCCCACTGACCTAAGGGAACTTCTGGGAAATAACTCGAATCACTTAACTAAATTATTTGTTTTCCTAGAAAGAACTAAGTTAATCAGACATATTTAATTTATATGCAAAAATGCACAGGGTGCGCGAGTGTAAAAAGTACAAGCCTATAGTTTATTAAAGAAAAATGTTATTATTTTTCTTCAAGAAAGTGAAGTCTAAGTGAAAGAATCGTTTTACAAAACGTGCATCATTAACAAAAGTTTAGTGAGTAAAAATTTTCAATAAAATAGTGATACAATATCTAACAAAAATAAAAGCTATGAAATCCACTGTAAACATAACCTCAAATGTAGCAGAGTTACAAGATCATCCTTTATGCACTAGCGATAAAGCAGTCGTCTTTAATGCTATAAAGGGGATTAAACAAGAAGAATACGTATCAAGGTTCGCAGATATAGTTGATGCTAAAACTATTAAATTTGCTTCCTATATTTCAGGAGGCAGGTTTTTTTTACATTTTGACAGTAAGATTGTAGTAGACAAACTAGTCAACGAACAGAGACATATAATTATTCGTGGACAAGATATTCTATTGAGGCGTTTCTTAGAGCCAGGAAAGAGAATCGTTGTATCCAATGCTTTCCCAGCTATCCCTAATGAAGCCATCGAAGAAGCTTTGAAGAAGTTAGGAATAGAAGTAATGTCGCCCGTCATATGTTTAAGAGCTGGCCTCCGTGATCCACGGTTAGCTCATGTACTCAGTCATAGGAGGCAGTTCTTTATCAATCCTGATAGCGTTGAAAAGCTACCTTCATCAATGGTTATCACAGTTGAAGGAAAACCTTGGAAAATATTCTTTAGTTCTGAAAAGGTCAGCTGTTTTATATGCAAAGGTCATCATTTAGCAAATGCATGTCCTGAAGCACATAAAACTAAGTCGGATAATTCACTAGACCATGGTAAGTCTGAAAAACACCCAGCTTTCGAAAAGAAGAATACTTCTATTAACAAATCCCCCGTACTGACTCAAAAACCTGAAGAATTGATACATATTTCTCGCAGTTCAACAACCGAGCAAAGTCTAATATTCGTAGAAAACCGACGTCAAAATTTCCTTCCTGAAATAGTGAAACAGGTGCCAAAGGAAAACGAAAATAAAAGTAAAGGTGATATATGAAAAGAAGATGATTTGAGCGATTTATTGAACTCTGCTGAAAATTTATATAAAAGAATGGAAAATCTAGAGGAGGCTTTGTCTACAATTTCCGATTTTCATATTGACGGAGCAGCTGAATTTGAGACTCCAAGTAGAGCTAATCCGAGTATTGAAGAAAGGAAGATAGGGACAGAAGGAAGAGAAGAACATGATGCTGAGGCATTAGTGACTTCTCTGAAAGCTGCAAAAGAACAGAAAAGGAACACTACATGCACAGGTGGACTTCGGACAACTCCAAAAATACCTGCTACGGGGAAAAAAGAACCTTTGAAACCCAAAGCAAAACAACAACAATTCAAGAAAAAGTAGAAACGGGTTTCTTTTTATAGATTGTACAGTTTTCTAATTGCTGTGATTAGATATTTTTATTATAGGAACAAAAGGGTAAAAAAAAAATAACACAGCTGTCAATGCTTGTTATACATACTATGTACGTAAAATTACTTTTTTATTTTGTTTTCTTTACATTTTGTTCATACTTCTTTATATTTAACTATGTTTTATGTCAAATATCAAAATGTAAATTTGCTATGTAAGATCTTTGTTTAAATTTGAGCAAATCGCCTTCGTTGCTAAGCTCATTAAATAAATAAAACAAAATTTATAAATATTTGTGTGTATGTATGTATATATATATATATATATATATATATGTTTCAATCTCCTCCTATCTATCTTCAATCTATATCGATCTTCTCAATCCATCTTCAAGTAGTACTTTTGGTCAATATCACTTTCTTTCCTCAATAAACATATCATATCAATATATATCAATAGTCATATTGAAATTATATGCCAATTGAAATATATAAGATCAAACGAGTCTTCTAACTGAGACATCCATGACCCATGTGGTTGACATAAGTCTAAAAACACAAATTAAAAAAAAAAAAAAAAAAAAAAAAAAAAAAGAACTTGACGTTTCAAATTAGACGATTTTCGTACCAAAGTTCATCAAAATCGGACCATTTATATATATATATATATATATATATATATATATATATATATATATGGGAGCGAGGTTAGCTCAGTGGTAGAGCACAGGACTAATAAGCTGGAGGCCTGAGTTCAAATCCCGAGCAAGCACAAAAGTTTTTGTTTCTTTTAGTGTCTTCGTTCATGGGTTGAATTCGGCCTCCCTGACCGTCCCTAGGCCAAACCCAGCCTTTAATTAATTTAATAATGGATACCGGCCAACGGGCATAGCCACGTTGAATACACCGGTTCCCGTAGATCACCGAAGTTAAGCAACGTCGGGGTCAGTACCTGAATGGGTGACCGACCACGTGCTGTTGACATTATAAAAGGGTGGCAACCTGTAGATAGCCCGGCGCTAATAGCCAAATAGTTGATGCGCTGTTAAAAACGAAAATAAAAAAATAATGGGTACCTTGGTTGGTGCTAATGACTCTAGCAGTCGAAGCAGCCAAGGGGAAAATCAGGCGGCCGGAGCATAGTACTGACCATACTATCTCCCTAGTGAGCCGTATGGTCAAGAATCAGATACCTCTATAGTATCTGCCCCTCAGGGTCTTCGTGGCCTGTTACGGGACTGATTTTATATATATATATATATATATATATATATATATATATATATATATATATATATATATATATATATATATAAAGCCGGCCATTTTAGTCCGGCGCACCGCCGCCTGAAAATTCAGCCTCGGCGCGCATGTGTAATCCAAACCTACTCTTTCAAGCCATTTATCATTTAACGCTCTAAGTTAATTTGATTTCTAGATCAAAACGAAAAGATTTTGACGCAAAATTAAAACCACATTTTCTATTATTTTTGATAAAACAGGAAGTTACCTTAAATCAACAACTTTTCCTTCCTTACCATCTATTAAAGTCTCCAGCTTAATCATTTCAAATCTTTATTGATCCTACCGACTAGATATAAAAAATTACCCCAGGTAATATATATATATATATATATACAGACATATGTGTGTGTGTGTGTGTCTGTTAACACGATACCAACCAGGGTTCTTGTAAAAGAAAGAACTAGCCAAATCGGTCCACCCCCGAGAAATTACTAATTTGGCTCCTCCCCAGTTTAAAAGCGAATGATTGGTTTTTAAAATAAACTAAATAGGTTCAGTAGAAGTTTCGTTTTACTCTGTATTATATTAAAATTCAATTCAATTAAGCCACGGCTCGGAAGTTGGTTGTTAAACCTACCACTAAGAGCGCTATATCCGGTTTCTGCTTTGTTATGATTGAGGCTTGTTCTCTTTTTAGCTGTGGTCGCTTTTATTTTTCATCAAGTTCATTAAACAAAGATTTGAACTTTTTGTTTGTTTATTAAGTAGAGTAGTACATCAAATAGAGAGCCCTGGAAGAAAATTAATTTAAAAAAAAATAATTGACTCAGCAGCTTATTTAAACTACGGAAGAGAAATAACATTCATTTTTTTTATTTATATAAGTTATTTTCAGTAAATTATTCAGGAAAGCACTGTACAATACCCACCTTCTGAATAATATCCGACGAATTTAAGTAATCAAGAATTCGTTCCAGAACGGATCGCTTTGTCTACAAATCGCCGATCCCTCTACTTAAAAACGCCCGATTGCATTCAATGACCGACTCTACTAAAACTATTCAAAGTTTGGAAAATGTTCAACTACACACTTGTGCTTTCAATTCGGCCATAATGGATATAGGTTCGCCCATTAAAACGATTTTGTTCCCCCGGGAATTTAAACTTAAATTAAATCTTTATTGTTTCATCAATGTCTGGCAATCTAATAATCTTTCAATTGAAATTTGTAAGATTTCGGAATACTTTGACTTATTGATAGATCTACTTCTCATTACAGAACTCCAGTATTAGCCTAAGTTAAACTTAAATAACAAGAAAAATCTCATTAGCACTTCATTTTATTTGTATTATCTATATACATATAAATCGTGTCTGTCTGTTTGTGGGGTTCTTCCTTATACAAATCCACACCGTTTGACCGATTTTGATCAAACTTGGCACACAGGTAGATCTTCATCCGGGGAGTGTCGTAGGCTAACACAAAAACGTCTACCAGCTGTCTGACTGAATGTTTGTTCCTTATACTAATCCTCACCGTTCGATTGATTTTGACCAAACTCGGCACATGGGTAGATCTTGATACGGGGAGTGTCGTAGGCTAACTCAAAAACGTCTACCAGCTGTCTGACTGAATGTTTGTTCCTTATACAAATCAAGACCGTTCGATTGATTTTGACCAAACTCGGCACACGGGTAGATCTTGATACGGGGAGTGTCGTAGGCTAACTCAAAAACGTCTACCAGCTGTCTGACTGAATGTTTGTTCCTTATACAAATCCAGACCGTTCGATTGATTTTTACCAAACTTGGCACACGGGTAGATCTTGATATGGGGAGTGTCGTAGGCTAACTCAAAATCGTCTACCAGCTGTCTGACTGAATATTTGTTCCTTATACAAATCCAGACCGTTCGATTGATTTTGACCAAACTTGGCACACGGGTAGATCTTGATACGGGGAGCGTCGTAGGCTAACTTGAAAGGTCCACCAGCTGTTTGACTGAATGTTTGTTCCTTATACCAATCCACACCGTTCGGAAGATCTTGACCCAGGGAGTGTCATAGGCTAGGACTCACAGTTCGGACGTCATGAGTTCGAAACTGTGAACCCGAAAAGTTACAGATTTGTGTTATTATATATTAATATTACTTATTTGGTTTCTAGATGCATTTATTTTGGTTTTTCTAGATGCAGAAAGTAGGTGTAGCATGGCACGCCGGGTAACGGCTAGTTTTAAATATTTATTACCAACAATCCTCATATAAGAATAAATTAATTTAAAATCACACAAGCTGGGGTCTGGGGTATACAAACTATTAATAATAATTTCAACATAAATGGTTATTAATTTATGCTATTTTTTTTAGAACATTAGCAAGTGTGATGATAGCTTTTTGCTTAAACATCGAGGAGTGATTGTTATATGATATGATAATAAGGTTTTAATTTATACAGATATTTGCATACACTGAAATACTCTTCCTTGCCCGGGGTCTTACTGCATTCATTTCTATATACGTATATAATTTGAAATAATTTAGTGTAAAATGGCGAGTTTTTAGGTCCTCTGGAGTAAACCAGAGTAAATGTTGAAGAAATGTTTCGTTCTGATAGGTTTTTTTACACGAAATTTCCTCACCAAAATAAATTTTCTGGGGGGGGGGGGGGGTGGAGCCCCGTCAGCCCCCCTTGTATATTCCCATTCTACATGTGATATGCCTTGTTTATTCATTAGGTGTCCATGGCTACGTAGAGAATGTTCTGCAAGGTGGCAAGTCAAAACCATGTATTCTCTCCCATTACCTCTGATGCTGGATTGTTTTGTTCCATATTGTATGCTACCGAATTTGCATTTTCTTTTTTGCAATATGTTGTATGATTTTCGTAAGTTGCCACATTTAAGATTATCTATAAATGAAACTTAATAAAGAAGGACTCCCAAAAATTGCCTGTTCACAGGCAATACAAACAAACAAATTTTAAGTAATTTTTTTACACTTAATGTTATACTAAATCTCAAGTTTATTAAAAAAATGTATGAATATTTATTTTATGTTATATTTATATATTACCTTCCAACAATTATACCAAAAGTGAAAATACACAATGCATAATCAATAGAAACTTAGTTACTAGTTTCTTTTCATACTTTAGCCAAGACAGTTTGTGTAGTCCAAATAATGTTATGTAAACAATGAAATAATGAGGACCAAAATGCAATGAATTCTTGATGGCAAAATAATATTGTTCGTCAATTCATGCAAGAGTAGTAGAAAGACATTATTTAGGTTTGTTACTCACCCATAATACAACACATATAGTAGGGGAAGGCAGTTGTGTCGACTTGGATGGCTGCTAGGATAAGGTAGGCCAGAAGAAGGCATGCAACATGACACATGAGGCACCGACCGTGCAGATTGTAGAGCTCTCTGAAGAAGGAGTAGACTAGAAGTGTTGAAGCTAGGAATGGTATGGATACTAGCATGCCCACGGGGTAGACGGCATAAACCCCAACACCTTCCTCTCCACCTTCCGGGAAGCAGAGGACTGGAAGTACAGCTTCTTTAGAAGGAATCGCTTCTAAGCAGTAGTTACCGCGTTTCAATGGATCTTCTGCAGCGCGTATCACAGTGCCAGTCTCCAATAACCAGAATACATCCGCTGGTTCTCGGTCGGGTTCTAAGAAGTAAAGGAGACGGCACTTCGGAAGAACACCGTAAGATATGGAAAACGTCGTTGTATTTTTTGTGGGAACCCCTGGACGCTTGTATATCGGTGGAGGTTTGAATGGATGAAGTAGTCTATGTGGAGAAGGAACGCATGTTCGTTCACTGTTCCCTAAAGTTTCTCCTTTAGGACAACACTTGTCTAATTTAACGTTTTTATTTGTTGTCTTGTTGACAGCTGGGGCAATTTTTGTGATTGTTGGGGATTCAAGAACTTTCGGACGATGTTCACTGATCTGAGAGCTGTTTGAAGATTCTTCAACCCGAGAACTGTCCTCAATAATTGTAGAGTATCCTGAGGAAATAGGATTCTCCTCCATGTTATCAACACTAATACTAATAGATTCCTGTATTCGAGGGCTCTGGTCATGATGACCTTTCGCTATGACCGTCGAACCATGAACCTGAGGACTTTGGTCCTTGGTAATCTTAGTGGTGACCGTGGACCTCTGGGCTTGGGGGATTTGTCCTTTGTCAATCTTCGTGAAACTCGACGACACACGGGCTTGAGGAGTTTGTTCCTTAGCAGTATTGGTGGTTACCACCGAGCCCTCAACTTGAGGACTCTGGTCACCGGTAATCTTTGTAAGCGGGATAGTGGCACCCCACACGACGACTCCTAGGGTCGCGAAGACTAAAACCGCAGACACCATTCCTCCATCGGCGACCGCTGCAGACTGCCAGCCTCTCAGCATTCCCCACTCCTAACCCCCGCCTTACTACAACCTGCCCCTACAACTTGCTATTTTTAGCCTCACTGACCATCCATAACCAATTCACTTTGACAATCCGTTATTTATTGGTACACCCTTACCCTTGTTGGCCCAAACCAATCATATTAATTAGTACATAAACATTCAAGAAGACGAAGAACTCATAACTAACACCCAAATAATTCATTCAATTTGGACACAAACAGAAATTATTATTTTCTTTGAAATTCAAAACGTAGATTAAGCAGCTCATAGACAAATTTTAATATTCAAAAAATGAAAATCAACAAAAATGTAATTGATTAATTTAATTTTTGCAATGATGCAAAACACGTAATATAGTGCTATACTATTATATATTACAAACAAAACGAATGAAGTAAGCAATAAATTGATACCCACACAATCAGAACATGTCTATGGTGTGGTTTATAAAGTATAACTAGAAGCAATAAATTTGTCAAAGTCCAAAATAACAGAGCATACAGAAATTGCAACACACCACCTTTAATCTACTATTCCCTTTATGTGTCTGAAATAATATTCATTCAGAAAAAATGTAAAGATGGATCATTATTTGTATGTTGAGCATTTATTCAAGGAATTATACTTTTGGCTGGCAAGTAGTCCACTCGGAAATTGATGATCCTCTGTCCTATTCCAAGAGCTATTTTCCAATCTCAGCTTTCGGCGTATTTCAAGTTATCGAATAAGCATTAAAAAAAAAAACAACTTCTCTACTTCACAATTTTTGAAATTTAAAAACGAAACTTGGTGGGTCTTAACGTGGTCGAATGAACAATCATTGAACCTAATTCACGACCTCGCAACTTTCTCCAGTTCTTCTCCAGAGACCCTAACTCTGGAATCTCCAATGGAAAGGGGTTGGTTATTTTTATGATGGATTATTGTAGAGAATTAAGTTTTATGTCGATTTATCTGTCATTTTTTCGCTAAAGCGCACCAATGAGTAACAAATTGCCAATAACCGAGAAAACCCTTGTTTTTCGTCACTTTTCTGCCAATAACGTAGAAAGTACGCCCGTAATGAAAGTAGTCGATATAAACGTTGTAGAGGATTAAATTTACTTCCCAAAAAGTACCTTCAAATGCCTAAAATGTTAATAGGAATGGAGCAAAATACACTTTTGTTTTTGAAGTTTTCAAAAAAGTGTATTATCAACGTGATCATTAAAACTTAATAAACATTTCCTAAACCATTTTTGCTCCACCTAGTTTTGGATTTAAGAACGTTTGAAGAAAAAATCAAATTCAATTACTTTATAGAGGGATTAAAATGCACACTTACTTTATTAAGGGAATTGTATTGTTGTTCCTTATACAAATCTACACCGTTTGCCCGATTTTGACCAAACTTGGCACACAGGTAGGTCTTGATACGAGAAATCTCCTAAACTAAGTGAAAATAGTCAAATTTCAAAATTTGGTCAAAAGGTCGAAAGATTTGTTCAAGAAAAATTGGGTACACTGAACCATTCAGATTGTGACGGCCATTTTGAATCAACAACTACTGGCCTCAGTCGGCTGTTAGATGAAGTGCTGTTGTGCTGGCCTCTTCCGGGTATCATTGTGAACTAAAACAAGTTCACATCGTTTGACCGATTTTCGTAACTGGGTATAGACAACTAGGTATCAAGTAGATCTTGATACGGGGATATTCATAGACAGAAATTAGGTCTTGCATGGCACACTGGGTAACAGATAGTATTTAATAAAATCCATATTATAATAATTACATAAACATTAGTCCTAATAAGAAAATAAATCTGCAATATAGTTTTAACATTTAATGCAACATATTTCCCGTCTAAAAATAATTCCTCAAATCTGACATCAGAGCAATAATTAACTATCTATATAGGCTAAGATTAAAAAAGATTTGTTTAGTGGTGTGTTATGAGCAATGTCTTTATAACTCTTGATTGCATTTAAACAGCCCTAATTAAAATTTTTTATCTTAAGGCCAATTATTCCAATTGGTCCATTGTATTGCGCTCAGATTTTATAGCGACATTATTCATATTTATATCAATGTTAATCTCTATAAATGGCATCTTAATCTTTTTTAATGTTTGAACACAAACATAATTAACTAATTAAGGTATATGAAGAGTTTTAAATATATTCGCAATCCAACAGCAGGTACCACAAGAATATTTCTGCAGATTCTCAAAGTAATAGCGCCACATTAGTACAATGTGGTGATACTACATACAAACCTATACTGCTCATATCGTTCCTATCATGTCAAACTATCGAATATGCAAATCCGAGCAAAATAGGAACGAATATATTCTATCAATTGACGAAGTAATATCTTGAAAAATGGTCTTATTCGATGCTTTATTTAAGACATTTAAGGCTATTCTATAAAGGGGTTAGAGTTACGACAATTTGCGACAAGTCGTATACTCCACAAACCACGAGGAAAGTCACGAATCTAAAAACGAGATTTTGCATATTCGATAGTTTGACAAGGCAGGGACGATATATGCAGGCGGTTAACTCGTAGACGACCCGTTCAGTCTATGGGTAAACCGCCTGCAGTGAGGAGCTAGAAGCACTGATGATGGTACTCTAGTCTCTGAAAGCATGCTTTGACAATAAAAATAAATCATGTGTGTGTGTGCATATACATATATATTTAGATGTATATATATATATATATATATATATATATATATACATATATATATACAGGGTGTCCCGTAAATGTCTAGTCATATTGTGGGAGGTGATAGAGGAACATTAGGGGAACAAAAAATGTTCTATGACGATTTTCCGAATTCTCACGCATAAGGGATAAAACGTCATTTTATTGTTTTTAGCGCGGTTCCTCCTTCCCCCATAGGGAGGAACTCCGCTTATAAGGTTGATACAATGAAACAATCCGCAAGTGCCGACAAGAAAATTTCGCGTTTCAGAACCCCTAGAGACCGAAAATAACGGTGGTTCAAATTTGTATATATATATATATATATATATATATATATATATATATGTATATATTTATTTATATATATATATATATATATATATATATATATATATATATATATATATATATATATATATATATATATATTTGTCTGTTCGCTCATTTCTGGCTTCCCTGACGGTCCGATTTTGATGAAATTTGGTACAAAAATCAGTCGTCCAATTTGAAAGGTCAAGTTCGTTAACCAGCAAAATCCGCCCACTGGAAGATGGCGTTTGGGGCGAAATTCGCGCAGACAAAATCGTAACGCTTACGTTTTTGAGTTCATAAGCTTGTACGTACTCTTTTTATAGGCTTCTTGGGCTAGGAAAACGAATGAAACCATTTTCAAGGCGATAGCTTTAACCGTTTTCGAGAAAATTGGAAAAATAGTTTTTGAATGCCGTTTTTGGTTTGGGTACTTAGAATCACGGGATTCAGTTGAAACATTATCTGCATGTTCTACTTTCATTAAAACTAATATGTTGAAAGTTATGTTACGTTTGGAGTTAAGGAAGGGTTAGAATAAAATATTTTATGAACAGACATGAAAAGTTTTGGGAACTTCGTATACTTTCATTAATATCTCGAACACGGTTGGGAAATCGTGGTAAGTGGATAGAAACTATTTGAAAGCTTACTAAATTCTCTACAAAAATGATTCTAAAACTATTTTTGATTATGTTATGTCAATCGGAGAAATAAGTGCTTAAAACTTCAAATACGTCTGTTTTGTTCTTATGAACGGGTTTTTGTCGTTCTTTTTGTAATTTTTGTCTATTTCCCTAGGGTTTTTTATTTTTGTAATTTCTTATGTTAGGAAAATGTATTTGTTTGTAAAACAGGATAGGAAAAATGAGACCAATTTTCTGTTGCTAGAAATAATGAAAATTTTGGGAACTTCGTATACTTTCATTAATATCTCGAAAACGGTTGAAAATCTTGGGAAGCGAAAGGTTACCATTCGAAAGGTTACTAAATTTTCTACAAAAAATGTTTTGAAGACATTTGCGATGGGACGGTTATATTTGGAGAAATAAGTGCTTAAAACATAGGTAATTTCGTTCCTTTGAACGAATCTTTTTGTGTGTTTCCTACAGTTTTTTTTTTTCACTGCTCGTTATTTTTGTGATTGCTTATAGTAGTCAAATGTATTAGTCAATAAAACAGGATACGTATATATAGAAACAATATTTTGTTTCAATTCGAAGGTGAGGAGCTAGGAGGCTTAGGGTGGAGGACTTCCCAGTACAGGTATCGCCCAGTGTATCCTCGTCATCTGTAAGTCCCTTTCTAGAGTCATAAAGATAAGCCTCCAAACAACTTTAGGAATGTAGGATTTCTAACTTTTGCCAGTATCAGAACAGCCGCTCTTTACATACCACAGTGGTACTGACGTACCGGTTTATACTAGTTGCACTCCACACGGTGGTAGTACTTGTTATATGCCACAGCGGATCGCTCATTATAACATTATTTTATACGTATTAAATAGGTACTTAAAAAAAAATGTATTTGTGTATAAGTGTAGCGTTATTGGGATTAGAATAAAATATTTTATTAACAGACATGAAATGGATTGGAATCTTCGTATATTGTCCTTAATTTTTTTTTTCTTTTATGGTGCATCGAAATCTGAGTCATTAGCACCATTTTTTCCTTATGAGCTTATATAATACTTAGATTTAGCTAGCAACAATATTTTACACCGCAATTAAAGTGATTTGCTCTTCTTATAAACATAATATTTACATTATAATAAAAACATAATACATTAATTTGTCTGACAAAAAAAAAGTCCGACCCGCAGGAACTGCTTCATCTTAGCGCGGTTCCGTTCTTATCTCAAGTGCGATTAGTGAAGGAATATAGCAGCTATCGGTAGGTATTAGCACCATTTTCCCCCCTTAATATCTTCAAAACAGTTAAGAAATCGTGGAAAGTACGATGTAACCATTCAAAAGCTTACTAAATTCTCTAAAAAAAAGATTCTGAAGGAAATTTCGATGGGGCAATGTCAGTCGGAGAAGTAAGTGGTTAAAACTACGAAAGTGTTAGTTTTGTTATTTTAAACGGGTTTTTGTCACTGTTTACCTCACTTTTAGCGCGGTTCCTCCCTCCCCCATAGGGAGGAACCCCGCTTATAGGGTTGATACAATGAAACAATCCGGAAGTGCCGACTAGAAAATTTCGCGTTTCAGAACCCCTAGAGACCGAAAATAACGGTGGTTCAAATTTGTATATATATATATATATATGTATATATTTATTTATATATATATATATATATATATATATATATATATATATATATATATTTGTCTGTTCGCTCTCTAGATAGAAGACGAATGGTCAGATTTTGATGAAATTTGGTACAAAAATCCTTCGTCCAATTTGAAAGGTCAAGTTCGTTAACCAGCAAAATCCGCCTACTGGAAGATGTTTGGGGCGAAATTCGCGCAAAAAAAATCGTAACGCTTACGTTTTTGAGTTCTTAAGCTTGTAAGTACTCGTTTTATATGATTCCCGGGCTAGGAAAACGAATGAAACCATTTTGAAGGCGATCGCTTTAACCGTTTTCGAGAAAATTGGAAAAATAGTTTTTGAATACCGTTTTTGGTTTGGGTACTTAGAATTACGGGATTCAGTTGAAACTTTATCTGCATGTTCTACTTTCATTAAAACTAATATGTTGAAAGTTTTGTTACGTTTGGAGTTAAGGAAGGGTTAGAATAAAATATTTTATAAACAGACATGAAAAGTTTTGGGAAGTTCGTATACTTTCATTAATATCTCGAACACGGTTGGGAAATCGTGGTAAGTAGATAGAAACTATTTGAAAGCTTACTAAATTCTCTACAAAAAAGATTCTAAAACTATTTTTGATTAGGTTATGTCAATCGGAGAAATAAGTGCTTAAAACTTCAAATACGTCTGTTTTGTTCTTATGAACGGGTTTTTGTCGTTCTTGTTGTAATTTTTGTCTCTTTCCCTTCGTTTTTTATTGCTTTTTATTTTTGTAATTTCTTATGTTGCGAAAATTTTGTGTGTAAAAATGAGGCCAATTTTCTGTTGCTAGAAATAATATAAATTTTGGGAACTTTCATTAATATCTCGAAAACTGTTGAGAATTTTGGTAAACGGAAGAATACCATTAGAAAGCTTATTAAATGCTCTACATAAAAGGTTCTAATGAAAGTTTTGATTAGGCGATGTCAATCGGAGAAATAAGAGCTTAAAGCTTTAAAGTAATTGATTTCGCTTATTCGAAGTGTTCTTTTTGTCTGTATTTTATTCCTTGTTATTTTTTAATTGCTTATAGTTGGATAATGTATTCGAAAATAAAACAGGTTAAGTAAAATAACAAAAACAATTTATTGTTAGAAATATAGAGTTCCAAGATTCCAAGACCTTGTAACTAGCGGGACGGTTTCTAGTGTTGCCGACCCTTCCAGGTAAGATTGTAAATCCTACCTTTTAAGACTGGTGGAACCAAAATATAACTGTCAGGGTTCGGTCACTGCTACTTAATAAAACTACATTTTATCGTAAAAATGGTTTTATTGTGCCGACGTTTCGGCTTGAACTTCAAGCCTTCATCAGGGCTGTAAATACAAGTAGGACATATTTAACACTAATATATGCACATATCTATGTAAATATACCTAACATATATATATATATATATATATATATATATATATATATACATATATAATATATATATATATTTATATATATGCATATACACATACACATATACACGCACACATATGTACATATATATGCCCACATACATACACATATGGGGTATGTATTATTAAGTAGCAGTGACCTAACCCGGACAATCCCTACCTTGCATCATCAACGGTCAACGATCTCCTCTCAACAAAATAATAACTGCTTCTATTTTAATCTTTCGAAATTAGACTAGGGGTAAGAACGGAACCGCGCTAAGATGAGGCAGTTCCTGCGAGTCGGACTTTTTTGTTTTTTAAGTTTATTTAACGGTGGAATGAGTATTTCATTTAAGCTGAGAAAATAAGAATCATATTGGTAATAGAGTTTTCTTAGAGTGAGCGTCGCGATGACGGGAGAGTCCCATCCGCTTAGAAAACTGTCAGTTTCCATATGTGGCTCTTTAAGCTTCCTTCTTTTTGAGATTTTATTTTATATTTTTAACGAAAGATCAAAACCTAACGATAGCTGCTACTATTCCTTTCCTAATCGCACTTCGGATAAGAACGGAACCGCGCTAAGATGATGCAGTTCCTGCGAGTCGGACTTTTTCGAGACAAACGTGGTTTTTAGAAGAATAATCGTTTTAGCTCCGTCCCAGGTGGTTGTACTAGAAAGAAAGTGAAACCAATCAAAAGCTGAGTAAATTTACTATATGACTAGTTGATAGTAAACGTAAAAATGAATGAATGTAAGTATGTCTATCTTACCAAAAGAAAGCTATTCTAAATTTCCTGACATTTTCTTGATATTTCTTACCAGTGTTACTCCTCAATGGGCAGGATCTGAAATTTCCGGGTTTCAGAAAAACTATCTCATTTAACCAGCTTTCCATTCATGTATCACAACCCTGTGTTATTGAAGTACGTGAACGATTTAGGAACAAAAGTTTAAAAAAAAAACATGGAAAGAAAATTAATTTTTTTTCTTCAGTTTATTCAAAAAGCGTAAAAGAAATATTTATTTTTATAAATATTTACTTAAATATTAAGTAAATATTTACTTAAAACAATAAAAAAAATTACTTCTACGAAAATTTAAAAAAATTCCTAAAACAGTAAATAAATAAAATGCACATTTATTTTGAATTTATTAATTACAGTAACTAATTCTGGGTCCAGGAAGTGGCCATTAATGAACCCCAATCACAGATTAACCTCAAAAATTATTATTTTTACCTAGATCACGCGTTTGAACAAATTTTTACAGAACTATCTACATCTTATTTATTAGGGATGGGATATTTAATTACCACAACAAACACACATGGGCTCACGAGAATCCCATTGCGGTTCACAAGCGTAGCCATGAGTATCAATTCAAGGTAAAGCATTTGTTTTCTAATCATAAATACCTGACAAAATGTCTTCAAATGCGTGATCTAGGTAAATATAATAATTCTTAATGTATGGTTAATGCATGGTTGGGGTCACCTCCTGGGCCCAGTATTAGTTACTGTAATTAACAAATTCAAAATAAATGTGTATTTTATTTATTTACTGTTTTAGGATTATTTTTTTAATTTTCGTGGAAGTAATTTTTTTTATTGTTTTACGTAAATATTTACTTAATATTTAAGTAAATATTCATAAAAATAAATATTTCCTTTAAGCTTTTAGAATAAACTGAAAACAAAATAATCTTTTTTTGTTGAGAGGAGATCGTTGACCGTTGATGATGCAAGGTAGGGATTGTCGGGGTTCGGTCACTGCTACTTAATAAAACTACATTTTATCATAAAAATGGTTTTATTGTGCCGACGTTTCGGCTTGAACTTCAAGCCTTCATCAGGGCTGTAAAAAACAAGTAGGACGGATGTAGTACTGAAATATACACACATATATATATATATATATATAATATATATATATATATATATATATATATATATATATATATATATATATATATACATATGCCTACAAACACAAATACACATACATATATACATACATACATATGTGGAAAAAGACAAACACATAAAATACTAGAACATAATATATAGAAGAACAATGTGCTCTAGAAGTGTTTGGATTATTAGGAAAACAGATATAAGAATAACAGATTACATATTAGATTAGATATAAGAATAACAACATGGGCTTACCGATGGGAAGATAGAGAACTATTCCTCACAAATGCGGGATCATTTCTGACAGTTAATACAGGGAAATATAGGAAGAAAGGAGTTGGTGAGAGGGAGGGGGGTTCTGGACCACCCAATGGACAGAGAAAATAGAAGATGAAAGAAAGAGCGGCCCCCCAGTAAGAAAACGTATCAACAACCACAAAAATGATGTACGGAATAAAGACATAAAGACAGCTTTAACTAGACATGCCATCACAGACGGACATGACTTTGGTTTTGACCAATACTCCATCCTTTCCACTGAATCCAACGAAGAAAAACGCCTCCTTTCCGAATCAATTTTTATCCACCTAGAAAATAATCCAGTTAATGACAAAATTGACAAAGAAGTCATCTCCTCTACCTACTCCAACATCTTCCATTTATTAAAAACTCCATCCTAATCCCCTATACCGCCTGCAATTTGGCCCTTTATACCTGCCTCCCTTTCCATTAACACAGCATTTTATGACTTTATGACCCCTTACTGTACTTTGCCGCTCTTTCTTTCATCTTCTATGTTCTCTGTCCATTGGGTGGTCCAGAACCCCCCTCCCCCTCACCAACTCCTTTCTTCCTATATTTCCCTGTATTAACTGTCAGAAATGTTCCCGCATTTGTGAGGAATAGTTCTCTATCTTCCCATCGGTAAGCCCATATTGTTATTCTTATATCTAATCTAATATGTAATCTGTTATTCTTATATCTGTTTTCCTAATAATCCAAACACTTCTAGAGCACATTGTTCTTCTATATATTATGTTCTAGTATTTTATGTTTTTGTCTTTTTCCACATATGTATGTATGTATATATGTATGTGTATTTGTGTTTGTAGGCATATGTATATATATATATATATATATATATATATATATATATATATATATATATATATATTTATATATATATATATATATGTGTGTATATTTCAGTACTACATCCGTCCTACTTGTTTTTTACAGCCCTGATGAAGGCTTGAAGTTCAAGCCGAAACGTCGGCACAATAAAACCATTTTTATGATAAAATGTAGTTTTAGCACTTTCCTCCGAAGGAAAGTAGCTATTGAGGTTGGACTCATGACGGAATTTTTGAAAAATTTCTTCAAATCTTTATCGATCCTACCTAGTAGACACCGAAAATGACCCCCGTTAAAATTTATATATATATATATATATATATATATATATATATATATATATATATATATATATGTGTGTGTCTGTTAACACGATAGCGGCCAGAGTTTTTGTTTTTTCGTCACGAAACTTGGTATATAGCATTCAATTAGCAAACGATTGAACGAGTTCGTTAACCACCAAAGTCGGTCCACCGGAAGGGGGGGTTTACCCCGAACCCAAAACACTTATTTGACTATGTCAGCCGTAATATTTGTTATATTTCAACGAAACTTGGTATTCGTAGTGTTAATATAGAGAGAAAAGTGAGATATAAAAATGAACTAAATCGGTTCATTAGAAGGGGGGGTTTACTCCGGACCCACAATACCAATTCGCCACTACCAGCCGTGATTTTTGGTATATTTCGACGAAACTCGGTATTCGTAGTGGTAATCTACAGGTAAATATGTGTTGTAAAAATAAACTAAATCGGTTCATTAGAAGGGGGGTTTACTCCGGACCCAAATTCCTAATATACTCATACCGGTCGTAATTTCTGCTGTATTGTAACGAAACGCGGTATACGTCGTGGGTAACTCATGAGAAAGAAGTGTTGTAAAAATGAGCTGAATCGGTCAATCGGAAAGCGGGGGTTTAATTTGTAATATATTTGAATAGAAAAGCCGGCAGACGTAGGTTTACAAAGCCGCCGCAAGGAGCGCTTTCTACCACTAGAGGGACTGTATCCTGTTCCTGCGTTAGATCAAAATACGATAATATGAGGATTTTTGTATTTATTACGTAGTGTAGTAGGTACCATGTGTAAACATAACTCTGGAAGCAAATTAATAATTGATCAGTTACTCATTACAAAATGAGAACTATTCACGTTTTTATTTTATTTATGTAGGATATTTTAAGCAAATTGTTCTGGAAAGCAGTCTACACTACCCAAATTCTGAGGAAAGTGCTTAGTTATGCAGCTCCTGCGTGACGGCCTTTTATTAAGTAGCAGTGACCGAACCCCGACAATCCCTACCTTAAATAATCTTTTTTTCACATGTTTTTTTTTTAAACTTTTGTTCCTAAATCGTTCACTTACTTCAATAACACAGGGTTGTGATACATGAATGGAAAGCTGGTTAAATGTGGAAGTTTTTCTGAAACCCGGAAATCTCAGATCCTGCCCATTGAGGAGTAACACTGGTAAGACATATGAAGAAAATGTCAGGAAATTTAGAATATCTTTCTTTTGGTAAGACAGACATACTTACATCCATTCATTTTTACGTTTACTATCAACTAGTCATATAGTAAATTTACTCAGCTTTCGATTGGTTTCACTTCCTTTCTAGTAGAACAACCTGGGCCGGAGCTACAACGATTCTTCTTCTACAAACCACGTTTGTCTCGATAAAACAATAAAACGACGTTTTCTCCCTTATGCATGAGAATTCGGAAAATCGTCATAGAACATTTTTTGTTCCCCTAAATGTGCTCTATCACCTCCCACAATACGACTAGACATTTACGGGACACCCTGTATATATATATATATATATATATATATATATATATATATGTATATATATATATATATATATATATATATATATATATATATATATATATATATATATACTCACGCATATAGATGAATAGTTTTGCGCTTTCATATTTGAATTGAATAGCGACTTAATGTACAGCAAAAGCTGCATACAGCGGCCATGGCCAGCGCTCCTAGTGGTAGAAGCAACAACCAACAACCGTGCCGCTTCATTCAATTCGACATCTAATGAACCTATTAAGTTTATTTCAACAAATTAAAAATACATCTTTCTCTTTAGATACCCACGACGTATACCGTATTTTGTTACAATACAAGAGAAAGAACGGCAGGTATGAGCAATTTAGTAACTTGGGTCCGTGGTAAATCACCCCTACCAATGAACCGATTAATTTATTATTACAACTTATTTTTCTCTTTAGATGGCCACAATGAATAGCGAGTTTCGTTGGTAAATGATATGACTTAAAGTTAGAATGTGGCCAAGATTTCTGAGGTAGTCCCTCCTTCTATATTTTTTCACGTACATTATTGTGTTTGAAAATAAGTTATGAATTTATCCCAGTGACATTTATGAAGTGGAAAAATAGAGCCATTGGCCATCTACATGTCCTCCTTCCTATGTTATAATTGCTGCACATTAGGTCACTTGAATCAACCCCACCCATTTATATACATACATACACACAAACACACACACACACATATATATATATATATATATATATATATATATATATATATATATAAATTCTAACGGAGGCCATTTAGGGTATCTACAAGATAGAAACCAGATTTGTAAATAACTTTAACGATAAAATATTTTTCCCTATATATCTAGTCAATAGAAATGAGAAATGTTTTATTTTTATTTTTGTAATTTCTGTTCGTTTGAAACTACCTGAATTCGAGGAGGAGAATTATTTCTTTTTCTGGGCATTAGGGACATTACAGCTTTAATAATTTCAGATTCCTTAGAAGATTTTAATCCAGCAGTTATTAACATTAAAAATAAAAATAAAAATAAACGTGTACATAAATTCAAGGGCCCAGGAGAAACAGCGCTTAAAGTTTCAAAACTTCACATTAATTATTTCTAAACGTAATTTCCCAAATCACACCATTCTTTCGAAACTCTCCGAGATGACCATTGATCGGACTTTTTTTTTTTTTTTTTGTTTGCTCATTAGAAAATTAAAAAAAAAAAAATCTTGGACTGATGACCATCAACATCCTTGAATCTAAGAACAACATATAAGTATGAAAATAAATCACGGGTATAGGTATTATGTATAACATAAATGAGAAAAACATACGGTTGAACCAAAATCCTTTAGAATTTTATAAAAATAACAATCGTATCGTTAATGCTTATAGAATGAATTCAATCAACAGAGACCTTCAAGACACTAGAAATTCTACATTCAGCCCTATCACACACTCATTGAAGTATTTACTGGTCTCCTCAAAATGACCAGAGTATATACTTTCCAATCCCAATTATGGCTCAAATTTTTGCTAATAACATATTCCCTCATACTTAAAAACAGTCTTCCGTCATTGGTCGACGTAATAAATGGGGTACCCTGCCTCATAGCTCCAACCGAAAAAAATAATACTTCTCAATGAACAATTGTCTAGTTTTCTTTTGTTAACTCCCGGTGTGTATAAAAGTGTCTGCCAGACATGAAGGAAATTTCAGTGAAGTATGCTGGTAGCAGTGAGCATCCAGATTCTAGATAGTATATTAATTCACTTATTATATCTATATTTATATTGAATTTATAGGCCCTAAGTTAAAGTGCACGTTTTGCGAATTGGAAGAAAATATCCTTCATATTTGTCTACACTGTAAACTTTATGAAAAAATTAGAAATACATTTTTGTCGATAAGGCCAAATTATCGTGAGTTAGATTTCTTTCAAGTTTTCAACTTCAAAAACTAAACTACGTATTTTACCATCTATAACGTCGTGTCACAAGCATGAAAATCAAACAGACCTTTTAGCATTTTCCTCCAAAGGAAAGTAGCTATTGAGGTTGCACTCATGACGGAATTTTTGAAAAATTTCTCCGAATCTTTATCGATCCTACCTAGTAGACACCGAAAATGACCCCAGTTAAAATTTATATGTATCTATATATATATAT
Source organism: Gonocerus acuteangulatus (assembly GCA_946811695.1). Taxonomy (NCBI): domain Eukaryota; kingdom Metazoa; phylum Arthropoda; class Insecta; order Hemiptera; family Coreidae; genus Gonocerus; species Gonocerus acuteangulatus. Next base: position 129,321,136 of record OX328123.1, on the reverse strand, counting down.
ATATATATATATATATATATATATATATGCATATATAGTTATATATGTGTCCGTTAACACGATACAGGCCAGAGTTTTTGTTTTTTCGCCACGAAACTTGGTATATAGTATTCCCACATCAAACGATTGAACGAGTTCGTTAACCAACAAAATCGGTCCATCTGGAGGGGGGGGGGGGTTACTCTGGAGCCAAAGTAGTTATTTGCCAATAACAGTCGTAATTTTTGTTATATTTCAACGAAACTCGGTATTCGTTCTAGTCAACTAAAGAGAAAAATGTGTTGAAAAAATAAACTAAATTGGTTCATTAGGAGGGGGGGGGGTTACCCTGGAGCCAAAGTAGTTATTTGCCAATACCAGTCGTAATTTTTATTATATTTTATTCATCAAGATCAGTAGACAAAAATGTGAAGCTTTGTGTATTTATTACGTAGTGTAGTACCCCGCATACACAAAACTCTGGAAAAAAATTAATTACAAAAATAATAATTGAAACAGGTGCTCATAATAAATTCAAAAGAGCAGAACTATTTATGTTTTTATTTTATTTATCTATCTAGGTTATTTTAAGCAAATAATTCATGAATGCACTCGATATTACCCAATTCTGAGGAAATTGCTTAGTTATGAAGCTCCTGCGTGACGGACCTTTTTTTTATGTTTTTATTTTATTTATCTATATAGGTTATTTTAAGCAAATTATTTAGGAATGCACTCGACACTACCCAATTCTGAGGAAAGTGCTTAGTTATGCAGCTCCTGCGTGATGGATAAAAATACTTACATCTTTATGATAGAAATGGATAAGTATTTTTTGCAAGAATCCTCTTGCAAAAAACAAGTCTTTTTGGACTTGAATAATCCAAAGTAGGTTACACAAGCCCTCTAGTGAAGGCGCTAAAAACTAATTACACCAAAATTTATAACATGTTACAATGTCAAAGGTACAACACCTTCCCCTATATACATATATATATGTATATATATATATATATATGTATATATATATATATATATATATATATATATATATATATATATATATATATATATATATATATATATAGTTATATATGTGTCCGTTAACACGATACCGGCCAGAGTTTTTGTTTCTTCCCCTCGAAACTTGGTAAGTAGTATTCCCCAATCAAACGATTGAACGAGTTCGTTAACCAACAAAATATTCGAGTAACTAATTAATTACTAATTATATTAATTACTAATAAAGTAGTTATTTGCCAATACCAGTCGCAATTTTTGTTATATTTCAACGAAACTCGGTATTCGTTCTGGTCAACTAAAGAGAAAAATGTGTTGTAAAAATAAACTAAATCGGTTCATTAGGAGGGGGGGGGGTTTACTCCGGACCCAAATTACTAATTTGCTCATACCGGTCGTAATTTCTGCTGTATAGTAATGAAACGCGGTATACATCGTGGGTATCTAATAAGGAAGAAGTGTTGTAAAAATTAACTAAATTGGTCTATCGGAGGGGGGGGGGGATTTACTTTGTACTATGTTCATAACAAATTCAAAAGAGTAGAACTATTTATGTTTTTATTTGATCTATCTATATAGGTTATTTTAAGCAAGGAATGCACTAGACACTATCCAATTCTGAGGAAAGTGATTAGTTATGCAGCTCCTGCGTGACGGACTTTTTGAAGAATATAGTTTAATAAATAGAAATCTAAATAAATAATTACTTTTGTCCTAGTCGTTAATGTTTCTTATTGTTGCGTTCTGTTTTTATAATATTTAACAAATGTACATGTAATTATTATATATTATAAATAGTGTATGGCTCGAAAATCTTTATTTTAAATTAACATTAGACTAACTCAATTTATATAAGTTCTTCTTTATGCTATGGGGGTTATCCCTGTTAAGCATTAATAAATAAATAAAAAAATATATCAATTTTAATGACAGTTGTTTTCGTAACCTATGTGATATTAAACGTCTGTGAGCCAGATAAAGTTGTCAGATCGACGTCTTGAGCGGGTTTCCCTCGGTATAAAGCGAGCAAATATGTCAATTCAAAACGAGAAATAAGATTAACAATAAAATAAAATTCCTTAAGGTTGATAAGGAGGTTGTCCTTAGTGGAAACCCCCTCACGCCTCAAGGGTATCTAGTTTTTTTCTGATTGTATACAAGTGTTTGATTGGAAATTGTGATATATCAATATATATAAAAATCACGTGTCTATCTGTTTGTCCGTATGTCTGTTTGTTCCTTATTTAAACCTTCGCCGTTTGACCGATTTTGACCAAACTTGGCACACTGGTAGGTCTTGATACGGGAAATCTCCTCTGCATTATGAATTACTTGACAGATATAAACAAATTCACACCATTTGGCCGATTTTGACGTAACTGGGTATACAGGTAGATCTTGATACGGGGAGAGTCATAGGCATAAAGTAGGTGTAGCATGGCACACTGGGTAATGTATAAAACATAGAGGAGTGAAAATATTAAGGAAGTCAATACTTCTAACAAATAAAAAAAAAGAATAGATAATTATATAATACGCAATAATATAACGCTCTAAGTTCCATAAAATGACATCTGGTTTCCTTTCATTCTTTCCTGTTCACCCAAGAATATTCCATACACGATTAGAAACTAGTTCAAAATTATAAATTCTTTTAGATTCAATTTTTATTATTTTAAAATAGTAATTCCACTTCATTAATACAGATATTAAGATAAATATATATATATATATATATAAATTTTTACAGAGAGAGAGTAATGAACGAGATGGGTTGGTTTCAGTACAGCTGCAGGCTTCTAGGGATTTTGAAACATATGAATATATATATGTGTGTATGTATGTATGTATATACTGTCTCCCTGAGTGCCGTATGCTCAGATGAATCAGATACCTCTATAATATGTACCTCTTGTCCTCGAGGCCTGTTACCGGACTGATATATCATACATATTTTATATATTATGTGTATATTATACATATTTTTGAAAATATTTGAATAGCGAAGAAGAAACTTGTACATTAAAAGTAAATATTATTTCAAAAAGAATTTTATTAATTATTTCGAAAGAATATTATTTCAAGCGAAGTTGCATTTCCGGGTTCCGTCCAAACTAAGCATGCGTGCCATATTTGTTACTTAACATTCGAAATTATAACCCAAAAATAACGTTGAGAATGAAACCTTGCCGAAACAAATTTCCTCATTAAATCAAAGGCCTTCAACAGTACCTTAAGCGTACGAAGAATTTTATCAAATAGTATAAGGAGAGGCTTCTTCGAATTGAAATAAATCCCAGTAAAGGCCGTAGAATCGAAAAGTCAAGGGTTCAATTTTGGAAGGCTCGCCTTCCGAGAAGTCATTGTGCAATAAGTCACGAGCTCAAAGGCCGCTTATTATACACAATAAATCTTAGTTCTAGAGCAAGAATTTAACTAGCAATGAACATATTTCATAATCTAGCATAATAATTCATAGCGAAAAATAAAATTTGTTTAGAGCATACAGCCAACGGCCATACCACGTTGTATACACCGGTTCCCTTTCCAGTAGGGAAGTTCAGTAGTGGATTCAACCTTCGTCACTACTTAGATGGGTGAATGCCTTGGAAAACCTTTCGGTTTTAGCGCGGTTCCTCCCTCCCCCATAGGGAGGAACCCCGCTTATAAGGTTGATACAATGAAACAATCCGAAAGTGCCGACTAGAAAATTTCGCGTTTCAGAACCCCAAGAGACCGAAAATAACGGTGGTTCAAATTTGTATATATATATATATATATATATTTGTCTGTTCGCTCATTTCTGGCTTCCCTAAAGGTCCGATTGTGATGAAATTTGGTACAAAAATCCGTCGTCCAATTTGAAAGGTCAAGTTCGTTAACCAGCAAAATCCGCCTACTGGAAGATGGCGTTTGGGGCGAAATTCGCGCAAAAAAATCGTAACGCTTACGTTTTTGAGTTCATAAGCTTCTAAGTACTCCTTTTATATGATTCCTGGGCTAGGAAAACGAATGAAACCATTTTCAAGGCGATAGCTTTAACCGTTTTCGAGAAAATTAGAAAAATATTTTTTGAATACCGTTTTTGGTTTGGGTACTTAGAATCATGGGATTCAGTTGAAACATTTTCTGCATGTTCTACTTTCATCAAAACTAATATGTTGAAATTTTCGTTACGTTTGGAGTTAAGGAAGGGTTAGAATAAAATATTTTTTTAACAGACATAAAAAGTTTTAGTAACTTTGTTTACTTTCCTTAATATCTCGAAAAAGGTTGAGAATCTTGGTAAACAAAAGAATACCATTAGAAAGCTTATTAAATGCTCTAAAAAAAAGGTTCTAATGAAAGTTTTGATTAGGCGATGTCAATCGGAGAAATAAGAGCTTAAAACTTTAAAGTAATTGATTTCGCTTATTCGAACTGTTCTTTTTGTCTGTTTTTATTCCTTGTTATTTTTTAATTGATTATTGTTGGATAATGTATTTGAAAATAAAACAGGTTAAGAAAAATAAGAAAAACAATTTAATGTTAGAGACATGGATTTCCAAGATATATAGCTTTTCAACTGCCTAGCGTCCTTCCTAGGGAGGGTTCTTTGTCTTTGATTTTGGTACTTAGAATTATGGGATACAGTTGAAACATTTACTGCATGTTTGAGTTTCATCAACACTAATATGTTGAAATTTTTGTTACGTTTAGAGTAAAGGAAGGGTTAGAATAAAATATTTTATTAACAGACAAAAAAAGTTTTGGTAATTTTGTATAATTTCGTTAGTATCTCGAAAACCGTTGGCAATCTTGTGAAGCGGAAGATTACCATTCGGAAGCTTACTAAATGCTCTACAAAAAAGGTTCTGAAGAAAGTTTTAATTAGGCGATGTCAATCGGAGAAAAAAGTGCTTAAAGCTTTAAATTAATTGATTTCGATTATTCCAATGGTTCTTTTTGTCTGTTTTATTTCTTGTTATTTTTTAATTGCTTATAGTTGGATAATGTATTTGACAACAAAACTGGTTAAGTAAAATAACAAAAACAATTTATTGTTAGAAATATAGATTTCCAAGATTCCAAGACCTTGTCACTAGCGGGTCTGTTTCTAGTGTAGCCGACCCTTCCAGGTAAGATTGTAAATCATGACCTTTCAAGACTTTACTACTCACAGGAATGGCGTTAGTGACCTTAAGGGTTGACACGCCATTATAATAATTAATTAAAAAAAAAAGACTGGTGGAACCAAAATAATAACTGCTTCTATTTTAATCTTTCCAAATTAGACTAGGGATATGAACGGAACCGCGCTAAAATGATGCAGTCCTGCGAGACGGACTTTTATGGTGTATAATCAGTTTTTTACGTCGAATCTTTCGGTTTAGAGGTTAACGGTTAAGTTTCACGTCTTTGTTCCATCATATGTTTATATATATATATATATATATATATATATATATATATATATATATATATAAAACGTTTCGGCTATAAGCCATATATATATATATATATATATATATATATATATATATATATATAAACTCACATATATATATATATATATAAACATATATATATATATATATATATATATGGCTTATAGCCGAAACGTTTCCACAAGAAAAATGTAATATAAAATACAAAAAAATTGAAGACTTAGTAAGCTGATACCAACTACCTAGAACATCTTAGTTTTCAACTTCGGATCTACAACATATATATATATATATATATATATATATATATATATATATATATATATATACAGGGTGTCCCAAATAAGACGGCTCAAACTAATTTTGCGGCCAAACGGTTGGCCTGAGAAAAAAATGTCAGAGGTAACAGTTGTAGGGATTGACTTAATCTTTCTAAATATGCCAACTATTTAACATGTTGACTGCGCATGTGCGCTCGGCGCTAGATGAAATGTTGAGGTTTGCAGATGACCCCTATTACTATGCACATCATTTTGAAGGGAATTAAGAAGCAAAACCATTACAGCAAACCGCACTTCGATATCTTAAAAATCAAATGAGTTTCGTGCGATTCAAATTTTATTGTTTTAAATTAAAACGATTTTTTGTAGGCACTCACAGAGGTTGGTTATGAATGTGTGATGCATGACTTTGAGGTATTCTTTCCTCAACTTTCTGAAAAAAATATGGCCGATCCTCTAAAAGAACTTTTTTTCCTAATAACATTAATAAAATTGAATATATGGCATTATTTTAAGTATTTAGTCTGATTTTTTGTTTGAGACGTTCTTGTTTTTTACGGCGTCTTGACATCTAGGCCATTAGTGCCAACATCCAGAGTGCAGCGAGGAATTTTCCCAACGAGCCGTGGGGTGAAAAATTCCTGCCGCTGGACAGTGGGGTCAAACTACTTTTCGTGTTTCAAAAAAGGACTACAGCCTCCAAATCTTAACCGATTTCAATGATTTTTTTAAAATGAAAGCTAGTTGTTTGTTTCTCCTGTTTATTAAATTACGTATAATAATTCACAAACTTTTGCAATCAAACATAAAATAATATTTTATTTTACATATAACTTAATATCAGCACTGATATCATTGAAATTAAACATTCAAACCCCGATTAGACTTGAAAAAAATCAGACTGGCGTTTATATCGGTCATTTTTTCGCTAAAGCGCACCAATGAGTAACAAATTGCCAAAAACCGTTAAAACCCTTGTTTTTTTGTCACTTTTCTGCCAATAACGCAGAAAGTATGACCGTAATGAAAAAAGTAGATGATATAAACGTTGTAGAGGATTAAATTTTCTTTCCAAAAAAGTACCTTTAATTGCCTAAAAAGTTAATAGGAATGGAGCAAAACAAACTTTTGTTTTTGAAGTGTTCAGAAAAGTTTATGATCAACGTGGTCTACGCTTCCGTAAAACTTAATAAACATTTCCTAAACTTTTTGCTCCACCTAAAAATCAAATTCAATTACTTTATAAAGGCATTAAAATAATAAATTTAAAGCAACAGAACTCACCTAATCATTAGAATTTCGTAGTAATTATTTTTGTGTTGAACGATTTTTTTTTTAGTTATTTTGTTTTTTACGGCGTCTTGACATCTAGGCCATTAGTGCCGACATCCAGAGTGCAGCGAGGAATTTTCCCAACGAGCCATGGGATGAAAAATTCCTGCCGCCGGACAGTGGGGTCAAACTACTTTTCGTGTTTCAAAAAGGCTACAGCTTCCAAATCTAATTTGAATGTATTTTGTTTTTAAAATGAACGCTAATGAAATTTATAACAGCCTTGTCAGACCAGATTTTTGTTTTTTGTTTCCACTGTTTATTAAATTACGTGTAAATAGTTCACCAACTTATGCAATCAAACATAAAATAATATTTTATTTTTCATATAACTTAATATCAGCACTGATATCATTGAAATTAAACATTCAAACCCCGATTAGACTTGGAAAAAATCAGACTGGCGTCTTTAAAACGTAAATTTATAACGTACATTTTATTCAACAAAAAGAATTATTGAAATAATGTGATTTTTGAATGAGTTGATAATAAATTTTGATTTTTTTCCAAACTAATCAAGGTTTAAATGTTCAATTTCAATGATATCAGTGCTGATATTAAGTTATATGAAAAATAAAATATTATTTTATGTTTGATTGTAAAAGTTTGTGAATTATTATACGTAATTATCAAATCCTGAGGACAACAAGAGGTTTCCTTCCTGTGGAGGGGGGTAGGAAACACGCTAAAACAATTTTTCTGATGCTAAGAAATTTGATATTTTGCATGGACACTCTCTTTAGGATTTTTTGATATTCAAATTTTTAAGTATTTTAAGAGGGGTTTGATATTAAATCGGTTTTAAAGAGGGTATGCACGCCTATGAAGATAACATAACAGCTGTTATCGTAGTTTTTCATAATATTATTTTTATTTGTGGTTCACGTCAACTATGATGGCAGACCTTGAATTACTAGAAATAAACTCTGAGGCGCTAATGGCCAAGATGTAGATGCGCCGTTAAAAAAAAAAAATAAACTCTGATCTTGTCCAGGGTGTCTACTACTTTCGTGAAAGTCAATTTCGTGACTTTTTCGTGACTTGAAATGCAAATTTCGTGCCCATTAAAAAGAAAATAATTTCACTTAAAAAGAGAAAGCCTTAGGCTTTAGCTTAAAATTATTTGTAACTTAAAAGGATTACTGTGATATCTATAAACTCACAATTTTATATACATTTAAAACAATTAATAAAACTGTATAACATATACATCATATCGTCCCTGCCATGTCAAACTATCGAATATGCAAAATCTCGGTTTTAGATTCGGTACTTTGCTATGGATTGCGGGCTATACGGCTTGTCGCAACTCTAACCCCTTTATAGAATAGCCTTTAATGCCTTAAATAAAGTATTGAATAAGACCATTTTTGAATATATTATTTCGTCAATGGTTAAAATATGTTCGTTCCTATTGTGCTCCGATTTGCATATTCGTTAGTTTGACATAACAGGGACGATGTGTTAAAGAGGATAGTTACATTAATTTTAAAAGTGAAGACACGATGACTCTAGAACGACTACTCAAAAATATTAAACAATGCTAGCAGAATTCAAAATTTCTAAATAAATATTTATTGTCAATGTACATAATTTAGTCAATTAAGGCCCAGCGCACACAGTGCGACTCCGTTGCAAACCAGTTGCGTGTGAAACCAGTTTGCAATTGAAACAAAACTTCAGTCCACACACGGGTGTACTGGCAAAGGGCTAGTAGTAAATCAGTTGCGCCTAAAAGTGGAATGTTTATTTAGTGCTCTATGTATTTGTTTTTAAGGCCTTGGCTTGGCCGTGTGAGCTTACTATGTCAGACTCAGACGAAGACGTTGGGGTCATTTTGTCTCAAATCAAGACACTTTTATGACATTTTTTCCCTCACCATCTCTGAATATAAATCCACTCCTATTTACGGTAGAAACACGATGATGTCAATTTTTAGTTCTTTATGTGCCTTTTAAAATGACATGTAACACATTGGCTGTACTTATGTACTATTCGGTGATGTATTGTGTACTATGAATCCAAAAACTCCAACAGGGAGTATTTACTTCCTATCCGGAGATGACATTTTTAGAAGCAATGAAATGTTATTCCAGTACCTCTAACACTTTTCTTTAACATTTTCAACCACTTTCATAGTTTAACATTTATAAATAGGAAAATTGCTGATAATATTTATGTTTTATTTAAGCTGCCAGCCACCTAAAATATGTTCAGTACAATGAGATTTATTTTTAGACAAATATTCTAAATTGAACTAATTACAACAAATTATTGATGTAAACAATTTGTTTTTAAATAACCTTTGTAATTAAGATAATAAAATTGAAGGGGTCTCCCGTGGTCTAGTGGCTAGCGCCTTAGATTCATAAGCGGGAGATGGTGGGTTCGATCCCCACCGGCGGCAGGAATTTTCTCATCCCACGGCTCGTTGGGAAAATTCCTCGCTGCACCCTGGATGTCGGCGCTAATGCCCTAGACGTCGATGCGCCGTAAAAAGAAAAAGAAAATATACCAGAGACATTGATCAACGTTTAGGAAGAACTCGGCTTATAGACCTGAAGTGGGACGAATGATTCTCACATTGAAAACTTGTAAGCATTCAGAAAACTGTGCGCATGCAACTGGTTTGCAATTGGATTTGCAAAACAGTCTCACCGTGTGCCCTGGGCCTAAAGTGTGCTCAATTTCAATATTTAAGTCTCCATAACAACCTCTGAAAATGAATAAATTTAAATTTTAACGCCCATTATAACTAAGAAGTTTAGGACGGGTTATCTATAGGTTACCACCCTTTTCTAGCCAGGATAGGGCTGATGCCTTTTCTTTTTTCTAAAGAAAAGCCACCACCCCATAGTAGTAATCGAACCCAAGACCTTTGGCAAGGAGTGTTAAATGCTCACGCCTTAACAATCACGACCACTGGGCCTCCGAATATGAATAAAGAACAACAAATTTTATTTTTGAATATGAATTAGGAACAATAAAAATATATGTAAATAATGAATGCCTTCAAAGCAATCATTTTTTGGAGTCTTATTTTTTTCTTCACAGCTTCAGAGAATAGTTCAGAGATTAGGGGGAGAGGGGGTCGTTGAGCCACGAGGCAATTGAACTAGTCTACTTACAAAATTGAAAAGGTTAACAAAATGAATCATCCTCTTAAAATTAAATGCCGAAAATTTGGAACCATTGTGGTAAATACAAAATACATTTTAGAAAACTCCGATTTTTTTTTTTTTTTGGTATGCAAACTTTCTTTTCGACTTGCGACAAATTATTTAATAATGTTTACATTTTTTAATAAAATGATAAAATTCCCATTGTAATAGTTTCATATACTCATACTTTATAATTCCCAACTTCATTAATAATAAAATAATATTGTATTCATTTTTCATTTACTAATAATTACAATAAAGTCATAAGGGGTCAATTGAATCATCAATCCCGGGGGCAGTTAATCCACGGAGGGCATTGGACATGCGCACATCTTTGCTTCAAGTTAAAAATGTCTTCAAAATAATATCAACCTATTAAAAACTAAGGCAAACAGAGAAAAAAAAACGACCAATTAAGAACTGAGGTAAACAGAGATAAAAGTATTCACACGGCGTCTTCAAATCCCACTAGGAAACCTCTATTTATAACAAAAACTTTTTTTCTAATTTTACTTGTCCTGTTATGTTGAGAAATGCATTTCCCTACTATAAGCAATTACAAAAATAACAAAAAATGAAAACAGACAAAAAGAACCTTTTAAATAAACGAAACCAGCTACTTCAAAGTTTTAAGCACTTATTTCTCGAAATGTGTGGGGTCTCATTGCTTTAGAACATTTTTTGTAGATAATTTAGTAAGCTTTCGAATAGTTACTTTCCGCTTACCACGATTTCACAACCGTTTTCGAGATATTAAGGAGAATAAACGAAGTGCCAAAAGCGTTATGGTAGCGTTTCTATGTGTCCGGAGATGTCGGGGGGGGGGGGTCCACCATTTCTAAAATGACGGGTCTGACATTTGATAATATTAAACATGTGTAATTTCTGCTTCTGTGTAATTTGGCTACTGTCGTATTCCTGCGTCCTGACGCCTTAATATCGCTTTTATTCCAAATGGTCGAGTGGGTGTTCACAATTTTCGCGAAATTTCAACAACAACAACAAAATATTTATTTCTATTCTAAGCTTTCCAAATGACACTAGGAATAAGAACGGTGTTCAGGTTTCACACATCCAGCTGAACAATAAATGACTATATAGATCATATGGTGTGAGAAAAAACAAGTGAGTGAGAAGAAACGAAGAAAGTGCAGTTCATCAAAATTCAAGACAATCATTTAAGAAAAGACTATTTTATTCCTTCCTACGCTCTTTCAGTTCTATTATGAGTGAGTAGAAGAAAACTATCCTGGCGAGGGAGGAAGGAGAAAGTGCCGGCCAGCAAGAAACTACAATTTCCAAACCCGATGATGTGAGTCCAATAACCATCATATCTACCCCCACCATTAAGCTCAATCCATGTAAATTTTCATTTAATATATTTCAATTAATTTCGCTAAAATACAGTCCACTATCATTTATTTTTAGAACCACCCTGATCAATTTTCAGGTTTGGAGTAATATTCAATCCATTTTATAGATTGAATCACCTAGCCTGTACAAACGGAACCGCGCTAAAATGACGCAGTTCCTGCGAGTCGGACTTTTTTCTCTTCTAGCACTTTAATGGTTTGAGTTAATGACTTAAAACGTTTGTCTGCATCTTATCTTTAGATATCATTGATAATTGAAGCCTCTCTCCTCCTTTTTGATGGTTTGACATCTGAAGAAATCATTCCTTTAGTTATTTACTTCTGTCACCAGCTGCCATCACAGAGGAATATACACAACCTTCAGCTATCAAATAGTGTTCATGGAAATTTTCTACTAGGCATTCTCTACTAATCCTCTTTAAACTTCTCCATTGTCATAAAAGGATGAAAGCATTCTTTTCAAGAATTTCAAAAATAAAGCATCTTGATCTACATCTATGTGTTATACAAAAAGTCCTATTCGGAGGAACTTCGTCATCTTAGCGCAGTTCCGTTCATATCCATAGTGTCATTACAAAAGGTGTAGAAGCAGTTATTGGTCGATTTTGATCTTTCATTCATCCCAAAGAGAAGGAAGCTTTAAGGCGCCACAACAGGAAACTAATAGTTATTATATATATATATATATATATATATATATATATATATACATATATATATACATATATATATATATATATATATATATATATATATATATGTATTTTTTAACGGCGCATCGACAAATCTGGGCCATTAGCGCAGGGGTGCAGCGAGGAATTTTCTCAACGAGCCCTGAGATGAGAAAATTCCTGTCGCCTGTGGGAATCGAAACCACCATCTCCCGCTTATGAATCTAAGGCGCTAGCCACTAGACCACGGGAAACTGAAAGTATCCTAAACGGATATGACTACCCCCATCTTCTCACAGTTCGCCATAGGAAAACACTATTACCAATTTTTTTCTTACCTTATTTTATTAAAATACTAATTTTACTATTACATGCAATTAAAAAAACAATAACCAATTAAAACAATAAGTAAACAGAGACAAAAACCAGTTGAAAAAAACAAAACTAACAATTTTGAAGTTTTAAGCACTTTGTTTGGTGTAAACTGTCTCACCTCATACCCCAGTAACGACATTACAAGGACTTGATGACTCACCATGGAGGTTTGCCTGGAGGAGTAAATACTCGTGCAGTCTCAAAAACCAAGTAAACACAAAAATTGAAGTGAATAAACAAGTATTTACTATTTCTTGCAAGTAAATACTTGTGAGGCAAGTATATCCCAAGTAAACGCCTAAATTTGTTTGGGCTCTAGCCGCTAGGGCCTGGGATATCACGGCCATGTTGGTGTCAGATCGTTCGTCCTTTTATTGGCTACCCAGCCGTGCTAGTGAGAGGTTATCATTGCAGCCCAGCCCCGTACAATACTAGTTTTATACGTGTGTCGCCATTGAAAATGCCGCGACCTATGAAGTGCGATTGGTGATACGGTTTTTATTGGCTAAGAACAGTAAAACAATTGAGATAAATCGCCAAATCTGTGAAGTTCATGGGCACGATGTGATCACTAAAGGTGGAAAGCCAATGGGGCATTAGTGCACGGACAAGTATTGTGACCGATGAAATTGCCACTAAATCCGATGAGAAAATTAAAGAAAACCGCCGGTGATTCACTACTCGATCAAATTGTTATAGGAGAAACCAAATTGTAGTCTTTAAAATGGGGGAACACAAATTCTCCTAAAAACCAAGCAAATCCATGAAAACGTTATTTGCAAGGAAGATCATAGCGACTGTTTTTTTTTTTTTAGACAGGAAAAGAGTCCTTCTTTTTGATTTTTTAGAACGTGACTCGAAAATAAACTCTGCAAGGCATTGTGAAGACTAGGAAAAGTTAAGAAGATCAATTCAAAACAAGCGCAGAGGAAAGTTGAGCTCAAAAATTTTGCTTCTTTACGACAACGCCCGCCTAAATAGAGCCAATCGAACTTGATAAGTCCTGAATGTTTTCAAGTTGGAGGTATTTCCACATCAACCTTACAAATGACTTGCGACGCAGCGTTTTGATGACCCCACGGAACTACCGGAGGGCATGACAACCTGGGTGAAGTCTCGGCGCAAAATTCTATGACACTAGTATTTCAAGACATTTCATTTACATGGCGACTATGTAGAGAATAGTATTTTAGTGCCACTTTCAAATGTATATAATAAAAAAAAGTCTTGTACTTCGTCTTTCTTTTTTTTTATACCAAAACGTAACCAACTTTCTGGATGGCCCTCGTAGATATTTATATATATATATATATATATATATATATATATATATATATATATATATATATATTGTTAGCTCTCCCACCGGCTCAAAAATGGTCTAATTTTGATGTAATTTCGTTCAATAATCGTTCGTCTAATTTGAAAGGTCAAGTTCGTTAATCCGTCCGCGGGAACATGGTTACTCGAACATGATTCTGCACAACTGTGTAATTCCTACCAACCGGAGGATCCTCAATAGCATTTTCTATACATAACTTTCAGGCAGGTATTATTGCATCAGCCCTAGGTAATACCTACGAGTTTTCACTCCACCGGATTGTACACAGTTTTAGTGGAAAAAGATTAATTCCAGAAACTTCCCTGAATTTAGCTCTTTGGTGGGAAATCTTTGAATAGAAAAAATTTCGTGACATGGTTTCCAAATTCGTGACTTTTTCGTGATTTTCGTGCCCTATTTTTCATTTCGTGACATTTTCGTGACTTTTTCGTGCAGTAGACACCCTGTTGTCCCTTATAGAGTTTACGCTATACTGCTGGTGATTGTTTATTCGAGGTTATAATATCACGAACCCTTGCACAGCCTCCTCACCCCCACAGTCAAAACACTTCCTGGTAATGCCCGAAAATATAATGGGTATTTCCAAATGACATCTTTATTTTTAAAATTTTTAAATTTTAACGTGCATTTATTATTGACAACGAATTTTAACCTGTACTGGTTAAACTCCGGTTACCGGTGTCCTATGGTGACCTATAGATAACGGGTTACCTATAGGTTATCTGTTTGTTGACACTCGTCCGGAGCGCCTCAGTGTCAAGAAATATTATACTTTTATTACTTATCAATTGATGAATAAAATATGGCATCACTGGAACCGTTCTATAATAAATTACACAAAAGTATGTAGTAGCGTTAATTTTGATGATTATTATTACATTATTTAACGTAATAAAATAACTACTAATCTGCCGTGACAAAGCACGGGTAATTAGCTAATGAACAATACCAATATGTCCTACCTTCTAACTGTCATGCAAAATTATCTATATGTATGTAACTGAACTTAGTTTATTAAAGGAAATATTTCTATATTGTCTAAGATATTTGATGACAATTTGAATGTTTTTATATTGTTAATTGATTATAGTTTTATATTTAATTCAATTGGATTAAAAGAGTCGTTTTTCTGATCTATATGAGAGCATTTTTAATTTGTATTTACGTAGTCGGATTGGCTGAAATGTGTGCTAAGCTGTTAAAGACAACTTACACACAGCCTACCATTACTACAAAACCTTGAATATTTGTTTTTATTCACTAAAGAACTAGAAACTTCACTAGAGAACTAATCTTTTTCGTTTGTATATATTTATTTATTTATTGTTTAACGCTAAAAGGCGATAACACAATTAAAATGTTCTTTAAAGGAAATAAAAAACAATAATAAAAGCAGTCTTGATGAATTAAGAAGTTGTAAAGTGTATCTTTACTGTTTATGTTAATATTTAGTTTTACATGTAGTCAGTGAGTTCGATTAGTATATGATTGTATAAATCTTAATAGTGTATATTTCTCAATTTCAGATAGTTACAATGCAGAATTAATCAATATTATATTGTCGTCATATTCGGTCAAATAAGTTTCTGTATTTTAGGTAATTGTAAATCTTGTCTATACCATATATTGGCTCCCAACAGAGGGTAACTCAGTCATGTTGTCCGGTAAGTCATAGTTCTGTCTCAGTAAACATTCTGTCAATATGTGTTTGATAGTTGTTACATACTTCGTATGTTGGACTGTCCTGTCTCGTCATGAGGTGTAAGTGTGTCAGCCGGGAATGACCTATTCTTAAGCGGCATAGGACAACTTCTTCTCTTCTAGTTTGCCTTATGCTTGATGACCATTCTTCGACTGTTTGTTTAATTTCTCTTAGTTTGTTGTCCGTAGTCGCGTGCCAAGATCTTTGCCACTTTTCGATGATGGTTTTTTTGGCTTCTGCTTGCATGTCTTGGTATGTAGTATTGTATATGTCATGGTAATGTTGTCTTGTTGCATTTTTAGCAATTTTGTCAACTTTTGTATTTTGTTCTATGTCCTCATGTACTGGGAGCGAATATATTGTAATCCGTTTATTTGTCCGGTAAATCTGTTCTAGTATTTGTATGTTAAGTGGGTTCAAGTTGTACGGGTTCTGTAGTCCTAGTATTGCGCTAAGTGAGTCAGTACAAATGGTTATCTTAGTCTGTGTTACGTCCTGTATATTGTCTAAGGCAAGCGAGATGGCATGAAGTTCCGCTGAATAGCTGCTTGTGATTCTTGGCAATTTAATACTAACAATATTATTATCAATCACAGCTGCTGCGCCAGTGCCTTGTGAAGTCTTAGACCCGTCCATGAAAGTGAATAGTGTACCTTTATTTTGTTCAAAGTGTGCTTTGAAAATGTGTTTGTACGTAAGTGTAGATGAGGGTTCCGATTTTTTAAATTGTGTTAGTCCCAAGTCAATTCTTAAATTGTGCATTGTCCATGGTATGTAAGTTGGTGAACGTCTTGCGTATACTTCATTTCGATGTACATTGGTATTTTGTGCGTAACCGATGCATCTTACAAATAATGGCCGTTACCTAGACGGTTGCGTCTGATATTTTCGTAGCATTATTTCGTCAACAGATCTAGGAACGCAGGCGCAGTTCATGTATGTGGCTTTTAATGCAAATTGTAAGCAGTTGAGAATACGTCTGAACTCCAGTGGAGGTTCTCCGCACTCCACGTGCAGGCTGTTGGCTGGACTTGATCTGAAGGCTCCAGTTGCAATGCGTAAACCTGTATTCTGTATCGAGTCTAGCATTTTAAGAACGCTGAGCTTAGCAGATGAGTACACAACACTTCCGTAGTCCAGAAGGGACCTGGTATACGCAGGGTATAGTGTCAGCATTACACTTCGGTCTGCACCCCACTTGGTATTGCATAGAATCATCAAAAGATGTAAAGATTTTTTACATCTATCAACGAGGTTCCTTAATTGGGGAACCCAGGTAAACTTCGAGTCAAAAGTAAGTCCTAAAAATTTAATTTGGTTAGTCAGTGTGATAGGAGTATTTCTTAAACTTAGTTGAATATTTGGACTCTGTCTCTTTTTAGTAAACAGTATACATTGTGTTTTTTGTTTTGAAAAGTGAAGTCCGTTAGTAACGCTCCAGTTCTCAAGGTTTTCCATTGTCTTTTGCACTAGCCTAGAGTCATTTTCTACATTTTTTGTTCGAATATAGATAAGCAAATCATCCACATACTGGCAATATTTGACTGGTGGAGTTTATTAATACTTATTGATAAGTAATAATTATTACTAGGTACATCCAGCACATGGAGAAAGAAAGTAACCAAGACGATTGCTGTTAAATCGTCTCATGTCTTCGGCGGATAATTTCTCTGCTGTATGAGCCATGGGCGTATATAAGAGGAGGCCTGAGAGGGCTGTAGCCCCCCCCCCCCCTAAATTTTGATTTAATTGGTAAATAGGCGTCATAAAAACCTCAAAAATAAATTTAATAAGATCACATAGGGGTCTCCCGTGGTCTAGTGGCTATCGCGCTGGATTCATAAGCGGGAGATGGTGGGTTCGATTCCCACCTCCGGCAGGAATTTTCTCATCTCAGGGCTCGCTGGGAAAATTCCTCGCAGCACCCTGGACGTCGGCGCTAATGACCTAGATGTAGATGCGCCGTAAAAAAAAAAAAAAAAAAAAAAAAAAAAAAAAAAAAAAAAAAAAAAAAAAAATAAGATCACATAGTTAAAAAAAAAAAAAAATCGATGAAACAGCGTTTTAGTTGCCTAATTATGTCAAGTTCTAGGTTGTTAATATTCCATATCTCCCAAATCCCCAGTTCCTCCCCCCCCCTTATTAGGAAATTATTTCCAATATACGCCCCTGTTATGAACATTGGAAAAAGAAGAGAAACTCTGGCGTGTGACCGAGGCTTGTATCGTATATCGATCTTAAGCCCTTGGGGTAGAAGTGATATGAAACACTGAATTGTTGGCGCTACTCCTATCTAGCGGATAGTTTTAGAACTCTGAAGGAATGTTAGTTCTGCCTGTAGCTAAAAGAGTGCGCTGCACACATGACTCCAGGAAGCATTCTGTCAGCCTCGTCACTTTTTCAAGGAATATTATTATTTACGCGACGAAATGATTGATACCACCTTGAATAGCAACGTGATTAATTGTACTATTAATAAACATAAATGGTTTAAAGTTATATAAACCATCTTATAATTATAACAACAAAGTAATTAGGCAGGGGTGTTGACTTATAGCAAATATTGGTGGCCCATAACGGGGGTTTTGCCCCGGGAAATGCTCTAAATTTTAGATGAAAAATAGTGAGTTTTAAAATTTCAGACTATTTATTTGTTTAAATTTAAATTTCAACAATGTAATATTTTAATAATGGGCGTAAAATTTATTTACCAAATAAATAAATTTTTACGTCCATTATTAAAATATTCTAGTCATATGATTAGAGCACAAATAACTGGACTCTCGATAACTCGACGATCCGGTTAACTGGACAAGTCTGTCACATTTTTAATTTAATTCACAGGAACAATTATGCTTAAAGACTATTACAGAGCAGTGCACATATATATATATATATATATATATATAAATATATATATATATATATATACATATATATATATATATATATATATATATATATATATACGAAAAAACTTAAATTATATTTAAATAAATCAATAGGCGGCTCCAGACACGTATTTCTGGGGGGGGGGGGCTAATTTAGTATGGGCTTACCGCAGTGCCTGAGGGTGTAGAATCATTATAACCAGGCACCTGGAAATCATTAAGGAAGTATTTGATAAACTAAGAACATACATTTATTAGAACTTATTACTATTTGCCTAAACAATGTATTTTTCTAACTTAATCAAAAAGATTGTGGATTTTCATTCTGGGAGGTTAAGCCCCCCCCCCTTAATTAAAGCCACTTAATAAATAAATAAAGCCCCATTAAGGCGGTTAACCGCCACTTAATAAATCCAAAAAGTATCATTTAAAGAATAGGTATGGAATACTAACTATTTAGATCTTGGTAGAGTTTTAGCCGACTTAATCGCTATTACACTCAAAATAGAATATTTTTTATGAACTAAATGATCTTATTTAATTTATTTTTAAGGATTTTATACAATTTTACCTATCAAATCAAAATTTCGTGGGGGGGGGGAGGCTGCAGCTCTCCTTCAGTTTTACCAATTAGGTTAATTCCAGACGGATTATTATTTTATATGTATTTGTTAACGCAGTAATATCAACATTATTTTTAGTAATGGTAGTAGTCCGAAGAAAAGGAGTGACGATTAACACAAGGACCTAGGAGCAAAAGGGGCGTTTCATTTTTCGAAAACATTAGCTTAGAATAGAACAGAAATATATCATCCTTATGTAAATCAAAGAGCATAAATGATCCAGAAATATACTTTTTTCTATCTTTCTCTTTTCTTGTCAGTCAGATGTCTTCTGTCTTTGTGATGTCAGTCAGAAGAATAGATGCAGATTCAGTTGTTTAAGGAAGGCATATGTATGTATCGTATGTATGTGTGTGTGTATATATATATTTATATATATATATATATATATATATATATATATATATATATATATATATATATTTATATATAAATCTATAAATATATATATATATAAATATATATATATATATATATATATATATATATATATATATATGTATATATATATATATATATATATATATATATTCCCTAGATAACATTATTATTCATGTATAGTAATTTTTCGCTGCTTTCCGATAAATGTTTTAAAACAAAGATGGTGTTCAGTGAGAATACTGTTTCTATGCAGTTTATTTTTGATCGTTTATGTGTGTGAGAATTTGTTAAGCAGCAAAATCGGTCCACCTCTAGGAGATGCTCCATATAGCAAAAATAAATATATAACTAGCGATCTTAATTGTTCTTATTCTGCTACAAATCTCACAATACACACAAATGGTCGCTAATTGTGCGAGGTAAAACATTTTATCAAGAATATTCATCGTCAGATGATTATCTTCACCTCATCTTCGATTTCCTTAAGAATTACTTATTTGAGGTCTCCCCGTGGTCTAGTGGTTAACGCCTTAGATTCTCATGCGGGAGATGGTGCGTTCGATTCCCACCCGCAGGAATTTTCTCATCTAACGGCTCGTTGAGAGAATTGCTGGCTGCGCTTTGGATGTTGGCGATAATAGCCCGGATGTCGATGCGACGTAAAAAAAAAAAAAAAAAAAAATCGTATTTTGGTGTCGCGCAATGAATTCTATAAGGTCAAGCCTGGGAAAGGCGTGAAGAAATCTTATCTATATTAGTATAAATACCGCTGTACGATAACGATGTCTATTTATTGTCACTCTTAGCAGGAGATGTGAGCATTGGAAGCACTTCTTTGCAATGAACATTTCTGATGTTCACATGCACAGCCTAGCTAATATACTACCAGGTTTAGTGTATAATAAGTATAGAAGAAACTAGAGTGGATTTCAACTAAATAGTCACTAAAAAAAAAGATTATTAGTTTTTTCTACCATCAGCCTCCTTGCTACCCAAACTCTCACAATGAAATTTAATAATGTTTTTAATATGTTTAGTTGATGAATCTAAAAACCTGCAAGTTCTTGGCGTTTTCTTAGCAAAGAATGAAACTACAAATGAACGTTTTATAGCCACTTAAAATATTTCAGGTGCCACAAACTTAAGTTTAAAGCACCGGAAATCGTTTACTCGGCCTCATCGACTTCCCATCGGAATGATCTATGACAAAAACCAGCCATTGTTTCTCATTTTATGGATTCTACAGGTTAACGAACACTACCTTACAAATTTTAAACACCGGTATTTTCGTGATCAATAGTGCGGACATTTGTTATTGCCATTTCTGGTTTGCGCTATGAAGTGGTTTCCTCCTCATCTAGGGAGGAAGGAATCGCGCAAAAAATTGACTTGATTTAATGATAATTCCATAATGAATTATCATGAATATTCATCCACGATATATTATTTACTTATACGAGCTCCAACATCCGCCCTTGATGGTCTTTTATTTACATCCAGTTCAAAGTTGATTACCTTGAACAAAAATTCATAATATTGTTCCTAATATCATATTCATAAAATAACCTGAAACATTTCTACCTATATTTCGTATCTAACTGATATCAACAATACGTCAAAACATTTTATTTTATTTTTTTCAAAGCAAAAAATATGCTGATGAAACGGCTCAGTATCACACCAAAAAATCAGACAATTTACTTCTTGCGTTCGATCTTTTTGTTAATAGGATTCTACAATGCACATCTACCAAGTAATTCAATCCCGTTCAAGACCTTCTTATATTTTTCAACTTCTTAAATTTAAATCCTCGGTTCACTCCCGTAACACCCGATCTCGTCCTTCCGATCTTTATATTCCTTCCCACCGAACAGCAATATTCGAAAAATCGTTCGTCACCCGTGCCACCTCGCTATGGAATTCCTTACCTCTGTCTGTCCGCCATTCTACCAACCTTGAAACCTTTAAATCCCGACTCTTCCACCACCTTCTATCCCTCCAAGTTTTACCCAGCCCCTAGTCTATATTGAAGCTGTACACTATATACTGATTCTGATAGCATTTATAAGTTTTTAAGTTTATACGTAAAATTCAAAATTATTTTGTAATTTCAAAATTATTCCTATGGGACTTCTGTCCCGGAATAAGAATAAAACTTTTCATTCATTCATTCATCTAGCAAACACCCCAACAGGTCTGAGGAAAAACGATGGCTGGGTCTTGTATCAACTTTTTACCCTTGCTTCTTGCGGTCGTAATTATACATATTTTTTTTGCAATTAAACTCACTATTGAACATGATAAGAGTCACTGTGAAAATAAACAAAATCTGTTCATTTTAAAAGTAAGGGTTTATCAGAAACCTCACATACGTAAGAGACAAAAAACAAATTTAATAACGGCTTTAATTTTAGTTTTCTTGCTGTAATGAAGGTAATAATGAATATCATTGAATAATTTCGTTTATTTTTATGTGTCATGTGTTTTGTGTATGTGGAGTGTGCTTAGCAGCTGATAAGGGACTAATATTTTCACTCCTCGACGCTGGATATAAAAAGAAAATTTTTCATTTTATCTATCTTCCTCCCCATTTTCATGCCGGTACCATATTATTAAAATAGTAATTGTAAAAAAGGGAAAAGCCTAAATGCTATTTACAATTTTTAAAAATGCTAAAAGAAACGTATAAATCATTTTAAGCTGAATTATTGTTGTAAATTTCCAATTTTTAAAATGTGCTCTACACTATTAGTTTTATAGATATATTTAATTTAAATTCGTATAAAATAATTAGTCCATGAACTACGATGTATTAGTGGACAGGTCAAATAGAATGTAAATTATGCAGCATACGTACATAACAGTAATAATGATAGACTGTAAACATGAATTGACTGTATTAATACATTAAAAATCCAATATAGACATATTAGAAAAAATCCAATATTACAGCATTAAATTATAAGTCTAACAAAAAGAATGAGGATAAAAAATAATGGGATATAAGCCCTATGAAGGGTTTATACCCCACAAATGAAGCTTTCGAAACAGATATTTCTCAGCTAAGTAAAGAAGCTGCCACACGATAACAAACATAGAAATAAAATCTTAACCGTTGTAGGAATACATAATGAAGCTTTATAAACGTTATTATTATCTGAAGAAGATAAAAAAAACATGTAGTTATTCAGCCAAACGTATTGTACCAACTCCTCTCACTTGGTATATAGAACTCACTTGTTTAACAGGCCATAAGGGACCAGAGGGGCATATACTGTAGAGGTACCTGATTGTTGACCATACGGACCACTTAGGAGATATATGTTTAGGTGGCCAAGAAATCAATTTCATTGTGGTACCTACCTTGGCAGAGGTGTAATATGTACACAAGCCATTCTGGAGATGCTCAAGAAAAATTTAAGAATGGTGGACAGTTTCGGATAGAAGTAAATGCATAGAAAAGGTAAAGATAAATTTTGGTGAGAACACCAATGTATGCACGATGTTGTAAGACCATTGCTTAATCTAAATGTAAATAATCCTTTCTTAACTTACGACTGTCTTATCCAAGGAATCTTGTTCAAAAGATGAGTATATTTACCCATTCATCCTTACCTGCAACAAAGAAAATTAAATTTAAGGTTTATAAATGCCAATGGAGAGCTAATATTATGTCATTAAAATTTACATGAAAATTATTTTTGTTATATTCATGCTTAATTAGTCTTTAATGAATGATAGGTCTGATTACAATAATACATGTCTAACTTCATTTCGTGAATCACGCCTACTCACGTTAATTAAAACGGCAAGTATTGGTTCATAGATAGTAATTATTATTTTGGTTTAAAACTAATAACTGTATTATTGATATTTCAAAAGTTCTTTTAAATAGTTAAGCAATTATAAATGCTCTTTGTCCCCTTTTAAAAATACCCAACAAACAGTACTGCTTGATACCGCCAGAACAGTTTGAAAATTTCTAAATGAACGCCCGTAGGAAATAACAAAAAAAAAAAAAAAAAAAAAAAAAATCGTCAGAAAAAACAATTCTTTCGGTTGGCAATAGCCCCCGAAAGAATTTATCCCAGGAAACTGAGGAGAAACCTCCCCCCCCCCATAATATTATTGATTTCGCAATCCCCAACGATGAGAATATCTGGAAATCATATGGCGAAAAACTGCGAAAGTACCAAGACTTGGTCATAGAGCTGAAAGACCTGTATAAGTTGGATTCCGCAAGGATTACAGCCCTCATAATCTCAACCAACGGGCTCATTCCAAAAACGACAAATGCCGCAAATGCCTACCTGAAACTGTGGAAGGATCTTATCAAAAATGCTCAACAAGCGGTACTGCTTGATACAGCCAGAACGGTAAGAACATTTTTAAATGAACGCCCGTAAAAAACAAAAACAACAAACAATTCTTTCGGTTGGCAACAGCCCCCGAAAGAATTTATCCCAGGAGACTGAGGAGAAAACCACCCCATAATAATAATAATAATCAGTGAGAGCCGTCCGATACTTCTTAAATATCCAGCAAATGTATGTACACGTACGTAAATAATTACTTATTTCGGTTGGATAAGAATGCCCCGAAGTAAATTCAATCACCCGGAAACGGAGGAAACCCACCCCGATCATAATAATAATCATAAAATTGAAAGTAATATTTGTAAAATAATGCATTCTTGGATGACAGAAACGTATTACTGCTGCACGTATTGTACAAGCTATTCTCTGCGCCCATTGATCTTAATAAAACTATTAATTTTGGACATTCAGTAGGTTACCATGACAATTAGATACAATTTTATTTTAAATTTTAACGTCCATTATTATTAACTAAGAATTTTGGAACGTGTTATCTATAGGTTACCACCCTTTTCTAGCCAGGATAGGTCTGATGCCTTTTCTTTTTTCTAAAGAAAAGCCACCACCCCATAGTGGGAATCAAACCCTCGACCTTTGTTAAGTGCTCACGCCTTAACACTCACGGCTACAGGGCCACAATTAGATACAATGTACTTCGGAGTGGCCTTCGTTTATAAACAATAAAAAAATAAGGTTATAACTGATAAGTCTACTCGCATTGTCGAGATATGAATGAAAAGAGAGTATCTTTTTCTCCTAAATGATAGCAAATATTTCGAGAAGGATATGTATGATAAGATGGTGTTGCCAACGTCATAGGAGAATTTTAAAGATATTATTATCAGTCTGACATGACTGATATCTAAGGAAGCCTTTTATTTTTTTATTTATAAGGTTGTGCCTTTGATCTGAAAGGGAATTTTCTCTAACGATAAACCATTTTAAAACGAACTAGTGGCAGCAATTCATAAGCATCTGAATGAAAAAAGTTACAATTGCGGTTGGTTGGGTGATGATGGTTGATCATGCTACGAGGAGGTGAAAAAAACTAGCCGTACAACACTTCCACTAATATCAATATTTAGTGAAAGTGATTATGGCCTTTTTCTTCATCCGATCGCAAAAGAAGTTAGATTTTGGAAGATAATCCATGTGGATAGATAAACAACATTGAGCGATTGAGAAAAATACTCATTATAGTGCTAAAAATGACATGTGCGTAATATGCAATCTTTGATCAAGTAGCGTTAGTGAAGTGAAGATTGAAATCAAATAATTTAGAGCCTTATTATATAATGTATAAGTGAAATACAAATAACTTGTAGCTAAATCGTCCGATTCCGCTAACGAAAACTGATTCCAGAGCTCTACTTAGTTATTGTATTAAATATCTAACTCTTCATCAATATATTCCAAAAACAAAATCCTCGCAAATTCTTTAAGAACAATAACATGTAATTTATATATTTAATTTTCCGCTTCCAGATAAATTACCTACTTCCAAGGATCCGATTTGGCTGGTTTTCATAAAACATGTTTTCACCAGTTTCAAATATCATACGTCCACCCTTAATTTTGGCTGCAAATTTCTAATAAATCCTTTTTTTTTTTTTTTAATTGTTAGATATTTCATGAATAAAGTAATAACATGAAATATCTAATACTATTATAATTGACTCCTTGATTCATTGAATGGACTTGGAAATACCGCTATGAAACAGAGTTAAACACACACAAGAACATTATTTGGGCCTTTAGTAAATCGTGAAAGCTCATCGTTCCTATGTGTTCCGTCACATTGAAGACTATGAGAACAAAATTTTCTTCCAAAAGACCTAATGCATCAAGAAGCTCACCAGGAGACCTAATACACAATGATTGAAATATACTGTAAAATTTAAAGTTAAACTGCATCGAGTGGCTACAAAAATGAGAGTCAGAGCTATTCAAAATTCAACTAAATAATGAATTAATCGCTTTCTGAGAATGGAAATAAATAGTCCTCTGCAGATTTTGGATTGTTCATGCTTTGATGACGGCTAAGTTCTGTAGAATCTCCATCCTCCATCCTGTTCCTGTAATGTTTCCTGAACGTAGAGCATGTCCTCACCGGCTGCCCAATGTACGACCACGAAAGAATATTAAATATGACCAATCTGTTTAAAAAGTGATACATTTCATGAAATTGGCAAGATGTTACCACATTTCAAAAAATCTTTAGTTTTGTACTTTCATTTTTGTAAAAATATTCATTTATTAAATTGTATTTTATTATATTTTTCATAAACATATATATTCACTATTTATTTCACGCTAATGATTTCATATTTAATTTTATCATTCAATTATGAATTTTTTGTTACTTTTATCTGATTTTATATTTGCTCTTTATATTATATAAAGACTATACAACGTTAAAGCGTAATAATAATAAATAAATAATGTTATTCTTAGTACTTATAATTACATGTTTATTTTCAAATTTAAATTTGATTGGCCATTTGGATGAGTGTGTTGTACAACCTCAAATGTTATGTAATAGACAGATGTTTATTGTTCAGACAACAAGAGATTGTCCAAATCACATTTTGCTTCCACCTTTTTTGTTATAGTCTGAGAGCCAGTAACCGCACGTTTCATGAAGTGTTTTATGCAACTTGAAATTTTGCTGTAATATACCTCTTGGGTAGATAAGAAGGTAAATATGTGTTTCCTTGGTGCAGCAGGTACTGCGCACAGCGGAAAGGTGCAAAGAACTATTTCCCAAAAATAGAGTTTTAATCAGACCATCTAACTAACAACTATCCTACTATCTTTAAACTATCTCTATCTTGGTGGACTATGTTTAATGTGAAATTAAGACAATTTTACAATGAATAATAAATATGGCAGACACTTTTAAGGGATATAACACGTAAACAAAAAAAAATTAATTGTTTTTATTCTCATATTAAATGAGAGTTTTATACACACTGCCATTTAAATCGGGGCAGCTGTACAAGATCATATGATCAAGAACCAACAGAGAATAAACACAACTGCGCCGTGCTGTCATTCACTCGTACGGTTACACGCAATGTATTGCAGTCTATCATAGGCAAAATTTATTTTTATCTTTCCTGATAATTAAACCCCAAAAAAGTGTCTGCCCTTTTGTAATTATTTTCAAATATGTTTATTGAAGACGCTGCTTAAATCGCAGCGTAAATAAAGCACTTCATTTAATATTAAAAATAAAAACTAGGTATTTTTTTTTTTTAATTTACATTTTAACCCCCTTAAATGACTCTGCCTTATTTATTAATATTTTTAAAATTTTCTTAATTTGCAATTTTTTTCATTACTAATAGTTGGCTTCTGATTAAAACTCTACTTTTGGGCAATATTGTTTGCACCTTTCCTCTATGCGCCGCAGTACCTGGTGCACCAAGGTATGTTCAGGAAACACATATTTACCTTCTTATCTACCTAAGCGGTATATTATAGCAAAATTTCAGGGCGCATAAAACACTTCATGAAAAGTGCGTTGCCAGCTCTCCGACTATTATCTCGTTTTTAATTTTGCTATACCAACATGTGATTGTCAGATGAGTGTAAACCTTCTATTTTATTTAATTTTACTTTCTTAATGCCTTTCTTTGAATTACAACGATTTTTTATGACGATTGAACTACCTTGACAACTTCCGACTTGAACAAAACTTTACGTACTAACCCATTCTGCGATTGGGAACAAAATTGGTTGAAAAGGACTTGAAAACTAAGGGAAATCAAGAATACGACCAAAGCCTGGGTAAAAGAACAATTCTCTCGACGAGACGAAGTTATTTTATCCAGGGTTCGGAAAGGACACACCCTACTTACCCATTCGTACTTATTAGACAGAAAAGAAATATCCACTTGTCGAATATGCAACAGAGCTCTAAACGTCACACATATACTAACTGACTGTAGACAACGTAGCAAACTAACCATTCCTTACGACTTACTTGACTTACTGACGGAAAATAGCCCATACATACAAACACT
The DNA here is from genome assembly GCA_946811695.1 of Gonocerus acuteangulatus. Classification (NCBI taxonomy): domain Eukaryota; kingdom Metazoa; phylum Arthropoda; class Insecta; order Hemiptera; family Coreidae; genus Gonocerus; species Gonocerus acuteangulatus. The sequence goes on along the minus strand of OX328123.1, from coordinate 129,293,174 downwards.
CCTAACACATTTAAAGCATGAAAACATCTATTCAATATATAACTAAGTACGTTTTAGGCAAATACTTTTATTTCCTTTTTGTTTTTATTCTATATAATGATTTTGATTGATAATTTCTGTTAGTTTACATATTTTTAGGACAACTGACCATTCGTAGATCTGACCAAAACTAACTGTCTTTGATTCTGTCGTTTTAATGAACTTGTCGCCTCCGTTGCGATACTCACAATAAATAAATAAATTGGCGATTTGTTCATTTCATAGAGGAAACCTTTGGATTAATCCAATTAATTCCTAAACCGAAAAGATTGATCCGAATAATTATAAAAGGTAATTCTGCTACCACATAGCTATGTAGCAGGTTACTTTAAATGATTGTATTGAACAAGTTTAATGAATTGTTTCAATAAAACATGTATAAGGCTTTAAATTTCAGAAGGCAACAATGACCCGTGTGGTTGAATTTGCCTTAAGGAAAAATAAATAAATAAAAAAAAATAAAACATGTATTTATAACAAATGTGTTTTGTCAATTACTTCAACTTGTTGCTTAAATAAAATACATATTAAAAGCGTGTTCCATGCGTTTCAACTTTAGCCCGTTAATCCAGGCCTCAACAGTTTTCAGTGGGATGTTGAGTGGAAGCTACGTTTCGCGGGAATTTTCTAGGAACAACTCAAATTACAATAATGGTGGTAGCCAAACCGAAAACCTCCTAGCATTTATTTTTTAATATAAAAACAAATAAATCACGGATTTTGTTTGTACTTCTTTCGCGCATAATCCCGAAAGTATTCGGGTTAAAGACCTTCCCAAGGCGTCAAAACAACTGTGGTGCAATTTCCTATAATGATCTATTATTTTGAAATGTTCTTTTAATATCCAAGTATAGCTCCAAATTGCCTGGACTTGATTGGCTAAGCGTGCTCGAGTATTTTTGAATATTCAGTTTTCTATTACTTAATATAAAGTGCCCGCAACTGAGGAGTTGCTCTATACAGGGTGGCCCACATTGAGATGTCATAACTTTAAGGGTTTATTCTGCACCTCATTTGTAGTTCAGTGACGCAGAAATGAGCGTCCTAGCTCAACATGTAGCAGAGCTATTCAAACTTTTATCTATTTTCAAAACTATTGGGTTTTCTTATGAAAAACTGTGTTTTCCGGATTTCTGGTCTATGTATCGTCAATGACGACCATATTTTTAGAATCTACATTAAATTTCAATAGGAAACACCCGTTATTGAAATGTTGTCATGTAAATTAGGAGCTACACTAAGAGCCATATAGATGTGAACTATTGTTATTAGGGTTTTCATAACTCCTTCAATATTTTCTTAATCAGCTATTTGTAGACTTAGCGGTTTGCCTCCGCCTCAAAAGTTGCCTTATTTAATAAGCTTTAAAATGGTACCCTGTTGTTTTAAAAACAAAATTTATTTAAGTCTATTTTTTCTGATTTTATGTCAAAACCAATACATTTGCTGTAGCTTGAAGAAGCAAAAGTTGCTGTAGCTTGAAGAAGCAAAAGTTTGAATAAGTCTGCTTCATGTTGAGATAGGGCACTCATTTTTGCGTCCCTGAACTACAAATGAATAAACCCTTAAAGTTATGACATCTCAATGTGGGACACCCTGTATAGTGCTAGGAAATTCTTTTAAGGACTACTGGAAAAAATATAAATGTAATAATTAATTTTTTATTATTTTTTTGTCTGTGTGTTTAACGGCGTATCAGCATCAGGGCTATTAACGCCGGGCTGTCTACAAGTTGCCGCCCTTTTAGCACTTTCCTTCGAAAATGACCCTCGTTAAAATTTATACATATATATATATATATATATATATATATATATATATATATATATATGTCTGTTAACACGATAGCGGCCAGAGTTTTTGTTTTTTTCGTCACGAAACTTGGTATATAGCATTCAATTAGCAAACGATTGAACGAGTTCGTTAACCACCAAAATCGGTCCATCGGAAGGGGGGGTTTACCCAAAACCCAAAACACTAATTTGACCATGTCAGCCGTAATATTTGTTATATTTCAACGAAACTTGGTATTCGTAGTGGTAATATAGAGAGAAAAGTGAGATATAAAAGTGAACTAAATCGGTTCATAAGGAGGGGGGGACGAAACTCGGTATTCGTAGTGGTAATATACAGGTAAATATGTGTTGTACAAATAAACTAAATCGGTTCATTAGGAGGGGGGGGGGGGGGTTTACTCCGGACCCATAATACCAATTCGCCACTACCAGCCGTGATTTTTGGTATATTTCGACGAAACTCGGTATTCGTAGTGGTAATCTACAGGTAAATATTTGATGTAAAAATAAACTAAATCGGTTCAATAAGAGGGGGGGTTTTCTCCGGACCCAAATTACTAATATACTCATACCGGTCGTAATTTCTGCGTAACGAAACGCGGTATACATCGTAGGTAACTCATGAGAAAGAAGTGTTGTAAAAATGAGCTGAATCAGTCAATCGGAAAAAGGGGTTTACTTTGTAATATATTTCAATAGAAAAGCCCGCCAGACGTAGGTTCACAAAGCCGCCGCATGGAGCGCTTTCTACCATTAGAGGGACTGTATCCTGTTCCTCCGTTAGATCAAAATACGATAATATGAGGTTTTTTGTATTTATTACGTAGTGTGGTAGGTACCATGCGTAACATAACTCTGGAAGCAAATTAATAATTGATCAGTTACTCATTACAAAATTAAAAGAGAACTATTCATGTTTTTATTTTATTTATGTAGGATATTTTAAGCAAATTGTTCTGGAAAGAAGTCTACACTACCCAAATTCTGAGGAAAGTGCTTATTTATGCAGCTCCTGCGTGACGGACTTTTCTATAATGCCAACAACACGTGTTCGGTCACCCATTCAGGTACTGGCCACGCCCGACGTTGCTTAACTTCGGTGATCTTCGCGAACCGGTGCATTCAACGTGGATATGGCCGTTGGCATTCTTTATTTTTTTTATTTATTTTTTTTATGGCGTATCTACAACTTAGACATTAGCGCCGGGCTATCTACAGGTTGCCACCCTTTTATAATGCCAACAGCACGTGGTCGGTCACTCATTCAGGTACTGGCCACACCCGACGTTATTTTTATTATTGTTTCTATATATATTATATCGGTTTAACCAATGGCGGTGGATCAATGTGGCGGATGAGTACTGTAGTGCGGCTTTTTAGTGTAGGACCAAAACATTTCAAGAAAAAGTAATTACTAATTATTAAAATATCATTCTATTGAGACGTAATATATCCCTGGAATGGAGAAATGTAAAATCGAGTAATTCTGTTTGTAGAAAGAAGAGGCTTCTTCGGCGCCTTAGAGACGAAACAACAATCTATAGAGCGAGTTAAGGTCTCATAACGTCTATATTTATGGGCCGTCGAGTCGGTGTTAGGAAGGTTAACATGCTGGATTCCTAGTGGATATCGTCACTTCAATACATTTCCTTTAAGGGCATTGGCTATGCAACATACGACCAATTACAATGCAAGGCGCAATTAGCTCGAAGGGATGACGCAATGATAGGAACGCTTTCTGATAAGGCAATCATCGAGCTGTTCCAAAGATATATCAATTGAATAATGTACTGTTGTTTTAATTGAAATCATTGTGACGTTATTTACTGCTTCAATCTACCTCGCTGGGACATCTTTTATTTTCGATAATCTCGAAGAGGACAGTGGTCACCAATGAAGAGATTTTGGAAAAGGTGATACAATGTTTTCTATCTAAATCGTTTAAGCGGTTTTTTTTTCACTCTTCCTATAGCGAATTAAGTTATTTTATTTATAAGAATATTTTCCTAACTAAGAGATTTCCCTGGCTTGCAAATTTTACAAAAAAATATTATCTCCTCAAAGAAAAACAAAATTAATCCACATAGATAATCACGATTTCTTGGAATATACTTGGAATATAAGTTAAATAAAATCGTTTTGTACCAAATTTCATAATAAAAACGAACCATTTATATATATATATATATATATATATATATATATATATATATATATATAAACATAAAAATTTGAACCACCTTGAATCTGAAACGTGAAATTTCCTCCTCGGCACTTCCGGATTCCTTCATCCCCTTAGGGTGAATTACCATTAGGTAAACCTCATGGAGGGTGCGAGGATCCGCGCTAATAGGAGTTTCAAACTTCTATCTTCCCCTACTCATCCTCTGTCATTCATATCAACTCAATCCTTATCATACGGGAAAAAAATATCGTAAAACTGCTAATGTCTGTTATTAATTTTTTTTTTTTTTTTTCGAATACTGCCTTAACTCGTCGTAAACTCGTTTCCTCCTTCCCTCCATAGAAAGGAAACCCGCTTCTGACGTTGACCCAATTAGTCCAGGCAACGAAGAGTTATAGATGAAAATTTTTGGAACAAAATTTTTGACTTCGTAACTTTGGCTGGATAGGAGGTCGACATATCAAAAGTCCTTTTTTTTTTTTTTTTTTTTTGTTTTGTTGTTTTAATGCATGTCAGCCACACGGGCGATTTATGCCTTGATTGGGGTGACAGATAGCGCCACCACCACCGACAGGACCCGACCAGACGAGAGCACGCCCACCGATATCGAACGCCCCTCACTAGATGAGGGTTTACAGTATACTGCGGATATTACATGACATGAGCTTGTGGCCGAGGGTCTGTTCGGTGGGACCAGGCCGACCAGACCCTCCAAGCTCATGGACCCTTTGGTCCTGAGGGCCCACGACACCGGAAGACCCACTCCCACCCGACCGGCACCATGCCGGAGCAGGGTCACCCCCATCACCCCAATCAATAATAGTTAATATTTAAATGAGGCTGATTCTATGGATTAATATGTTTTAGAATTAATTAAATTATTTGATTAAATTGTTTCTATTTAATTCACATGTTTCAGCAAATATATTTCTAGAATGACATCATAAAATTTACTTTTAGATTTTTCTTTTGGTACTATTTTAACTATTTAAATTTTTGAAATTAATTGGGTATTTTTTAGAAAAAGTAATAATTTATCGACTTGAATGGGACTGTTACCTAAGATTTCCTCGAAATCTGATGAGAGCCGAAGTTCATCTCTTTGTTCTTTATAAATTCGACACTCAATAAAAATATGCTTGACAGTTATAAATACTCCGCATGCTGGGCAAATGGGCTGTGCCTCTCTGGTCATCAGATATCCATGAGTCAGTCGGGTATGACCAATGAGCAGTCGTGCCAAAGCAACCTCATCCTTCCTCTGGCCTGTAAAAGAAGTCTTCCTTGCCCTGACACCTGCTTTAATTTCCCTTAGCTTGTTATTGTTCTGCCCATACCACCTAGCGTGCCAGGAAATCCACATCTTGGACTTTATGTGTGCGTGTGAATTCCGTTAGAAACGGCTGACTTTGCTGCCCGGTCTACTTCCTCATTTTCGGTTATGCCACAGTGACCAGGAATCCAAGAAAAGACAACTGAAACATTGCTTGCTCTGAGTGTTGCTAGGCGTTCCAAAATGTTGACAACAAGTGGATGGTCAGAAAGAGGGTTATTTATTGCTAGGAGTGCTGAGAGTGAATCGGTGAAGATTGATACGTGTCTTTCCTGAGGGATTATCATAGATAATGCTTTGTAGATTTCTCAATTGAATGCCGCTCCGAAAAAAGTCCTTGCCCGTAGCCTTTGTGCCGGGGAGGGGGGGTTTAGAAGGTCCCATTTTTCGGGTTTTCACTTATATCTCGGAACCCCAGCGTCCTAGCGACATGACTATTCTATAACAAATATGCTGCAAGTTCAGCTCAATAAAGTTTTTCGAGATATCTTTAGTTTTCCAAATATCCGCTCTTAAATGTGTGTCATTTCGGGAAAAAAACACACTTTTTTCTAATCTCGACCGGATATTTCTCGGTGAACGATGAACCCGAAAAATAAATGTCGGTTAAAGGGTTGTACAGCATTCCATTCGCTTCAATAATATATATTACTTTACGATTTTATGTATTTTCTTTCAAATGTTCAAACTGTCAAAAAGTGAATACCCGAAAAATGGAACCTTCTAAACCCCCTTCCCCGCGGTACAATGGCTACGGGTGAGGACTTTTGATATGTTGACCTCCTAACTAGCCGAAAAAAAGTTATAAGTTAAAAATTGTGTTGCAAACATTTCCATCTATAACTCTTAGTTGCCTGGATTATTAGTCACTAAATTTCAGATTTCACGATGAACACTGAAATTATTTTTACGTTTGAAGCAAAATACATAAAATAGCAAAGTAAGGGGGTCTCCCGTGGTCTAGTGGCTAGCGCGCTAGATTCATAAGCGGGAGATGGTGGGTTCGATCCCCACCGGCGCCAGAAATTTTCTCATCTCAGGGCTCGCTGAGAAAATTCCTGGCTGCACCCTGGACGTCGGTGCTAATGTCCACGATTCGTCGATGCGCCGTAAAAAAAAAAAAAAAAAAAAAAAAAAAAAAAAAAAAAAAAAAAAAAAAAAAAAAAAAAAACAGCAAAGTAATATATATTACTAGCTGTCACCCAGTGTGCCATGCGACACCAATTTTATATTATATAGTTGTAAGGAACAAACATACAGCTGGTAGATTTTTTTTCACCTTGCCTATGACACTTCCCGTATCAAGACCTACCTGTGTGCCAAGTTTGGTTAACATCGGTCAAACCGTGTGGATTTGTATAAGGAAAAAACAGATAGACAGAAAGCTGACAGATGATTTTGACCTAGCCTATGACACTCCCCGTATCAACCCCTACCTGTGTGCCAAGTTTGGTCAAAATCGCTAAAAAGCTGTGGATTTATATGAGGAACAAATTGAATGGCTTTTTCTTTTTTTGTTCCACAATATAGTATCCTTATACTGTGGGAGTTCATTTAGGTTCTGCAGGTTCCATCTTCCAATACTGCCTGCATTACAATCAAAGTAATATACATTGTTTTTTATAAATTTTTTTAAGTATAATAATAATAATATTAAAATAGAGAAATATGATAGCTTAATGATAACAACTATAATAATAATACAAATAAAAATAGTAACAATAATATTGAAAAAGAAACAAATTATAATATCAAAATTATAAATTAATTGAAAGAAATACAAAAAAAAAGAATAAATATAAATGAATCAAATAAAATAAAATAACTGATTAATGAAAAGAAAACGTCTGTTCTTGCAATAGCTTATTCTTATGATTGTTAAAACAAAATTCAATCAGGATTGTGGTCATGAGAAACTGTTCAATTATTTACAGCAGCATTATTAGCGCGGTTCCTCCCTCCCCCATAGGGAGGAACCCCGCTTATAAGGTTGATACAATGAAACGATCCGAAAGTGCCGACTAGAAAATTTTGCGTTTCAGAACCCCTAGAAACCGAAAATAACGGTGGTTCAAATTTGTATATATATATATATATGTATATATTTATTTATATATATATATATATATATATATATATATATATATATATATATTTGTCTGTTCGCTCTCTAAATAGAAGACGAATGGTCCGATTTTGATGAAATTTGGTACAAAAATCTGTCGTCCAATTTGAAAGGTCAAGTTCGTTAACCAGCAAAACCCGCCCACTGGAAGATGGCGTTTGGGGCGAAATTCGCGCAGAAAAAATCGTAACGCTTACGTTTTTGAGTTCATAAGCTTGTAAGTACTCGTTTTATAGGCTTCTTGGGCTAGGAAAACGAATGAAACCATTTTCAAGGCGATAGCTTTAACCGTTGTTGAGAAAATTGGAAAAATAGTTTTTGAATACCGTTTTTGGTTTGGGTACTTAGAATAACGGGATTCAGTTGAAACATTATCTGCATGTTCTACTTTCATTAAAACTAGTATGTTGAAAGTTATGTTACGTTTGGAGTTAAGGAAGGGTTAGAATAAAATATTTTATGAACAGACATGAAAAGTTTTGGAAACTTCGTATACTTTCATTAATATCTCGAACACGGTTGGGAAATCGTGGTAAGTGGATTGAAACTATTTGAAAGCTTACTAAATTCTCTACAAAAATGATTCTAAAACTATTTTTGATTAGGTTATGTCAATCGGAGAAATAAGTGCTTAAAACTTCAAATATGTCTGTTTTGTTCTTATGAACGGGTTTTTGTCGTTCTTTTTGTCTCTTTCCCTTGGTTTTTTATTGCTTTTTATTTTTGTAATTTCTTATGTTGTATTTGTAAGGAAAATGTATGTGTGTGTAAAACAGGATAGGTAAAATGAGACCAATTTTCTGTTGTCAGAAATAATAAAAAGTTTTGGGAACTTCGTATAATTTCTTAATATCTCGAAAACGGTTGAAAATCTTGGGAAGCGAAAGGTTACCATTCGAAAGCTTACTAAATGGTCTACAAGAATGGTTTTAAAGAAAGTTTTGAATAAGCGATGTCAATCGGAGAAATAAGTGCTTAAAACTTTTAAGTAATTGATTTCGCTTATTCGAACTTTTCTTTTTGTCTGTTTTATTCCTTGTTATTTTTAAATTGCTTATAGTCAGATAATGTATTTGACAATAAAACAGATTAAGTAAAATAAGAAGATCAATTTATTGTTAGAAATGTAGCGTTTAAAGAGAGAGATCCCAAGGCTTTCCAAATGCCTCTGAGCGGAGGCCTTTCTGCCCGACTTATGGGAGAGCTGACCCATACAGGTATGATTGTAAATCAACAAAGACCTTTCAAGACTGGTTTGTTTGAGATTTCATTTGGATAGCTGTTTCGCTATTGATCTAAACAAAGTAATAACTTTTTCTATTCTATGCCTTCATAAACACTAGAGATAAGAACGGAACCGCGCTAAGATGACGCAGTTCCTGCGAATCGGACTTTTTTCAAAAACAAATGCACTACTTTTCTCATTTGTTCCGATACTAAACATAAAGGTATGAATTCTGTATATGCACTTTTGATAAGATTATATGATATAATAATAAAAAATAATGATTTGTCAAAATTAAATTATTTACAGTGATAATCCATCGTCTCAGTTTAAAAATAAATATATGTCAAGATTGCTTTACATACATTCAGAAAAATTTCACAAAAAGTTTTAGCGGAAATATTTTACTACAGCTCATGACAAACGTGTAGTAGATAGGGTGGGAGAAAGAGTAAAATCCTTGGTCTCTAATGGAAGTTATGAGCAAATCTGAAACTAAAAATGTAAAAAACTCAGTAGAGTTTGCTAATGTTGCATCTAGTTTAATGACAAACACTACAATTCTCCGTATGAGCCAAGTAGATATTGAGCCTGCTATAAGTTCGGACAGTCAAGATTGTATAAGTAGGGTATTTATATATTTTTTCTCTTCAAGTAAAAAAAGTTCATAGTGTAAATATTTAGTATTTTGATTAGTTTTATTTTGCAGTTCTTCTATATTTATTTCTTATTAGTATTTAATCTTAATCAAATGTGGTAGACTCCTTGCTGTAAAATTGTAAATTTTTAAGAAAATATTCATTCATTCATAAGTTCGGACAGTCCATGGGTTACTGTTAAAGACATAGATTTTATTAAGCAAATGCATGTGATAAAATGCAATACGCAAATCAAAAATTCAACTATGGAAAACAAACTGAAACCAGCAAGTTAACAGAACAAAAACTTAATATTTCAAATTTTCAAATTTCAATGAATGTTTTGTACTTGTAGGTAGTTTTCATTCTGAATAGCTTTGGGTTATTTTTGATAGTTTTTAAAATTAAATCACTGTACTATAAAAAGTAATATACCAGGATTGCAAGTTTAAAATGTCGTTTTAATTCCAATAGAATGCGCTCTTAGCCTATTGAAGGATTTGCTTATCTCTAAACGCTATCTTGTTTGTTAGTCATTTGTTTACAAAAGTCAGTTGTTTTTAAGTCGTTTACGCAGACGTATCATACCTTTCTTTGGTGTTAAAAATGTCTAATTTTAAGCCAAATAAAGAGCATTTGCGGCATGTCATGATTTTCTTATTTAATCAAAAGAAAAAGGCATCTGAATGTCATCGAATTCTTGTTGAGACTTATGGCGATCTTGCTCCAACCGTCATGTGAACGTTGGTTTCAAAGTTTCAAACGTAGTGATTTTGATGTTACTGATAAAAAACGAGAAAATCGACCAAAAAAGTTTGAGGACGTCGAATTGCAATCTTTATTAGACGAAGACAATACCCAAACCCAACAAATGATGGCAGAACAGTTGAATGTCACTAGGCAAGCCATTTCCGATCGCCTGAGAGCTATGGGAAAGATTCAAAAGGTTGGAAAATGGGTTCCACATGAATTGGACGAACGACAGATGGAAAAACGAAAAACTGTGTGCGAAATGCTGCTTTTACGCCACGAAAGAAAGGTTTTTTTGCATCGAGTTGTAACTGGCGATGAAAAATGGATTTATTTTCAGAATCCCAAACGAATAAAATCATGGGTAACGCCAGGACAACCATCCACATCGAGTGCAAGACCGGATCGTTTTGGGAAGAAGACAATGCTGTGTGTGTGGTGGGATCAGAAGGGAGTAATCTACTACGAGCTTCTCAAACCCGGCGAAACAGTCAATACCGACCGCTACCGACAACAATTGATCAATTTGAGTCACGCATTGATCGAAAAACGCCCAGAATGGGCTCACAGGCACACCAAAGTCATTCTTCAGCATGATAACGCTCCTGCACATTCAGCCAGATTGACTAAGGAAACGATTTCTTCGCTTGGTTGGGAACTCCTACCCCACCCGCCGTATTCACCTGACCTGGCGCCTTCTGATTATCACCTCTTCTCATCGATGGGACACTCATTGGCTGAGCAACATTTTAACAATTTCGAGGATGTAAGAAAATGGCTCGATGAATGGATTTCAAATAAAGATGAAGCATTCTTTTGGAATGGTATCCATAAATTGCCCGAGAGATGGACAAAATGTGTAGAAAGCGAGGGCCAGTACTTTGAATGAAATATATTATACTTTTTTTTAAATTACTGTGCATATATTTTAAGAAATAAACGACATTTTAAACTTGCAGACCTGGTATTGTTAGCTAAAATATCCATGAAAGGAATGAACATGCCAAGTTTCATTAAAATCTGAGATCATGGGTGTCAAATCCTATTTTTTTGGGTTGATTTGACATGGAATGACCCAAATGTTTAAATATCATGTCACACATAGATGATTTTAAAAGGTACGTTAAAGAACTAAAAGTATTTAAATTATTAAAGTTCTGTGCAGGTTAATGTTGGAGACATAGTTTATGTTAAGCAAATGCATGAGATAAAATGCAATTCACAAATACAAAAAAATTAACTGTGAAAAACAAACGGGAAACTCCAAATCAACAGATCAAATACTTAATATTTCAAATTACTTACTAATATATGATATTAATACAAAATCTGAGAATATAGGGTTATAATTTAGATAATCACAACATTTTTCAACAGATCAAAAACTTAATATTTTAAATTACTTATTAATATATATTAGTCAAAATTCGAAGAATATAAGGCCATAATTTAGGTAAACACAAATATTTTACTAAAACTAAAAAGTTTTGGAAATTAATTAAACAAACCAAACTTAAAAAAAAGGATAATGGTTAATGGCTTCTAGTTCTAATTTCTTCTTTAATTGACAATTTGGAACTCGTTAACTGTGAAGCCTAAAAGATTTTATATATATATGATTATATAATGATGTAAAGTCATCAATGAGTTATTCTAATTATCAAGAACATCGACAAATAAATTTGAGACAATATTAAAAATGGCTGTCAGAATATGAACGGTTAAGTGTAGCCAATTTTTCTTGAACAAAACTTTTGACCTTTTGACCAAATTTCGAAATTTGACTATTTTGACCTAGCCTAGGAGATTTCCCGTATCAAGAAGTACATGTGTGCCAAGTTTGGTCCAAATTAGTCAAACGGTGTGGATTTGTATAAAGAACAAACAGACAGACAAACTTACAGGTGATTTTTATATATATAGATTGAAGGGAACGCAATACTCTACAACCCTATGACCGTAATTTATTTTTTGGGCTCATCGTTGAAGAATTAACCGGTCAAAACGGGGAAAAAATATGCGGCAAAAGTGCTTTCCCCCAAAATGACAGACTTTCAAGAGCGGATATATCGAAACCTAAAGATTGTTTATACACCAATAACCTAATACGTTAACTGTTAAAAATATTATAATTGAGAACACATGTTTTATTGAAAAATTTTATTTAAATTTTAACGTCCATTTATTATTAACTACGAATTTTAGGACGGGTTATCTATAGGTTACCACCCGGTTAACAAAGTAAAAAAGTCCTTCACGCAGGAGCTGCATAGATAAGCACTTTCCTCAGAATTTGGGTAGTGTAGACTTCTTTCCAGAACAATTTGCTTAAAATATCCTACATAAATAAAATAAAAACATGAATAGTTCTCTTTTAATTTTGTAATGAGTTACTGATCAATTATTAATTTGCTTCCAGAGTTATGTTACGCATGGTACCTACCACACTACGTAATAAATACAAAAAACCTCATATTATCGTATTTTGATCTGACGGAGGAACAGGATACAGGTCCCCTAATGGTAGAAAGCTCTCCTTGCGGCGGCCTTGCGAACCTACGACTGGCGGGCTATTCTTTTAAAATATATTACAAAGTAAACCCCCCTTTCCGATTGACCGATTTAGCTCATTTTTACAATACTTCTTTCTCGTGAGTTACCCACGACGTATACCCCGTTTCGTTACAATACAGCAAAAATTACGACCGGTATGAGTATATTAGTAATTTGTGTCCGGAGTAATCCCCCCCCCCTCCTAATGAACTGATTTAGTTTATTTTTATAACCAATTTTTCTCTGTAGATAACTACTACGAATACCAAGTTTCGTTGAAATATATCAAAAACTACGGTGTGTAAGGTCAAATTAGTGTTTTGGGTCCGGGGTAACCGCCCCCCCTCCCGGTGGACCGATTTTGTTGGCTTACGAACTCGTTCAATCGTTTGCTAATTGAACGCTGTATACTAAGTTTCGTGACGAAAAAACAAAAACTCTGGCCACTATCGTGTTAACATATATATATATATATATATATATATATATATATATATATGTGTATAAATTTTAACGGGGGTCATTTTCGGTGTCTACTAGGTAGGATCGATAAAGATTTGAAGACATTTTTCAAAAATTCCGTCATGAGTGCAACCTCAATAGCTACTTTCTTTCGGAGGAAAGTGCTAAAAGGGCGGCAACTATATATATATTTCTTCACGAATCGTGGTATATAGCGTTCAATTAGCAAACGATTGAACGAGTTCGTTAAACACCAAAATCGGTCCACCGGGAGGGGGGGTGTACCCCGCACCCAAAACACTAATTTGACCATGCCAGCCGTATTTTTTGTTATATTTCAACGAAACTCGCTATTCGTTATGTTGATCTAAAAAGAGAAATACGTTGTAAAAATAAAATAAATCGGTTCATTAGGAGGGGTGGTTTATTCCGGACCCTCATTACCAATTTGCCACTACCAGCCGTAATTTTTGTTACATTTCAACGAAACTCGGTATTCGTGATGGTAATCAACAGAGAAAAATGGGTTGTAAAAATAAACTAAATCGGGTTATTTGGAGGGGGTTTTTCTCCGGACCTAAAGTACTAATATACTCATACCGGTCGTAATTTCTGCTGTATTGTCACGAAACGCGGTATACGTCGTGGGTATCTCATGAGAAAGAAATGTTGTAAAAATGAAGTAAATCGGTCTATTGGAAAGGAGGGTTTACTTTAAAATCTGTTTCATTAGAATTAGCCCGCCAGGCGTAAATTCCCAGAGCCACCGCGAGGAGCGCTATCTCCCACAAGGGGGACTGTATGCTGTTCCTGCGCAGATCAAAAGACGGAATATGAAGTTTTTGTGTATTTATTAAGTAGTACAGTATCATGTATTAACAGAACTCTGGAAGCCAATTACAGTAGGGTTCCGATTAACCGAGGTCCGGTCATCTGAGATCCCGATTAACCGGGGTGTCAAGCCGGGGGGGGGGTGTGGCTATGTGTATAAATATGAAGTTGGGCCAATGGCCACGACGGGAACTTCGTCCCGATTCTCAGAAGAAATACAACTCTAAGCATTTGCGGGGAAAAAACTTTCAGCGGATACCTAATCTTCATCCAAATTTATTAATGATTTTGAATTGTTAATAAAAACTCAAAATCTATGCGCTGACCAAATTTACAACACGGATGAGACTGGCTTGTGGTACAAAGTGTTGTCTCAAAAAACTCTCGCGCCAAATACGGAAAAACCGCGAGTGTTTTCAAAGGCATTAAAGACAGAGTCACTGTTTTGGTTTGTGCAAGTGCAAGTGGGGAAGATAAATTAAAGTTAGTTTTAATTGGAAAATCTACCAAAACCAGAGCCCACAAACACATAAATATTAATAAATTGCCGATTACTTATAAAAATCAAAAATCTGGGAAAAAAAACTACCTCATCGAGCCCTCCTCCTAAAAAACTACGTCATCGAGCCCTGCGGTTCATCCACATTTTTTGATATTTTTGAAATTTGGCTCATCAATAGTATCCCGTGCGACAATTAAAAATCTAAATTTTTAAACATTCATCTTTTTTAGTTTTCGAGTTATGAAACATTAAGCTTTTTAAAAAAATCTGCTTGACAGATCCCTTCTCTATATAGAAAGCATAAGCGGTGTACCGCCAAATGAACTCATGATTCTAAGAAAATGGAGGGACACAGCTGCTGCCGACAGAAAAAGTTCATTTAAGCAAGCCACAATTAAATATTTCTTTTTTAAAAAATAATGTCACGGTTTCTGTTATTGTTGTTATTACTACATATTATTATTATTATGCATTATTATTATTAAATATTAGTTTTTTTTAGCATATAATTAGTTTTAATTCAAAAACAACCTTCATTTCCAATTGCTATTGGTATGGTTCCGATTAACCGATTATTTCGATTAGCCGAGGTAACCTTGGTCCCCATCGACTCGGTTAATCGGAACCCTACTGTATTTACAAAATTAATTATTGAATAATTCTCATAATAAATGGAAATGAGCAGAACTATTCACGTTTTTATTTTATTTATATAGGTCATTTACAACAAATTATTCAGTAACGTAGTCTACACTACTCAAATTCTGAGGAAAGTGCTTAGTTATGCAGCTCCTGCGTGACGGACGTTTTAACCTCCTGCCCCAAGAGAATTCCCACATTTTAGTAGTACATCACATAATCCTAAGTCAAGATGTTTTCTACAGCATGTAACCATGGGCTTACTTCACGCCACAATAACTGAAGAATAATAGTTGGCTTCCTTCTCAGTTACTGCGCTGTTCACATAAACCTATCAGTCACTGAGAAGATAAAAAAAGAACATATTCAAACTTGTGATTCAGGTTGAGCAATAGCGTGAGTCACTATCGGCAGATGCTCTTACTATCAGCCTCTATCAGGGTTCGCATCCTTTCTAGCTAGATACCGCTCATTGATAAGGGCAGCTTATTTACAGGAAGCCGTGTACTCATCGCCAGTATTTTCACAAAAGTTTCAAAAAAACATAAATTTATGTAAAGTTAAAAACATTTCCATGCCTCATAGAAAAAGCACCACTTAGACGGTTTTTCGAAATATATTTTTCCTACCTTTGTAAAGAATCATTTACCGCCATGCTGATAGACAAAATCTAGATATAACATACTGACCTGAAATGCTCATTTGTTTATTTCATGTATTTATCATTTTTATGTAGGTATTATTTCTTTTATTATTATTTTATTTATTATTTTTCTTTATTATTTTTTATATATTTTTATTAATTTCTTTTGAAAGCTATTGAGCATTTCTCTTTTGTCATTTGAACTAAATGCGGGCAAATAAAACATTTAATAAATTATTATTGCAATTTAATCAGAATGTACACATATTAATACTTATTACAGAATTATAATGAAAATTACCACACAAATGAATGGCGTTAATAACCTTATGGGTTGACAGGCTATTATAAAAAAGTCCGACTCGCAGGAACTGCAGCATCTTAGCGTGGTTCCGTTCATGCCCCTAGTGCCATTTGATAAGCTTAGAAAAGAAATAGACTTATTTTTTTTTATATATCTCGTGAAAATTGTCAAAAAAGTAGCTAACTTTTACACAGAAGCGGAAATTACAGAATCTGGCTCTCATTCTAAAGCAAAGCTCTATAAATCAATACAAAATATGCCTAATAAAGCCTTTCTAGAGGATACAGAAGCATGGGCGTATATGAGGGGGGGGGCTGAGGGGGCTGAAGCCCCTCCCGAAATTTTGAATTGATGATAAAAACTTCTCGTAAAACCCTTAAAAATAAATTAAATAAGATCACTTAGTTCATAAAACATATTTTATATACATATAGCGTTTTAGTTGCCTAAAACTATTCCAAGCTCTAAATATTTAGTATTCCATACCCTGGAAATGGTCTCAGCCCCCCCCCGAAATTGTTTTTATATACGCCCACGTACAGAAGGATCAAGAAGTACACAAGATTGAGTAGAATACCCTGCCTAATATAGCCTATATAGAATAATATGCCGAATAAAACCTATCTAGTAAATACACAAGTACAAATAAAAGTCTTGACGAATAACAAGTCAAGAAAAACAACTTTATTTAACAAAATAAAACAAAGTTTAGTATCCCAACTACAATAGAATAATATACCTAATTAAGTCTATGGAGTAGACACAAATGGACCAAAAACAAGTCTTGTGGAATATTGTTTTTTGTCTAATTAAATACGTTTTATCAATATTTAGTATATAACCTTTGTTGAAAACTATTGATTGCTAATTGATGAATCGGTTTACAACTAAGTAGTCTTTACTAATATTTAGTATATAACCTTATGTTTGGATCTGAGTTTTTGGGGTGCTCTCCGCCTAGGCTTTGTATTTGTGTCGGCAGATACCTGGGGTATATTTACAGCTCTTGAGGATTAACTCTTAGCAGGTAAATTTCCTGCGGCCCCCTTGTTTCACAGGCATTGAACCGCCATATTCGCTCATAGTATCTAATCGTTGTGAAGTTTATTTTTTGGATTTAGGACTTAATATACATATGTAGACTAAATCATAGCAAGAAGTAATCCTCCGTCGTCGGTTCTTAACTATGTAGACTCGCTAATGTTATCCAATCTTAGATACATCGTATTTAAAATCCACAGCAAAAACACGAAATTTCATCAGAATCCCCTGCTGAATAAAACTTATATAGAATAATATGCAAAATAAAGCCTATCAAGTGGATAAAAATAGAGGAAAAAACCCGTTCGTGGTGGTAGAAAATCTTAAAAGTATTTCGCTCAGAAATCTCCGAAATATAGTTACTAATTTTGCGTATCCTGTTTTATAGCCAAATAGATTTATATTCTATAATCAATAAGAAAAACCTACTAACAATAAAAAACTATGGGTAACAGATGAAAATAGGGAATACCAAGAATAATTCTAAAGAACGAAATCAACACCAGTACTGTAATCTAGATATTCATACGGCATCTTCGAATTCTAACAAACAAAATATTGATTCTAATTATACGTATCCTGTTTTATTGACAAATACATTTGACTAATATAAGCAATTAAAAACACTAGGGAATATGCCAAAGAACTCGGCCTGAACTGAGCCTCGACAGTTTCAAGACATTTGAAGGAAATCGACAAATCCAAAACTGACATTTCATACGGTACAGCCTGATATATTTTTAACAATCAATTGTTTTTCTTATTTTTATTAATCTGTTTTATTGTCAAATAAATTATCCAACTTTAAGCAATTAAAAAATAACAAGGAATAAAAACAAATAAAAGAACCGTTCGAATAAACGAAATCAATTACTTCAAAGTTTAAGCACTTATTTCTCCGATTGACGTAGCCTAATCAAAAATTGTTTTAGAATCTTTTTTGTAGAACATTTAGTAAGCTTTCGCATGGTAACCCTCCGTTTACCAATATTCCTAACCGTCTTCGAGATATTAGGGAATGTATACGATGTTCCCAAAACATTTCATGTCTGTTAATAAAATATTTTATTCTAATCCTTCCTTACCTCCAAACGTAACCAAAATTTTAACATATTAGTGTTGATGAAATTCAAACATGCAGAAAATGTTTCAACTGAATCCCATAATTTTAAGTATCAAAATCAAAGACAAAAAGAACAGTTCGAATAAGCGAAATCAATCACTTTAAAGTTTTAAGCACTTATTTCTCCGATTGACATCGCCTAATCAAAACTTTCATTAGAACCTTTTTTGTAGAGCATTTAGTAAGCTTTCTAATGGTATTCTTCCGTTTACCAAATTCTCAACCTTTTTCGAGATATTAAGGAAAGTATACAAAGTTACCAAAACTTTTTTATGTCTGTTAATAAAATATTTTATTCTAACCCTTCCTTAACTCCAATCGCAACCAAAATTTCAACATATTAGTTTTAATGAAATTAGAACATGCAGTAAATGTTTCAACTGAATCCCATGATTCTAAGTACCCAAACCAAACACGGCATTCAAAAATTATTTTTTTTAGTTTTCTCGAAAACGGTTAAAGCTATCGCCTTGAAAATGGTTCCATTCGTTTTCCTAGCCCAAGAAGCCTATAAAAAGAGTACTTACAAGCTTATGAACTCAAAAACGTAAGCGTTACGATTTTTTTTGCGCGAATTTCGCCCCAAACGCCATCTTCCAGTGGGCGGATTTTGCTGGTTAACGAACTTGACCTTTCAAATTAGACGACAGGTTTTTGTATCAAATTTCATCAAAATCGGACCATCAGGGAAGCCAGAAATCAGCGAACAGACAAATATATATATATATATATATATATATATATATATATATGTAAATAAATATATACATATATATATATATATATATGCAAATTTGAACCACCGTTATTTTCGGTCTCTAGGGGTTCTGAAACACGAAATTTTCTTGTCGGCACTTCCGGATTGTTTCATTGTATCAACCTTATAAGCGGGGTTCCTCCCTATGGGGGAGGGAGGAACCGCGCTAAAAGGGGGAAAAAAGAAAAAAATAGAAGAGAATACCTTGCTTATACTCATGGTTCAAGAATAACTTCCTCTGGTATTAAATGTCAGAAATAATTGTCATATAACAACTAATATGAAGTTTCAAACTTCCATTACATTGTATTATGCTACTAGCTGTTACCCGGTGTGCAATGCTACACCTACTTTATATTAAATATCTGTAGCCGGGCTTACCATGCTACACATGCTTCATATTAAATAGTTGTAACCCAGCTTCCATGGTACGCCTACTTTATATTATATATTTAAAAAAATGAATGATTATATTATATTTGTCCAAATTATGAGAATATAAGATAATAAATTGAGAGCTCGGCTGAAAAATTTATTTTCCATTTTTTTAAGAGAAAGTGGGGTGGAAAATAAATTAATCCTTATTTTTTAAAAAGTACCCTTATTTTAAAAAGTACCCTTACTTTTAAAATGGTATTACAATTAAATGATTCCAAATAATTTAATTGCAATACTGTTTTAAAGAAAATCCAAACCAAACTCCCTGTGTTTAATTTTTTTAAAGAAAAAAAAATATGTGGTCCATAAATAAATATTCATAAAAAATAGCAATACAAATGAGGCATTTAATTAAGGTTATGATTAGTTATAAGTTGTAATAACCTACAACTGAAACTATATTCTTTATTTTCATTGATTTTTTTTTAAATATAATATTTATTTATTTTAAGGGCTTCGCATCTAAAGCTAAAACCTCAACCTTGCGCAAATATAATATTAATATGTTATATTGTTTACCTGTTCATGTAATAATCCGTAACTGAGTTTTTTTTTATGAATGAAAAAGTAGGTAAGTCGTGCAGGGTGTATGTTATTTATGCCAAAAGGAAAGTTTTAAAAACATAGTTTGTTAATAGTCCTTTCTATTAAAGCTTCTGTTTCAAATTTTATGGTTCATGGGCTCTTCTATAAGGATAGTCCTTCTATCATAGGAAATAGGGGCCTCTAAGAATAAAAACAAATTTAAGATATTTTTCTTCCAGTTATGGACAACAATGAATTAAAGGTATTTGGGAATTTCAATAACGACATTGACTTGGCGAGCAACAATATTTTTACCAGAATTGCAACCGTATTTAAACATTTAGTCCAAGAGCTGGTAACACACTTTTCAAGTGTTTTATGTGCCTTGAAATTGTGCTATAGTGGGTCTCTAGTGTAGATAAAAAGATAAGTATGTGGTTGCTGGACATACCTTGAAACACCAGGTACTGCGCATGGTAATCAGTAACAAACTATGGGCCAAAAATAGTGTTTTATTCAGAAGCCATAATTCTTTAATGTAAAATTAAGGCAATTCTATAATGAATAATATATAAGGTAGACACTTTTAAGTGGGATACATATAAAAACAAAACTGAAGTGGGTTTTTTGTAATATTAAATGAAGTCTCTTCTTCACACTGCTATTTAAACACCATAATTGGAAATAATTACAAAAGGGCAGACATTTTTTGTGAGGTTTAGTAATCAGCAGACATGAAAATAAATTCAGCCGATGATAGACTGCAATGCACTGCGTGTAACCGTAAGAGTGAGAGAGCACCAATCATCTGGACAGAACAGTTGTGGCTGTTCTAGAAATAAAGCAACTTGCCTTAATTATACATTAAAGATTGTTTGCTTCTGAATAAAATACCATTTTAGTGACATATTTTTTTAACACCTTTCCCCTATGTGCAGTACCTGGTGTTCCAAGGTATGTCCAGGATACACATATATGCCTTACCTATCCACGACATGCAATACACCAAAATTCCAAGGTGCATAAAACGTTTCATGAAATGTGCGTTACCAGCTATCCGACTAAATGGTGACAGTCAGAGGATATAACTATCCCAGACAAAAGGAAGCATATGGCAGAATATAATGATTAAATTATTATGGATATTAAATTAATAAAAAATTGCATGGAAAATTTAATTACTTATTCATTTATTAGAACACCACAATTCACGTGACTTCCTCTTCTTATAAAAATAATATTTTAATACATTAATTTATCTGCAATAAAATAGCATGCAAAAGAAATATTATAAGAAGAATAACTTTATTAAAAAAAAAAATTAAAGTTAGGCTGCCCAAATTAATAGGGTTGCTAAACCATACAGCTCTTATAATAATAAAATAATGTTTCAAAATGTGGTGAAAATTAATTCATTTATTTACATTCATTTGTATGATTATAAACATTTATATAATTTATTATGTACATCTATCTATATGCGAATAAAACAATAAGTTAAATATAACAACATTTAATATAATATTTTAATAATATTTGCATATGTATGCGAGAGAATTAATTTCAAGTTCATAAATTTAAGTCCTTTACAAAATGACATTGTTCACAAAGGAGTTTTTAATGTTTAAAAAAATCTTTATGTTTAAAACAAAAAGTTTTTGGAACTTTAAACTTCACTTAAAGCTACATATTCTGCATATGGAGACTCTTCTGTACCATCTTTTTTCTTTCTCGATTTCCAGTATAATACATTACCAAATAACCTAATAAGAAAACCAGTGGTGGATTTTCCTTCTAAATGATCATTTAAGAATATAGTCTCTACATCCATCTGTTCAACATTTAGACCCATTTGATATCTTCAACTTCCTTATTTCAACAAAATCTCAAGCATTATTTTGTTTCAAACTATCTATTTCTCTATCCCAAAAATCACAATCGCTTGAACTTTATCAGATTCGCCCTCAGCCAATCCAATACAGCTTATGTTTTCTTGGATAACATCAACATGCCTAGCGACAATGATTTTATTATTCAAAAGTACTTTATATCCCACTTCACTATACTCGATTAAAATGCACATATTCACCTTTTTATCCCATTTAGAAGTTATTATTTGTTCTGGTTTCCTAACAAAATTTTTACTACCATATAAATTAAAGTTAGAAGCATCTGGTTTCTTTCCAAAACAGATTTCATAGGGTATTTTATTGTCAATGGTGTTAGCTAAAGAGGGATTTTTCAAATAAGTTGCTGCACATGCCATTTCTGGCCAACATTTTTTTCTACAATATCTTCTGCCAGTAAGCAATGAGATATATTCATAATTGTTCTAGTAAATCACACCGTTTAACTCATGAATTCATGGGGCAGGGATTAATTTTGATACCCTTTTTTTTGGTAGTCATAATTCTTACTATTTAATATTCCTTACCAATGTCACACCTCATAATACCAATTCCTAAGTTTTCAACCTCATTTACTTATTGAACAAAGGAATGAAAAACTTCTGTTTTAGGTTTAATAGTTTAAATCCTAGCAATCTTACTATTTATTTATTTATACATCAGTGAGACCGCGACAAAGGGAATTCATCACTAAACACTTAAATAACAATAAACAATACTGAACAATTATGAAGAAATTAACATGAGGGCAATCTTACTATAATCATCTATAAATGAAACAAAATATTTTTCACCTTTGAGACTCATAGTTAAAAAAAGGTCCACATCAGTGTAAACAATTCCAAAATACTTTTAGCCTTGTTCTTATTGTTTTCCAAAGGGACACGGTCCATTTTACAGTACAAGTTTTATAAATTTATAACATGTCCAGATAAACTGATTGTTTCATTTCAGTTGTTTGAATTTTATTTTTTTAACATAATCTGAAGTTTCTATGTACAATTTACTATGCTGTTGATTCCTTTAGGTATAATCTATCAAATTTCTGAATTATGTCTTAGGCTGTTGTCAAATCACAAAGAAATTCAAATTGTTTATTTGATCTTGCTGATCCCAATCTTCACCAACTTTGGTCTCCTTTGCCTTTTCAATGACATTTACACACCTCATCAGTTTAAAAAAAAAAAAGTTAAGTGTTTTTCCACATACTAAAACCCTCTCCATCAAATACCAGTACAAACATATTCATTTAACAGAAAAGCGAGTGAGAGATTATTCAACCGAATACTATAACCGACATTGCAACCTTCCTTTACTAAAGAGAAAAAACTACCTCTCAACAAAAGTATTGAAATTATAGTTCTGAATAGAAACATGACCACTTAATTATATTATATTAGTCCAAATTATGATTAGATAAACACAGAACATTTTTATGATATACTTATTTATACGATATTAGTCTATATTCTGGTTAGAGCAGTGTTGCCCTAGGCAATCAAATGAAAATTGATTTGATATGAAGAAAACTGATCTGACATTAAGGAAATTAATCTTAAAAAATATGATATTTTATTATATGATATCTTATATGATATTTGTCCAAACTCTGAGAATATAAACCTACTATTTAGATAAACAAACAAAGGTTTCTTTATTGCACTTCTTCTTAGAAGGAGGGGCAACACTGGAAAGAAAATGCCGATTTCTGACTATAAACTCTTCTGTATATGACAGTTTCGAACTCGTTACTTCCAAACTATGAA
Organism: Gonocerus acuteangulatus; assembly: GCA_946811695.1. Taxonomy (NCBI): domain Eukaryota; kingdom Metazoa; phylum Arthropoda; class Insecta; order Hemiptera; family Coreidae; genus Gonocerus; species Gonocerus acuteangulatus. Next base: position 129,269,592 of record OX328123.1, on the reverse strand, counting down.
TCCTAGAAGATTTTGAGCTAGCCTACGAGATTTCCCGGATCAAGACGTATCTATGTGCGAAGTTTGGTCAATATCAGTCAAACGATGTGGATTTGTATAAGGAACAAACAAACAGAACACGTGATTTTTATATATATAGATTACTTTATTTTGTACCTACCTAAGATACTGTTTTTTTTTTTTTTTTTTTTTTTTTTTTTTTGTAAACGGCAATAATACGAAAAACTCAATAAATTAAGAAATAAATAATTACCGATGTAGAATTTACAAAAATAAAGACCCTGGAATGATGAACAATTATATTCTTTCTACGAAATTTATAATATACTAGCTGTACCCGGCGTGCAGTACTTCACCTACTTTCTGCCTTTGACTGTCCCCAAATCAAGGAATCTACCTGTATACCCAGTTACGTGAAAATTGGTCAAACGGTGTGAATTTGTTTATATCTGTCTAGTAGTTTGTAAGACATCCAACAGAGGCCAGCACCACAGTAGTTCTGAAAAAATAACGACAGAGGCCAGCACCACAGCAGTTCTGAAAAACCCGACAGAGGCCAGTACAACAGCCGTTCTGAAAAAAAAACGACAGAGGCCAGCACCACAGCAGTTCTGAAAAAAAAACGATAGAGGCCAGCACCAGAGCCTGCGAGTAAATAGCTCTTATCAAAGAAAGACCAGCACTTCTTGGTTAGTTAGTGGTTGACTGTTGAAATCAAATTGAAATAAACTGCATATTATGATTATATAATGATGCAAAGTCATCAATGAGTTCGTGTTATTCTAATTATCAGGAACATCAACAAATAAATTTGAGACATTAATCAAAATGGCCGTCTGAATCTGAATGGTTCAGTGTAACCAATTTTTCTTGAACAAAACTTTTGACCTTTTGACCAAATTTTGAAATTTGACTATTTTGACCTAGCCTAGGAGATTTCCCGTATCAAGACCTACCTGTGTGCCAAGGTTGGTCAAAATCGGTCAAACGGTGTAGATTTGTATTTCACTTGCAAATAGAGGTTATTTTATTTTATTTTTTTTGTCTTTTCTCTTAATATTTTGGCATCGCCTAATCAAAACTTTCCTTAGAACCTTTTTTGTAGAGCATTTAGTATGCTTTCGAATGGTAACCTTCCGTTTACCATGATTCCCAACCGTTTTCGAGATATTAAGGGAAATGGCCAACGGCCATAGCCACGTTGAATACACCGGTTCCCATAGATCACCGAAGTTAAGCAAGGTCGGGCGTGGTCAGTACCTGAATGGGTGACCTACCACGTGCTGTTGGCATTATAAAAGGGCGGCAACCTATAGACAGACCGGCGCTAATGGCCAAGATGTAGATGCGCCGTAAAAAAAAAAAAAATAAAAAAAAAAAAAAAAAAAAAAAAAATAAATAAATAAAAAAAATTAAGGGAAATATACGAAGTTCCCAAAACTTTACATGTCTTTTAATAAAATATTTTATTCTAACCCTTCCTAAACTCCAAACGTAACAAAAATTTCAACATATTAGTTTTAATGTAAGTAGAACATGCAGAAAATGTTTCAACTGAAACCCATGATTCTAAGTACCCAAACCAAAAACGGTATTCGAAAACTATTTTTCCAATTTTCTCGAAAACGGTTAAAGCTATCGCCTTGAAAATGGTTTCATTCCAAATATTATAGTCTTCTGGTATTGACCGTGTCACAAACTTCTTTGCCGACGTTTCGCTAGTCATACTGCCAGCTTCCTCAGGGCTTAGTCTGAGAATGAGGATGTTCTTCTAGTTCTCCTGTATAAATACCTCTCTTTGTATTCATCCGCGGGCGTAGTCTGCTCTTCCATGTCCCTGATTGGTTGGTCCCGGTCTTGCTTGATTCTGGCTGGTGGGTTCCAACTGGATCATTGATTGGCTGAAATTCGTTTTTTCTTTTTTCTCTAGTTTTAATTACCGGATGCCATAATTTGCTGAGCTTGTACCCATCTTCTTTGTTGATATTTTCAGGGCATCGTACTATTTCTATGGCTTCCCTTATGATACGTTCTTGATAATTTTCTATTTTCGCCAGAATGCTTACTTGGTCGAACTGGATAGCATGATTAGTGTTATAAAAATGTTCTGCTACCGCCGATTTTTCAATGTTGCCATTCTTAACCGTCTTCATATGCTCTGTTATTCTAGTGCACACCAATCTTCCTGTCTGTGCAATGTATTCTTTTCCGCAGGAGCATGGGATACTGTAGACACCTGGTGATCTTAACTGTAAATTATCTTTGGGGTTATTTATTATTTGACTTAACTTGCAGTCAGTGGTGTACACTGTTTTTATGTTATGTTTCTTTAGAAACTTTGAAGAATGCACAGCGATTAAAGAAAAATTCCCAAGACTAATAAAATCCGACCCAGTGCCCCCAAGAATTTACGGTTTGCCAAAGATTCATAAAGAAGATATTCCACTAAGGCCAATTGTTAACTCCATTGGCTCGCCGACATATGTTATTGCGCAATATATTGCCAGGAAGCTCAAGCCACACTTAGGGACGACAGAATATCATATAAAAGATTCAAGAGACTTCGTTGAGAAGATCAAGTCTATTAAAATAACGAACGAAGAGTCGTTAACGAGTTACAAGTCTTAACGAATAACAAATCAAGAAAAAAAACTTTATTTAACAAAATAAAACAAAGTTTAGTTGCCCAACTACAATAGAATAATATACCTAATTAAGTCTATGGAGTAGACACAAATGGACCAAAAACAAGTCTTGTGGAATATTGTTTTTTTTTCTAATTAAATACTTTTTATCAATATTTAGTATATAACCTTTGTTGAAAACTATTGATTGCTAATTGATGAATCGGTTTACAACTAAGTAGTCTTTATCAATATTTAGTATATAACCTTATGTTTGGATCTGAGTTTTTGGGGTGCTCTCCGCCTAGGCTTTGTATTTGTGTCGGCAGATACCTGGGGTATATTTACAGCTCTTGAGGATTAACTCTTAGCAGGTAAATTTCCTGCGGCCCCCTGGTTTCTACGGGCATTGAACTTTAGGAGGATTGGATTTAGGACTTAATATACGTATGTAGACTAAATCATAGCAAGAAGTAATCCTCCGTCGTCGGTTCTTAATTATGTAGACTCGCTAATGTTATCCTATCTTAGATACATCGTATTTAAAATCCACAGCAAAAACACGACATTTCATCAGAATCCCCTGCTGAATAAAACTTATATAGAATAATATGCAAAATAAAGCCTATCTAGTGGATAAAAATAGAGGAAAAAAGCCGTTCGTGGTGGTAGAAAATCTTAAACGTATTTCGCTCAGAAATCTCCGAAATATTGTCACTAATTTTACGTATCCTGTTTTATAGCCAAATAGATTAATGTTCTATAATCAATAAGAAAAATCTACTAACAATAAAAAACTATGGGTAACAGATGAAAATAGGGAATACCAAAAATAATTCTAAAGAACGAAATCAACACCAGTACTGTCACATCTAGATATTCATACGGCATCTTCGAATTCTAACAAACAAAATATTGATTCTAATTATACGTATCCTGTTTCATTGACAAATACATTTGACTACTATAAGCAATTAAAAACACTAGGGAATATGCCAAAGAACTCGGAGTAGGAGCCTCGACAGTTTCAAGACATTTGAAGGAAATCGACAAATCCAAAACTGACATTTCATACGGTATTTCTCCGATTGACATCGCCTAATCAAAACTTTCATTAGAACCTTTTTTGTAGAGCATTTAGTAAGCTTTCAAATGGTATTCTTCCGTTTCCCAAATTCTCAACCTTTTTCGAGATATTAAGGAAAGTATACAAAGTTACCAAAACTTTTTTATGCCTGTTAATAAAATATTTTATTCTAACCCTTCCTTAACTCCAAACGCAACCAAAATTTCAACATATTAGTTTTATTGGAAGTAGAACATGCAGTAAATGTTTCAACTGAATCCCTTGATTCTAAGTACCCAAACCAAAAACGGCATTCAAAAATTATTTTTTCAGTTTTCTCGAAAACGGTTAAAGCTATCGCCTTGAAAATGGTTCCATTCGTTTTCCTAGCCCAAGAAGCCTATAAAAAGAGTACTTACAAGCTTATGAACTCAAAAACGTAAGCGTTACGATTTTTTTTGCGCGAATTTCGCCCCAAACGCCATCTTCCAGTGGGCGGATTTTGCTGGTTAACGAACTTGACCTTTCAAATTGGACGACAGATTTTTGTACCAAATTTCATCAAAATCGGACCATTCGTCTTCTATTTAGAGAGCGAACAGACAAATATATATATATATATATATATATATATATATATATATATATATATATATATAAATATATACATATATATATATATATATATATACAAATTTGAACCACCGTTATTTTCGGTTTCTAGGGGTTCTGAAACGCAAAATTTTCTAGTCGGCACTTCCGGATTGTTTCATTGTATCAACCTTATAAGCGGGGTTCCACCCTATGGGGGAGGGAGGAACCGCGCTAAAAGGAAAACCACCAAAGCAAAAAGAAATGCAAAGTCGACAGAAAAGGGAATGCAAAAAGACCCAAACGAGAAAAAAGTAATCATTCCCTATGTTAGAGGTACTACAGAGAAGATTACAAAGTTTCTAAAGAAACATAACATAAAAACAGTGTACACCACTGACTGCAAGTTAAGTCAAATAATCATGGTATCCAGTTCGACCAAGTAAGCATTCTGGCGAAAATAGAAAATTATCAAGAACGTATCATAAGGGAAGCCATAGAAATAGTACGATGCCCTGAAAATATCAACAAAGAAGATGGGTACAAGCTCAGGAAATTATGGCATCCGGTAATTAAAACTAGAGAAAAAAGAAAAAACGAAATTCAGTCAATCAATGATCCAGTTGGAACCCACCAACCAGAATCAAGCAAGACCGGGACCAACCAATCAGGGACATGGAAGAGCAGACAACGCCCGCGGATGAATACAAAGAGAGTTATTTATACAGGAGAACTAGAAGAGCATCCTTATTCTCGGACTAAGCCCTGAGGAAGCTGGCAGCATGACTAGCAAAACGTCGGCAAAGAAGTTTGTGACACGGTCAATACCAGAAGACTATAATATTTGTAATGACTCGGACCGTGGAAGCCTAAGAGTTAAAATGGTTTCATTCGTTTTCCTAGCCCAAGAAGCCTATAAAACGAGTACTTACAAGCTTATGAACTCAAAAACGTAAGCGTTACGATTTTTTTTGCGCGAATTTCACCCCAAACACCATCTTCCAGTGGGCGGATTCTGCTGGTTAACGAACTTGACCTTTAAAATTGGGCGACGGATTTTTGTACCAAATTTCATCACAATCGGACCATTAGGGAAGCCAGAAATGAGCGAACAGACATATATATATATATATATATATATATATATATATATATATATATATATATATATATATATATACAAATTTGAACCACCGTTATTTTCGGTTTCTAGGGGTTCTGAAACGCGAAATTTTCTAGTCGGCACTTCCGGATTGTTTCATTGTATCAACCTTATAAGCGGGGTTCCTCCCTATGGGGGAGGGAGGAACCGCGCTAAAAATGGCACTTGAGGTTTCGAAAGTGTTGGTTTTCTTCCATTTAGGTTTAGCAAATCATACCAGATGTAGATTATATGGAATCAAAATGAGTGATTCGGACATTTGTTTTATTCTTTGGGCACTTCTGAGAGGATAGATATATAAATTCAATTCATAATAAAATATATTTAAGATACAAAAAGATTAGAGATTTTTTTGTACCTGCTAAGGCACAGAAGAAGTAATCCTTGAAGATCGCATTCTGGTTTAATGCAAGAAAGAGGTAAGTAAGCAACATGCAGAAGGTTTGGAATATTACGCACAAATCGGGAAATCTACTCCTCTTGAAACATACGTACACGAGGAACGTAGCTAGGAGAAAAGGAGAGGACAAGAACAATCCGAATGAATAAAACAGAAATGGAGCCTCTTGAATAGTTTCATCAAATATAGGGCATACGTATGTGTAGGTCTGGTTAAGTTCGTTTTTATCTTGGCAATACTCCAACTGGTCGTCGTCTACTGACACTGTACCGTTCAGGTTTAAGGTGTGTTCGATGTAACCATCCAATGTGACCAACTCATTACAAGGTAGTCCATAGATTACCATAACCCCTTTGGGAACATCAAGCCTTCCAAGACCAGGGACGCACTTCTTCGAGAACACCATCTGGGCTGGACAGCACTTCCTGATACAGGGCACAGGGCAGGGTATTGCGAAAATAGGCACGATCCATAGAATGATGAGCGGGTAGGACATGTTTAAAGGAAACCGAACGGCACTCTACTGCCGAGTCAATATTAGATCGGTTCTTATCTGGAATCTCTTGAGAATTCATGACTAATTGTAGTGTTAGGCGTCAGCACCTAACACTCCTTGCCAAAGGTTGTGTGTTCGATTCCCAATATGGGGTCGTGGCTTTTTTTTTTAGAAAAAAGAAAAGGCATCAGACCTATCCTGGCTAGAAAAGGGTGATAACCTACAGATAACCCGTCCCACAATTCTCAGTTAATAATACTGGGCATTAACATTTAAAGTTACTGTTTTAGTTTACACCAGTCTTCAGAAAGTTCAAGTATTATTATACCTTTATCAATGAGCACCTTAATCACCTAAATCATTTAGTTGTAAATATTTCATGGAAGCAATTAGATGCACTAAACATGTCCATTTCAGACTTCATTGAACACTTATTGATATGGCTATTTGATAAGATAAAATGTGTGCAATTAAACAGCTTTCATTCCCTAAAAACAGTATGAATTTTCGTTTAAACATTCAACACCACGGATGTATTTTCCTCTAAACATGTGAACTTTGCCGACTTAAGCAATTAATTCACGTTATCAACGACAGACTTAGAAGAGATGATATGATCTTGAATAATGATATCAACGATATCTTGTTCACTGACTTATCTAATAGCACTAATATCACTTGATATTCAAAGAGAATAGCTTGTTATGTAGGATAATGGAAACAAATATTATTTAAAAATAATAACAAAATTCCTTGCCTTTCATGCAAAAACTAGATCGAAATTATTGTTTAATGAAATCGCAAATATGAATGGAAGATTTACGGAATTTTTTATACAAAAAAAAGATGTTGAAATTCAACATGTCTACTCACCCATTCTCCCATCGACCAAAGAAAATAATAGTATTAAGCCTTTACGCTTATTAAGATTGGCCTTCTTTTGTTGAATATATTCCAAACTCAGGAGAATATTTCCCCCAATGAATGTGCATGCCCTTAAATGAACCGAAAATAGGTATACAATAACAACACAAATCCCTCTAATAAATTATATAGAGTACTACAGCAAATGTTGACAATGACGACTTAAATTAAATTTAACCAAATCATATCATCATCAATATTAGTTAATTTGTTTTAATTCGGGCTGCTTGTGCAAATTATGGAATAACTAAACTAAGAAAAGAATGTACCAAAAAAAAAAAAAAAAAAAAAAAAAACACAGCGAAAAACTAACGTCACATACAATTTTGAGGCCGCTACTGTGGAAATTCATAGCATAAAAATAAGATTTAAAGTCAACATTCTTCATTTTTAACATGGGCGTATATAGAAAATAATTTCGGGGGGGGCTGAGACCATTTCCGGGTTATGGAGTACTAACAATTTAAAACTTCGAATAGTTTTAACCAACTAAAACGCCTAAGTGATCTTGTTTAATTTATTTCTAAGGGTTTATGAAACATTTTTACCGATCAACTCAAAATTCCGGGAGGGGGGTGCTGCAGCCCCCCTTATATACGCCCATGATTTTTAACAATAAGGATATAAACTATTAAGAGACATTTTTCCTCAGCTTAAAATTACAAATATTTGATGTTAAACATGCAGACAATAAAATAAAAATTCCTGTAACCCTGGAAACTTTGAACAAAGATAATTTATGTACAGAGAAGTATTGTCGTTCATAAAGGGCTATTGCATAAGCAAATACATACATACAGACGATTAGAGCAATAACGTAAACACACAATAGTCTAAATAAATCGAGCGTCAGAAAAATGCCGTCCCATTTGTTTTTATCTAGCAAACATAATACAAATTAGCATAAAAAACTTTAATTATTTAAAAGCTACATAGGTAAAAAGTCTAAACAAAGAAAGAAATCTATTAATAACCCAAAATAATACAACTTATTTATGATGAATACATATATCCAAAGTATTTAACACAATTCAAATACGAAGAATATTCGTTTGTGGAAACTATATACATACAACAGTTGGAAGTTATGAATTATATTTCTTTATCACCTCTATGTTTTAACACCACTTTCTATTGCTATTAGGTTTATCTACTGGTTCTCATCCTAAATTCATTGTTAACAAGGAAATGTTTTTGCTAGAACTAACATAGAGGAAATATTTGTATATTAGAACATTTTTGTAGGGAATTTAGTAATCTCTCGAATGGTCACCATCCATTTACCACGATTTCTTAACCGTTTTCGACATATTTTAGAAAATATACGAAAATCCCAAAACTTTTCATACCTATTAATGAAATATTTTATTTCTAGTACTTCCTTAACTCCAAACGGAACCAAAATTTACCTATCATAGAATATCGAACTTCTGGAACAGGATCCAACTGAATTAATAGTTTCTGAATACCCAAACTTAAAATTAGTTTGGAACATTAGGTGTTTCAATGTTTCTTGAAAATGGTTACAGATGTCGCCTTAAAAATGGTTTCATTCGTTTTTCTACGTTAAGAAACTAAATAAAACGAGTACCTGCAAGCATATGAACTCGAAAACGTAAGCGGGTACTCTCTACCTCCATAGGGAGAACCCGCTTATGAAGTTGACCTCACGACGCAATCCGGAAGTGCCGACTAGAAACTTTCTCGTTTCAGACCCCATAGATCACGAAAATAACGGTGGTTCAAATGTGTGTGTGTGTGTATATATATATATATATATATATATATATATATATATATATATATATATATATATATATATAACGGAAGTATGCGAAAAAAAATGTTTTATTAATACACATGAAAAGTTTTCGGATCTTCGTAAATATCTCGAAAACGGTTGGGAAATCGTGGTATATATATATATATATATATATATATATATATATATATATATATATATATATATATATATGTATATATTTATATATATGCTTGCCTGTTCGCTCTCTGACAAGCTCAAAAATGGGACGATTTTTATGAAATTTGGTACAAAAATCTGCCGTCTAATTTGAAAGGTCAAGTTCGTTAACCAGGAGAATCCGCCCACTAGAAGATGGTGTTTGGGGCGAAATTCGCGCAAAAAAAAAAATCGTAATGCTTACGGTTTTGAGTACATATGCTTGCAGGTACTTGTTTTATAGGGTCCTTAACATAAGAGAACGAATGAAACCGTTTTTAAGGCGATATCTGTAACCGTTTTTGAGAAAGTGGAACAAATGTTTTTGTAAGTCATTATTTTTTTTTGTGGATACTTAGAATCAATCAAAGGATTCAATTGAAATATTTTCTGCATCTTGGAAATTCATCTCAACTAAGATGTTTACATTTTGGTTATATTTGGAGTTAAGGAAGTATGCGAAAAAAAATGTTTTATTAATACACATGAAAAGTTTTCGGATCTTCGTAAATATCTCGAAAACGGTTGGGAAATCGTGGTAAGTGGATGGTAATCATTCGAACGCTTGCTAAATTCCCTACAAAAAAGGTTCTGAAGCAATATTCAATGGGGCAATGTCAATGAGAGATATAAGCGCCTTAAACTTAAAAAGTGTTAGTTTTGTTCTTTTGAACCGGTTTTTGTCTTTGTTTAACTCACTTTTTAATTTGTTGTTTTTGCTTTAAATTGCATTTTTCAGTAAAATTAGTATTTTAGTAAAATAATCCAAGAAATTATGAAAGGTATTGGCAATAAGTTTGGAGTGGCTGTGGTAATCATGACGGCTGTGGCTAATCTTGATGGCGTATTCATAGGTTTGTTATGAATTCTTCTATCAATATAACCATCCTTATTCTGCTACAAGTTAATTTATCGTTATTTCTTATTTTATAGAAAGATTGAACCCACGAGAGAATGGAATTTTATTCACCCTGAAGCACATATTTACAGTTGATTATAACAGTAAAATAAATTTGCTGGTAAAATAAGAAACTTAAAATGACAACGAATTTTTGTTTGTTTGGAATAGAGCCTTCTTTGCAGTAGTCGAAGAGTGAGTACGTTTTCAGTACACAATTGTATTGACTTATTCAGCCTTCCTCAAGAATGAGGATTAAGAATTATCCGCTCCTGTGTAAGTTGGCTACTGTCAGTTTCCTGTGATTTGTGATGCTAATCTATTCCATTTCTTCGAGATGTACGGAACCGCGCTAAGATGACGCAGTTCCTGCGAGTCGGACTTGTTTCGCGAGAATTTCGCTCTAAAAAGAATCTTCCGGTGGACCGATTCTTGTGGTTAACGAACTTGACTTTTCAAATTAGACGACAGATGGCACCTAGAGAGCGAACAGACAAATATAGAGAGCGAACAGACAAATATACATATACAAATTTGAACCCTCGTTATATTATTGATCTGTGGGATCTGAAACATGAAATGTTCGTATCGGCACTTCCGGATTGCGTCATGAGACCTCATAAGCGGGTTTCCTCTCTATGGAGGGAGGGAGGAACCGCGCTAAAATGAAAAGACAGTAGGCAAACCTCTACAATGTAGAAATCGGGAAAATGTTAACAGATTAGCGGTACGTCTCCTTAATGATACTGATTCATTGTAATTGATGGTAAAAATATCAATTTTTCTAAAGTAGTCAAGGAACCACCTTGGACCACTTGATATGGATTGATTTACCTTATTTAATTGAAATTAAATTGGTTATATCTTGGTAAAATAAAAATGAGATTAAAACATTTTCGAATCGATGTTCCGAAATGGGAACAATGGCCAGTAAACGGTTAACCCAGATTATATATGTACATAACTAGAAAGAATTTATAAAAAATTTTTTTCAAAATATCTGCTAACTTTTCGAAAAATCCAATAATTTTACAGATATATGGAAAGGGGCATGGTTGTTATGTTTATATGGGCGTTAACAAGATAGGGAGAAGTTTATCGAAAATTCTTTTCTTTTTCATCCTCTCTACCTAATACCGTTTATGAAAGCCAAAAGGCAGCATGACATAACTATGAATCCACGAAATATTAAATACAATTATTAAATAGGAGGCATTATACTGCGGCAGCATTTAACCAATGCTTGTTCCTTTAGTTTTACCTGTTGCTTCTCACATAAGACATACAATCCCTTTTCAAGTTTTCCCAAAATTACTTCTTATCAACATTGTTTACTTTATTTTGTTGGTGAAATTAATGTTAACGTTTTCTATGAGCTTCGAAAGACGAATTTTGTTTCACCTTATGGAACTAACCAACCCCACTACCGGAAACGCGTCAATATACATAAATGTATATATTTCGACGGATCATAACAATTAGGATTGGTTGGCTGGTGAAGGTTCATCATACTGACTTAGAATAAAAAAAGTTTGGCACTCAGGAGTTGCATAAATAAGCACTTTCCTCAGGGTTTGGGTAGTGTCGACTGCAATCCTCAAAAATATATTCGAAATATCCTATATAAATAAAATAAAAACATAAATAGTTCTGCTCTTTAACATTTATAATGAGTAGAGCCCGGAAGTTAGGCAAAATGCCTTTTTTTATCTGAATGGATATATTGAAGAATCAGATAGAAATAAATATGTTTCAGTGCATTTAGGAAGTGTAAAGACAATTTTTATTTTGCCTATTTTGGCTATTTTAAGATTTAATGCCTTTTTTACTATTTTTTCTGGGATTTAAACATTTTAAAAAGCACCGTTCATCGAAGACAAAAAAGTTTGCACAAGTTAAATTACATATATCCGTCACAAATATCTATTCGAGAGCTCATTTTCCCAACCCATGGATTTAAACTCTATAAATAACAGATCCTTCCTTAGTAGAAGGAATGATGAAGCATAATGAATACCAGGATAGAGACAGGATGAGAGAAGTACGTCACTTCTTCTTCCTCACACCCCTTTTGCTGTGACGATGGTTAGTTAACTGGTATTCAGGATTTCGAAATATTAAGATATTGCAGAGGAAGGGAGGAAATAACTTCCCTCTAACAGGACATTTATAAAATAAGCTGTTAGTCTACTGTTGAACTTGTTAAAGACAGCTCGTATGTTCGTTCTCACTTATTTATCATGCCGAAAGTTTCATCGTTGCGTGGTAAATCACATAGCTATGTTCGCGAATTCGGTTCGGATTTACTTTCTACTGATGGAGCTATACTCTTCTGCAAAGTCTGTGAAAAATCTATCAATCACGATAAAAAGTATTTTATTACTCAACATTTCGCAACAACGAAACATAAATCTAGGATAAATACTGTTGGTCCTAAGATTAATTTAATTGCAACAGCAGTTACAACATCCAGCAGGCAATCTCAGTTTTCCCTGGATCTATGCAAAGCTTTCTTGGACTCAGGAATTCCGTTCTGGAAACTGGAAAATCAATCTCTGAGGACATTTCTGCAAAAGTACACTAAAGAAGAGGTTCCATCAGAATCCACGTTAAGAAAAACGTATTTAAATATCACCTTTGAAGAGACGATGCAGAGGATTCGACTCAGAGTTGCAGAAAAGAAGATCTGGATCTCCATTGATGAAACTACGGATGCAATGGGACGTTACATAGCCAATGTTATCATTGGAACCATGGAAGCAAAGCAAACTGACTTATCATCAGTATATCTTTTGACGACAGAGGAGATGGAGAGAGCAAATGGTACCACAGTGGTACAGTTGTTTACCAATTCACTAATCCTACTCTGGCCGGAATGATGATGTCCTACTTTTTGTCACAGATGCAGCACCTTACATGAAAAGTCCGTCACGCAGGAGCTGCATAACTAAGCACTTTCCTCAGAACATGGGTAGTGTAGACTGCTTTCCAGAACAATTTGCTTAAAATATCCTACATAAATAAAATAAAAACATGAATAGTTCTCTTTTAAATTTGTAATGAGTAACTGATCAATTATTAATTTGCTTCCAGACTTATGTTTACACATGGTAACCACTGCACTAAGTAATAAATACAATAAACCTCATATTATCGTATTTTGATCTAACGCAGGAACAGGATATAGTCCCTCTAGTGGTAGAAAGCGCTCCTTGCGGCGGCTTTGTGAACCTACGCCTGGCGGGCTTTTCTATTGAAATATATTACAAATTAAACCCCCGCTTTCCGATTGACCGATTCAGCTCATTTTTACAACACTTCTTTCTCATGAGTTACCCACGACGTATACCGCGTTTCGTTACAATACAGCATAAATTACGACCGGTATGAGTATATTAGGAATTTGGGTACGGAGTAAACCCCCCCCTTCTAATCTTTTCTTTTCTTTCTTTTCTTTTTTTTTACGGCGCATCTACTTCCAGGTCATTAGCGCCGACATCCAGGGTGCAGCGAGGAATTTTCCCAACGAGCCATGAGATGAGAAAATTCCTGCCGGAGGTGGGGATCGAACCCACCATCTCCCGCTTATGAATCCAATGCGCTAACCATTAGACCACGGGAGACCCCCCCCCTTCTAATGAACCGATTTAGTTTATTTTTACAACACATATTTACCTGTAGATTACCACTACGAATACCGAGTTTCTTCGAAATATACCAAAAATCACGGCTGGTAGTGGCGAATTGGTATTGTGGGTCCGGAGTAACCCCCCCCCCCCCCCCCTTCTAATGAACCGATTTAGTTTATTTTTACAACACATATTTACCTGTAGATTACCACTACGAATACCGAGTTTCTTCGAAATATACCAAAAATCACGGCTGGTAGTGGCGAATTGGTATTGTGGGTCCGGAGTAAACCCCCCCTTCTAATGAACCGATTTAGTTCATTTTTATATCTCACTTTTCTCTCTATATTACCACTACGAATGCCAAGTTTCGTTGAAATATAACAAATATTACGGCTGACATAGTCAAATTAGTGTTTTGGGTTCGGGGTAAACCCCCCCTTCCGGTGGACCGACTTTGGTGGTTAACAAACTCGTTCAATCGTTTGCTAATTGAATGATATATACCAAGTTTCATAACGAAAAAACAAAAGCTCTGGCCGCTATCGTGTTAACAGACATATATATATATATATATATATATATATATATATATATATATATATATATATATAAAAATTTTAACGGGGGTCATTTCCGGTGTCTACTAGGTAGGATCGATAAAGATTTGAAGAAATTTTTCAAAAATTCTGTCATGAGTCCAACCTCAATAGCTACTTTCCTTCGGAGGAAAGTGCTAAAAAAGCAGCTAAAGCCTTACGAGTTCTCTTTCCTAAAATGCTCCACCTCACTTGTCTAGCACATGGCCTCCACAGAATCGCTGAAGAGATAAGAAGTTTGTATCCTCACGGGGATAAATTAGTTTCTAACGCCAAGAAAATCTTCCTAAAATCACCCTCTCGAATCCGGGTTTTTAAGGACATAGCACCAGAGCTGGCTTTACCTCCTCAGCCAGTTCTTACCAGATGGGGAACCTGGATCTCAGCAGTAATATATTACTGCAACAACTTGGACAAGATACGTGAGGTAGTTCATGCAGTATCATTAGACGAAGTTAGTTCAGTTCGCGAGGTAAAGAAGTTGCTGGACCAAGAAGAGCTTAGCAATGATCTGGCATTTATAAAAGCACATTATAGTGTGATTTAACCAAAATTAAATGCCTAACTTCCGGGCTCTAATAATGAGTAAGATTCATCTTTGCCTTCACTCCTAATAAATGCCTATTTTAACTAAAGTACTGCCTATTTTCAGTATTTTAACTGCCTTTTTGCCTGCCTATTTTAACCAAAAATAAATGCCTAACTTCCGGGCTCTAATAATGAGCAACAGTGTCAAAAACAAGTCTTGTGGAATATTGTTTTTTTTCTAATTAAATACTTTTTATCAATATTTAGTATATAACCTTTGTTGAAAACTATTAATTGCTAATTGATGAATCGGTTTACAACTAAGTAGTCTTTATGAATATTTATTATATAACCTATGTTTGGATCTGTGTTTTTGGGGTGCTCTCCGCCTAGGCTTTGTATTTGTGTCGGCAGATACCTGGGGTATATTTACAGCTCTTGAGGATTAACTCTTAGCAGGTAAATTTCCTGCGGCCCCCTTGTTTCTACGGGCATTGAACCGCCATATTCGCTCATAGTATCTAACCGTTGTGAAGTTTATTTTTTGAATTTAGGACTTAATGTACATATGTAGACTAAATCATAGCAAGAAGTAATCCTCCGTCGTCGGTTCTTAACTATGTAGACTCGCTAATGTTATCCAATCTTAGATACATGGTATTTAAAATCCACAGCAAAAACACGACATTTCATAAGAATCCCCTGCTGAATAAACCTTATATAGAATAATATGCAAAATAAAGCCTATCTAGTGGATAAAAATAGAGGAAAAAAGCCGTTCGTGGTGGTAGAAAATCTTAAAAGTATTTCGCTCCGAAATATTGTCACTAATTTACGTATCCTGTTTTATAGCCAAATAGATTTATATTCTATAATCAATAAGAAAACCCTACTAACAATAAAAAACTATGGGTAACAGCTGAAAATAGGGAATACCAAGAATAATTCTAAAGAACGAAATCAACACCAGTACTGTAATCTAGATATTCATACGGCATCTTCGAATTCTAACAAACAAAATATTGATTCTATTTATACGTATCCTGTTTTATTGACAAATACATTTGACTACTATAAGCAATTAAAAACACTAGGGAATATGCCAAAGAACTCGGAGTAGGAGCCTCGACAGTTTCAAGACATTTGAAGGAAATCGACAAATCCAAAACTGACATTTCATACGGTACAGCCTGATATATTTTTAACAATGAATTGTTTTTCTTATTTTAATTAATCTGTTTTAAGTGTCAAATACATTATCCAACTTTAAGCAATTAAAAAATAACAAGGAATAAAAACAAACAAAAAGAACCGTTCGAATAAACGAAATCAATTACTTCAAAGTTTAAGCACTTATTTCTCCGATTGACATAGCCTAATCAAAAATTGTTTCAGAATCTTTTTTGTAGAACATTTAGTAAGCTATCGCATGGTAACCCTCCGTTTACCAATATTCCTAACCGTCTTCGAGATATTAGGGAATGTATACGAAGTTCCCAAAACATTTCATGTCTGTTAATAAAATATTTTATTCTAATCCTTCCTTAGCTCCAAATGTAACCAAAATTTTAACATATTAGTGTTGATGAAATTCAAACATGCAGAAAATGTTTCAACTGAATCCCATAATTTTAAGTATCAAAATCAAAGACAAAAAGAACAGTTCGAATAAGCGAAATCAATTACTTTAAAGTTTTAAGCACTTATTTCTCCGATTTACATCGCCTAATCAAAACTTTCATTAGAACCTTTTTTGTAGAGCATTTAGTAAGCTTTCTAATGGTATTCTTCCGTTTCCCAAATTCTCAACCTTTTTCGAGATATTAAGGAAAGTATACAAAGTTACCAAAACTTTTTTATGTCTGTTAATAAAATATTATATTCTAACCCTTCCTTAACTCCAAACGCAACCAAAATTTTAACATATTAGTTTTAATGAAAGTAGAACATGCAGTAAATGTTTCAACTGAATCCCATGATTCTAAGTACCCAAACCAAAAACGGCATTCAAACATTATTTTTTCAGTTTTCTCGGAAACGGTTAAAGCTATCGCCTTGAAAATGGTTCCATTCGTTTTCCTAGCCCAAGAAGCCTATAAAAAGAGTACTTACAAGCTTATGAACTCAAAAACGTAAGCGTTACGATTTTTTTTGCGCGAATTTCGCCCCAAACGCCATCTTCCAGTGGGCGGATTTTGCTGGTTAACGAACTTGACCTTTCAAATTAGACGACAGATTTTTGTACCAAAATTCATCAAAATCGGACCATCAGGGAAGCCAGAAATGAGCGAACAGACAAATATATATATATATATATATATATAAATATATATATATATATATATATATATATATATATATATATATATATATATATAAATTTGAACCACCGTTATTTTCGGTCTCTAGGGGTTCTGAAACGCGAAATTTTCTTGTCGGCACTTCCGGATTGTTTCATTGTATCAACCTTATAAGCGGGGTTCCTCCCTATGGGGGAGGGAGGAACCGCGCTAAAAAGAGATTGGTTTCTTACTCGGAAAAATTAATGGAATCCTATTAATTTTAGCGAGTTGGATAGACTAGAGTCGCTTAAATTAATATAATTCTATTAATTGCGAGTTGGATTGGCTAGAGTTCTTCTTGAGCGAGTGGAGCGTAGCGTAGCGAGCGGAAACGCATATCATGTATTGCTAAATAAATGTAAAAGATCCAAAAAAGAGGGAGAGAAAAGGAATAAAATATGTTTGTTTACAAATATCGTTGTTTGTTATCCTTCATAACCTGCAAAACAGTCAACTTTAATGCTTAATAACTTTTTTCATAGTTGAGAGAATTGATTTTGATCATATTAACCTTTTTATTAATAAATATTACTTGCCATTATCTAATATGAATTATAACCGTAGATAACGAGTCAAGTAGTAAAAGATAACCAGCAAAGAACCTGTAAGCTAATCAGTAAGCTTGTCAGCGAGTACGAGTAACTGTTATAAATCACTTAACTAAATAAATACTTCAAAAGTAACTGGATGTAGTCTTCGCAAAAAGACCCAATTTTCTTTTATCTCGACAACGAAATAACCAAAAAAGAATAATCACACAAGATGAAGTAATGAGAGAGGGTAGGTGACCTGCGCACTAGAGTCCTTTTGAAGGAACCAATCACAGTCAGACCCACATCGCGGCTTCCTTCCTCATTGCGAGGAGAAAACAAAATATTTGTTTTTCCCCGCGGTCACTGCGCGAGTGCGAGAATAGCATCGGAAGTAAGGATCCTCACTATGAACACTTCCACCTTAATACATGTGTTTGTTTTACATCGGGGCAGCGCTCATCGGAGCAGCTATCGTAGCATCGCGGAATGAATCCTCACCATGAACGTACCCTTAGGAGTACACTGAAGATGAAGTGGTGACTTCGAAAACGTTCTTTCAATAAACAAACATCTATAGTGGAGGTTTCTGACCACTTTTTCATCGTTAATACCACTTTTCCGAACCAATACGTCTGGAAAAAACACCATTCAAAATTATTTTTATGTATGTATGTATATATATATATATATATATATATATATATATATATATATATATCCTAAGACATCTCTTACGCCATGTTATGCTTAGAAGTGTCTAATCTTCACAAATGATTAACATATGTTGTACCTCATTGTTGCATCAAATACCTCTGCGACATGTCGGAGATAATTGGAAACAAAACTGTGCAACAAATCCCCGGAACATGTCGTTTGATGTGCCGGTGATTTGTCAGAATGGAAACGTAACTTAAGGAACACGTTCGATCTTCTTTTTAGTTTTATTTTACATATTGTAAAGGGACAACAACTAAACTAATTCCCAGAATGCTTTCGCATGCACAATTTAGTATTTGGTAAAATAGAATCTAAATTTTCATAATTATTGTGATGTGCTTGTAATCATCGGTCAAACCACACTGTCTCCCTTGTGTGCCGTTTAGTCATGAATCAGATACCTCTATAGTATCTACCCGTCAGGGCCGACGTGACCTGTTACGGGACTGATTTATTTATTTTATTTTATTTTTTTTATAAGTAACCTATTGTATTAGATGATATTTCAGATATCGTGAAATCGGTTTGTTACAACAAAAATGTCAGTGTTTTCATTCTCGGTTACAAATGAAGCCACACTATTTGAGGTTTAACTATTCGTCCTCGGAACCTCGTGTCTGCTGGCAGTTAGCGTCTTTAGAATTCGTGTCTTGAGTGTAAACATTTACCATGACTCACCACACATCTGGGGAGTCTCACCAACAAGCAATGCCTTGTCAGCTCCTGCTTTCTTTACTAGTGTTTATTCCTCGCCAGCTCATGGAGCATATAGCCTTACAAAACAAACTTATTGAGAGCTCCTAAATCTAATGTTGGGCTTGTCATCGCTCTGACAGATGGTTCACATCATTTCTGTCAATTGGCTCAATAGTTAAGACGTTTGTTGTCCACGCGTGAATTGTTCAAGGCTCTAAATCCGATATATATATATGCACATATTAGTCCCGTAGCTGGCCACGAGGTGCAGATACTGATGAGGTACAAGGAAAATATTGTGGACTGTAACAAGCCGCACTGTCACAGGTCCGGCCACCTAATTTCCCTTTTGTAGGTAACCATTAAGTTAATTAATGGTTGGGTGGGCCTAGAGACGGTCTGGGACGCGAATCAGTCCCTTGAACAACGACACTAGAAAATCAAATATATATTGTGCAGCTGAAGTTTAAGCTTAGGTCATCCATAACATTTGTCGAGCGCTGTATAAATAAGCTAATTTCGCTCGTATGTATATGTTTGTATAGATACATACGTCTACAACCTTGTGGTTTCTCGCTCGAAATTGTTCGTTTCCCTTTGCACTTGTCGCTTATTAATGGCATTTAAATTATATATTTCTACAGTGTTTTGATAAGTTGAAGCAGCATTTCCTCATTTTTCGAATTTTTAAAGCATAACATGGCGTAAGTGGTGTCGTGGGAGATCAATTTCAAATTAAATTTCAGCACAGAACAGATATGTTTCGCCAACCAAAACATGATAAATTAAAAAGAAGGGAATATAGATAGACAGAATATTGAAAACCGAAATTATTTATAGAATGGCCTGATATTACATTTCTTGGTAATCAGTGGTGGAACGCAGATATATTATCAGGGTGGGTGAAGAAAATAAACAACCTGGTTGAAACTGTATTAAGGTTACGAAAACAAAAAAAAAAAAAAACCTTAATAACTAGAGCTTAAAGCCACTGTGGGAGAGCCACTTATCTCCAAACTACATAAATCTCAATTGAGACATTCTTTTGCTTTACAATTGTCTTACACTTTGATTCTGAAAATTGGTTTGAAAACAACGCCCAGAAGAAAAAAATTGCACAATCTTCTTTTCTCTCCATCTTCTAAAACCACAACTTGTTACAAACCGCTTATTTCTACGTCACTGGTGAATCAGTGTATTAGTTTCCTCATATAACATACCAAATTAAAAAAAAAAAATAAGATATGTATGTGAATTACTAATGCGTTCTTTAGTTCCGGGTGAATAAAGGAAAGATGTAACCGTGGTATTACCAGTGTTAGGAATCATTACGGTTTGACGACACTGCATTCCTGTGTCTCTCTAGGGAAGTATCTGCACAGTATCTTACATTATATTTTTTTTTTTTTTTTTTTTTTTTTTTTTTTTTTTTTTTACGGCGCATCTACATCTAGGTCATTAGCGCCGACATCCAGGGTGCAGCGAGGAATTTTACCAGCGTGCCGTGGGATGATAAAATTCCTGCCACCATCTCCCGCTTATGAATCCAAGGCGCTAGCCATTAGACCACGGGAGACCCCCCTCTTACGTTATTGTCAGCACATTCGTAAGTATTCTCAACAGGCACTGTATTTTATAGAATTTTCGTTCCTTTTTAGAATCCCATTATGCAACATTTTTT
Organism: Gonocerus acuteangulatus; assembly: GCA_946811695.1. Classification (NCBI taxonomy): domain Eukaryota; kingdom Metazoa; phylum Arthropoda; class Insecta; order Hemiptera; family Coreidae; genus Gonocerus; species Gonocerus acuteangulatus. The sequence continues at coordinate 129,248,746 of OX328123.1, read as the reverse complement.
TTTTTTTTTACACAACGGTTTTCACATCGGCTAAATGGACCTTCAGCGGATTATACATCGAACAACACAAAACCTTGAGTCACAGCTTGTTTCCTTAATAAGCCCATTCCATGTTTAAAAATTCCGAATCGCAGGAACTGCGTCATCTTATCGAGGCTCCGTGCATACCCCTGGTGCCATTAGTAAAGGAATAGAAGGTTTTGATCTTTCGTGAAAAATATAAAATAATCTCTTAATGAGAAGTAAAATAAGATTTTAAGCGCGACGACAGGAGACTGATAGTATCCTCAGCGGAAATTGATCCCATCCTCTTTCTCAACCTTCGCTCTTGGAAAAACTAGAACAATGTTTCATTAAAATACTCATTTTCCCGGGGCAGTAATCCCGCACATTCTTGTTAAGCCGACAAGAATTTGTGTAGATATATATTGCACGCGGGTGTGGGTATGTGTGTGTGTGTTTTCTGTACACGGTCAAGCTTAAAAAATTGACCGTTTTGATTAGATGTGGCCAAAAATACTTTGTCTAAAAATAATTGACTACTTGTTTAATCTGCAGAATCTCAAAAGGATTTACAATATTGAAAAGGAATATTTTAATGCTTTGGAGGAATATCAGTTTGTACAATGTAACCAAAATGCAAAAGTGAGAATGAAGTCTGTTTTTTGGGGGTTTATGATTGAGCGAACAAATGCAATTCAACAAGCAGAGAGGCCAACTTACAGAGCCACGTTGAATGCACTGGTTCCAGTTGATCACCGAAGTTAAGCGACGTCGGGCGTGGCCTGTAGATAGCCCGGCGTTAATAGCCCAAATTTTGATACACCGTTAAATAAATTGTACATATACATACAAAAATAAATAAATTAATACAAGCAGAGGGAGTGGGTACAGTCAGCTACTGCACTTGATAATGCAATGGTGGCAGTTTTACCGCCCATACTCACTGGATAGTCCAAGTTTAATTATAAATAAATGTATATATATATATATATATATATATATATATATATATATATATATTACAATTGGTATGTTGACAATACTCATCAGCAATTTCAGCTTACTTTAAAAAAAGATTTCTTCCCTTTAGGGAGAAGGAAAAACACACTTAGAGTATGCTTCCTTTTCTGCACATTGTCTGAAAATATATATATAGTATCTTTTCAAGTTTATCACATTAAAACATATTAAATCTGTTGTAATATACCTGTTAAGGCACAAGGGAAGTCTTGCTGGAAGATTCCGTTCTGTGCCAGTGCCAGAAAGACGTAGGACAACAACATGCAGAGTGTGTAGAATATGATGCATAGATCATGGAGTCTACACCTCTTGGCGCAAACGTACACGAGAAACGTAACTAGGAGAAACGGCGAGGAGCAGAATAGCCCTATGGAATAAACTTGGAAGGTATTCTTCTTCTCTGTACTGACTTCTTCGTAGTCCGGAAGGCATACGTAGCTGTACGTATCGTTCAGTTCATTCCAATCTATGCAGTATTCCTCCTCACGGCCCTCGAATGTCAACGTACCGTTCAGGTTTATAGTGTGATTTTCGCTTTTCAGCAAGTAGTACATGTCGCAATGAGGCCTTCCGTAGAGCAGCTTGACGCCCTTGGGTACATCAACGGGCTGATTACCGGGTATGCATTTATCTCTATTGATCACCATCTTCAAAGGACAGCACTTCCAAATGCAGGCTTCGTCGTTTGGACACAACTCGGCCATGGTTGGAACCAGCCACACAAGAATCAGTAGAGGCGACATGTTGACAGGTACGCGAACAGTATTCGACTGATCTGAACGCAACCTATTCTTATCAGTACCTTCCTTCTCCTATGATGATGATGACTAATTTACCGTAGCTCTTTCCCTTGCCGTCATAATGTGGCTGGTTATCCCGTGACGGAAACTAGGGCCTTGTAAAGACTATCTTGTCGTGCATCCTCATTACCAAATTAATTCTCGTATGCGTTTATATTTACACATCACACGCTTTATTTTGCCAGGCATGATTGCTGGATCATAAACTGCACAGTGGCGGCTACGGGGGAGGGGCTCAGCACCCCAGAATGAAAATACATAATCTTTTTCGATTCAGTTAGAAAAATAACTTTTTTCGGCAAATTAATAGTAATAAGTTCTAATTAATGTATGTTCTTAGTTTATCAAATACCTCCTAAATGATTTCCAGGTGCCTGGTTATAATAATTTGATTCTTCACCCCGATGCATGCCAGTAAGCTCATACTAAATTAGCTCCCCCAGAAATGTTTTTCTAGAGCCGCCTATGGAATTGCCAAACTAATTTTACTGCCAAACGTATTTCAAAATCTGCTGCAATGAACTCTCCAAAAAAAATTAAATTTGTGACGTGAAGATATCTCCAATGCACATAAAAGTAACTATAGCCCTACAGCACACAAAAGAACCAGGTAGTGCGCATCCAGCCCATTTGTGGAAATGCCTGGCTCTCCTCCAGCCACGCTCCTTCTGGTTCTTTTTTTTTTTTTTTTTTTTTTTGCGGGCAGACAATAAGTCCGATTTTAGGGTAAGATAACTCAATTCTTTAGCTAGTAATCCTCTGCCAGAATTATAACAACAACTGGCGAAGCTTTTTCCAATTTTTTAAGGCCTAATATATATATATATATATGTTTGTGGTGCCATCCGTGGTGAAGCAGCTAATTTATTTAAACGGGCTTTGAACTGGAAAAACTTAACACGCCGTGTGCGGGACTCAAACTCCCGCATTAAAACAAAAAAAAAAAGTTCGGGCCCCCTAGTGTCATTTGGAAAGCATGAAATAGAGACAGTTAATGTTGTGTTTGCTGGCTTCTTTCTATTTATGTGGAAATCATAAATTCTAACGACCTTGAGGAAAACATGCCAGCTCTAAGTGAAAATGACTCACTTCTTCAACTTCCATTTCACATATTCTGTTTTACGACGGAATGACGAATTCATACCAATGCTTGAAAAACAATTCATGCAACAGCAACCAATAGAAGGTCCTGTGTCATCCGACTTGCAGGAACTGTGTCATCTTAGCGCGTTCATTAACTTCTTATCCCAGGATTCGTTCGGAAAGCTTGGAATGTGTATACAACATATTTTGTAAAAACCTTAAGCACGTCATGAAATCTTGTAGATAAATAGGATTGAGAAACCATTATGTGACTCCCTATTGTGACCTCTTCAACTTCTGCTCATGAAGCTCTATTACATACAACGAAAAGTTTGTTCTCATTTTAAATAATAATAATAAATATCTTGGTTTACTAGAAAATTCATTATATAGCTAAAATCAGTTATTAAACTAACAAACAATAATACACCGAGAAAAACAAACGTAAAGAACCGTTGAAAAGAAATAAACCAACACTTAGTTTGCACTTATTTCTCCGCCTGACATAGCCTTATAAATAATGTCTTTGGAACGATTGTGAAAAATGTAGTAAGCTTTAGAATATTTACTGTCCGCTTACCACTACTTCTTAGCCGTTTTCAAGATATTTAAAAGAATATACGAAATTCACAAATATACACATGTGTGTTAATACAATATTTGTTTTCTGTAGAGCGTGTAGGTTAGTTTACATGCCCCTCAAATGCCGGACAACTCAATACGTAGTTTTGGAATAGCCGAATGTGAAATACTTAATTTCATTCTAATAAAACAGTTAAAGATAATATATCACTTTCAAAGTGATTTCATTCGATTCCTCGCTCATCTGGAATAGAAAAATACCTAGAAGAAGTACCTGAAAGCCTATGAATGAAAAATCGTAAGCACTTAGGGTTGACGAGCAACATGGTTTTTTGGGCAAAAGTTGAGCGACAAAATTCGTAACGCTTACGTTTTTGCCATTACTTGTCCTCCAGATATACATTTAAAATTAGGCGGGGAAATCTAATGAAACCTTTTCCAAGGTTATATCTACAACTGTTTTCGTGGAATAAACTCGAGTTTTGGGGTAATTTTCGGAAATATTCTTATATAACTCGAAATCTGTTAGGAAATATTAGTAAATGTAAAGCATCCATTCGAAAGCCGATTATATTTCCTTCAAATGCGATTGTTGTAGAGAGCTACCTCATTTGGAGAAATCGGAACTTAAAAGAAGTAGTGTTCGCTTAGGATAATGCCAGTTTTTTTTTGGTGTTTCCGCTTTGAAGTTTCATTTTACATCTTTTTCGTGAGATTACATTTTTCAAGAAAGATTAAGACAAAACATTTACTGTTTTTAAAATTACTCTAGGGATAACACCGGAAAAGTGCTACAATGCACAGCTCCTGAGGGTTGGATTTTTTTGCTCACATTTTTGTCGTCTATCAACTTTGACACCGTAACTGGAATCCTGACGATAAGGTTCCCAATATACTGTCATCGCCTAATAAAGTATATCTCTACTTACAGCAATGTTATTAATCTACAAGGAAAGCAATTAGGGCAAATTAATTTGGAGATAATGCTTGTAATCAAGTCGAGTGCTCTTATCGGGTGTCATGCTTATCGCGCTTTCCAGAAGATATTCGTGAGAAAAGAAATATGCATTATGGAAACTTGTTAATAATCCACTCAAATTAGATGAGGATATTGTGTTGCTGGAAAAATATCTCCGGAAGTCTGGAAACAGTATTCATTCGAATAGGCAACAAATATCAACGATATGATGTTTGCCAATTACTGAATTGAAATAGAGGCATTATGTGCGGTAAACCTAGAAAATGTTCACATTTTTTTCTAATATTCATCTAAAACAAAGCATCTAATCAAAACATTTACCAAACATTTATATCACGATATTTTGCGTTGATTGAGTACAACAACTTATCAAGTCCACAGTTTCCACTTTTGAAAAAATCAGATTTCGACGTAATACCTGGTATATTTATAGCCCAAGTAAATTAGATGTTTGCTGCTAAAGCACTGTGGAGTTCTGAAAATGGTTTTATTTACTCAAAAAGGCGTCAAATATAAGTGACGTATGCTCGAATTTCGAAATTGAGCTTGATCCATGATATGTGTAAATCCTCGAAAGGTTCACAAATACCGAACATTAATATTTCGAAATTGTGCGTCTTCCATTCTACATTTTTTCGACTTTTGCCTATATTTAGATTTCGAGGGTCTAGTGGAGATTCTCATGCGGGAGATTGTGTGTTCGAATCCCACAGGGAGAAAATTCCTCGCAGCAGGGATTTCGACGGTCATGGCCTAGATGTCAGTGCGCCGCAAAAAAAAAAAAAAAAAAAAAAAAAAAAAAAAAAAAAAAAAAAAAAAAAAAGAACCTATTTCGGCGCAAAATCGCTTTGGATCTTTACTAAACGGAGATTTCTAATGCAACTTTTATAAATAAATAATACCTTTTATAAATCATCAGATTTATTTCAAGGAGGCCAAAAAATAAGAAGGTACTTACGTATTAGCGTCAAAGCAGATTAAAGAGGCTGGTCTCGTTCAGAGATCTGGATCGTGGATAACGCATTTCTATTGGTCAATCACTATCAGAGATTTCATTGGCTATTGTGTTTATAGTAACCATCTTGTTCCCTTTGTCTTTATAAAGCAATTCATTTGTGCTTTATTTACCCACGCAATTTTTTTTTTGTTTGTTAAGCGATTTTAGTCTGTTTCGAAACTATGCTAAATTGTATATCAGTCCATTATCCAGCGAAAAACCATCCCTGATCTATATTATCAACGAGTTGGATTGACTAGAGTTTCGATATAACCTTGAGCGAGCGTAGCGAGCGGAAACGCATAGCAATTATGCAATTAATATAAGTGCTACCCGTTTTCGCTCTCTAAAGGTTATATCAAAACTCTAGTTAACCTAAATCGTTGATAATCCCGTCGCCATATTGGCAAAAACTGATTTGACTCCTTGATCCGGCTCTCTGACCCGGTGATGATCCAGTTCTCTGAGACCCGGTTCTTTAACCTGCTTTGACGCTAATACGTAAGTATCAATAAGAATAAAAAGTGTTATTGCCTCATAATATCAATTTACGCAGAAGAGAAAAAAAATGGTGTACTGACTCCAAGTCCAGATTCAATGCATTCGAAATGTAACCTTAAAGGTTTTAATTAAATGCTTCGTTTCAGAGGAATTTCAGAAAAACCATGAAAATTCCGAAAATTTCGAGGTTTTCTCCATATTATGGCTAGCTCAACTCAGACTTTATGGTAAACATCATATGATTGATATTAGATTCTAACAAGAATAAATAAACCCGTCTCCAGACTTCCGCCGGAAATATCTAATTTGCTTGGTCTATACTTGGAACAAAGGATCTTGTACGGTAAAATCCAATAAGACTAAAAAGAAAAATTTTCTAGTTCTCTCTTGAGGTCAACCTTATAAACGGGGTTCCTCCCTACGGAGGAAAGGAGGATCCGCGCTAAATGTATTACCAACGGACATGAGCAGATACTTTCTTATATATTCTTGTTTACAAAAATATAAATCAAAACGATCTAGTGGTCTATAGATTCGTAAACATCCTAAACTGATTTGCGTTGTTTTGTATTTGTGGATGTTTACTGATATTGGCTTTGTTTACAGAACTATAAAAAGAAGTAAGAAACAATGAGACAGTACTCAGCTTGTATTGGATGGAGTAGTTTCTTAATACTTCCGCATAACTCTAGTCTGTTTTCTTTTTCTATTAGTTCATGAACACGTGTACAAATAAGATTGTACTGCTGTCTCATGAGTCGCATTAGTCATGTCGTAATTCTATGACTTATCTTAGGCCACAATTAAGAAGTATTGAATGAGGTAGAATGTCAATATCGGCAACTTAGTACATTTATTGAATTTTGCTGGTTCGATAAATTATGTATAAGGAAAGTTTAACAAATAAATGATTCATATTTTATTTTTAAAAAACTTTCTATAATGCAAAATACAATTGTTAATTGCTGACATAATTTTTCGTTTTGATTAAAAATGTTCTCACCAAAACAAATTTTCGGGGGAGGGGGCTGCTGCCCCTCAGCCCGCCCCCCTAAATACGCCCACTCTGCAGGGTGCAGCGAGGAATTTTCCCAACGAGCCGTTAGATGAGAAAGTTTCTGCCGCCGCACAGTGGGGCCAAATGACTTTTCGTGTTTCAAAGAAGGCTACAGCCTCCAAATGTTAACCGATTTCAATGATTTTTTTTTTTTTTTTTTAAATGAAAGCTAATAAAATTTATAACAACTTTGTATAGGCGGATTTTTGTTTTTTTGTTTCTCCTGTTTATTAAATTACGTGTAAATAACTCACAAACCTTTACAATTGAACAAAACAAAAAAAAAATCATTCTTCATTTAACTTAATATCGCACTGATATCGTTGAAATTGAACAATCAAAACCTGATTAGACTTGGAAGAAATCAGACTGACATCTTCAAAACGTAAATGTATCTTAAGTCAACAATGAGATAAATTGAAATAATAAGATTTCTAAATGATTTTGATTTTTCCACGTCTAATCAGGATCTCAATGTTTAATATCAATGATGTGAGAGCTGATATTTAGTTAAATGAAAAATAAAATATTATTTTATGTTTAATTGTTAAAGATCGTGAATTATTTACACGTAATTTAATAAACAAGGGAAACAAAAAACAAAAAACCGGCCAGACAAAGTTGTTATACATTTTATAAGCTTCCATTTAAAAAAAAAAAAAAAAAAAAAAAAAAAAAAAAAAAAAAAAAAAATCCTTGAAATAGGTTAAGATTTGGAGGCTGTAGCTTTTTTTGAAACACGAAATATCGTTTGCCCCCCCCTTTGCGCCGGTTGGGCCCCACTAGACCACGGGGAGACCCCATAAAATCTCAGTACTAAATATACCGTTGGAAAGGTAATGAAAAGTTAATGAACTTTTGTGAGATTCGGCAGAATATTTTTTGGAAGAGTAGTGATTTTTGAAAACTAGCCTTTTTTATTAATATCAACTATTTGAACAGTTATTGCTGTTTGAAATAGACACTGGTGAACATTGAAAGTGATGTTACTAGAAAAAAATGCAATGATAATTTCAAAAAAGTAATAACGTGTACAAGCAGAGAAAGTTGGGGTTTTTATACACAAAAACAAATATTTTACGCGATAAAATTTAGGACGGCATATTTCTGGAACAAACGCAGATTGAATCATCAGGTTGGCAGCATTTACCTACATTTTTTTCTCCTATTTCACCCCCAAGATACAGCCTGTATATGCAGGTTAGTTTAAACTCATTCTTCGGCAATTAAACGTAAACTTTATTAATTGTATATTACCATTTTGTTTTCTAATTTTTGTTTCTTTCATAAGAAGAACTACTTTGATTCTGCCATGTTAATGAGTTAATCGCCATCTTCGAGGAACTCATACTAAATATACATAACAAAATAAAAGAATAAAATAGATAAGAAAATTAATTGACATACCTAATAATATACATATAAAATCGTTGAGGTAATAGTGATTCTGTACTAAACCCAAGCAGGCATAGGAGAGTATCATGCAGAGGCAATGCGTCATGATACATCTACCATGGAGGTTCTTCAGCCTCTTCAAGCTGGCGTACACGATGAACGTCACTAAAAGGAACGGAAGTGACAGAAACATTCCGACCGAGTACACTTTCAACCGCTTCTCTTCCTCTGCCTCAGTACTTTCGTCCAATATTGGCGGGAAGCAGAGAAATGTAACAGTTCTGTTATTAATACTCCAGTCTTGGCAGTATTCTTCCAAATCCCCGTTGATGAGTAAGGTTCCATTGCCAAATATTCTAACCGACTCCATATCCTCTTCCGTGAGGCGATACATTGGACAGTTCGGTTTCCCGTAGACCACGCCGTAGCCTGCCGGGACCTGGAGAACCGCACCCCCTGGGACGCAGCCACGCTTGTCGCGTCTCATTCCTTCTGGACAACACTTCCTGATGAACGGTCCATGCTTCTCGGAAGTCGGCACTGATAGCTGTTGACTTCCGGCAACCAATGACAACTCCGCGAGGAGCTGCACTAAAAGGATCATACTCACTTCAAGGCTGAGGCGTGACTGAGGTTTCTTCCCCACCTACAGCACACATCTCTCCTTATCAGCTGATCATTGACTATTTCAGTTATCAGCTGCCGTAAGCTTCGTATATCACATTAATCCTCACTAGTTAATAAGGACTGAACACATATGGCGCCTAAGATAGGATAGATAAATAGTTCATTTTTAGTCATGTATACTAATATTTTCATTCAGCCCATTGCTAAAAAACGTCCAACTCGCAGATATTGCGTCATCTTAGTGGGCTTCCATTACTTTCTAATCCCTACAGTTATTTGGAAAGATTCAAACAAATAGTTAATATTTTGAGAAAAATATGCAAAACCACCTATTTTAGTGAAAACTCGAGGACGATATTTAGAAGCTATTAACTAATTGTAGCCGAAATTTCTCACTCGGCCTCTTCGACTTCCGCTCGGAAAGACCTATGACAAACAACCAATAATTGTTCCTCATTTTACTGATTTCTTCTTACTGAAAAATAAGTATTACTGCTAACATCAACAAAAAAAAAAACGAAAAGCAATAAAAAAACTGAGGAAATCAAACACAAAGAACCGTTCAAAGCAACAAAACTAAAAAGTTCGATGTTTTAAGTACATATGTTTCCGATTGAGATTATCCCATCGAACATTAATTAGAAACTTGTTTTGTAGAGAATTTTGTACGCTTTCGTATTGCCACCTTTCAATTACAAAGAGTTCCGCAATATTTAAGAAGATATTTAAAAAAAAAAAAAAAAAAAAAAAAAAAAAAAAAAAAAAAAAAAAAAAAAAAAAAAAATTGTTTATGTCTGTTAATGACACCAGATGCCATTGTATGGGATCATGGAACACGACTGTCTTCGGACTTTGCAAAAGAATGAAAATGTCAGACTATCTTGTCATCACCGTATAAGCCACATAACTTTTCCATCAAGCCAATGGAAAAGCAGAGTCAGCGGTAAAAATTTTCAAAAATATGAGAAGCAAAATGAGGGAAGATGTAGGTGACTTCTATGTAGGCTTGTTGGAGTGGAGAAATGTGTACTCCCCTTCAAGATATTTGTTACAGCCCCGCCCAGCTTCTCATTTCGAGGAGATCTAAGAGTGTTTGCCCATCAATGAAGACTTGTTGAAGTCCAAGGTTCCGCAGAATTTTACTTAGAAGTGGGACCTAAGTAATAAGGAACACAAAATTGCCTACGATCATGGATCCCGAGTTCTGCCGGGGCTAGTTGAAGGACAGAAGGTCTGGGTTAAGCTGCATCCGCAGAACCAAGGCGATCCTTGGATTGAAGGAAAAGTAATCCACCATCTTTAAAATTACAGGACTTATTACTTCAAGAGTATGTGAAGAGATTAAATTTTAGTAACTGGTTTCTACATTTACATTCATGAAAAATGTATACAGGGTGTATCGCAAGTTAAAGGCAATCCTTCAGGGGGTGAAACTAGACAAAAAATGTAGTTCAACACCACCAACCACACATTTCTATCTCACTCCCTTCCAGACTTATGGTGCTCTAAAGGTTCTTTAGAGAAAACCGTCTTTTAGCGCGGTTCCTCTCTCCCCCATAGGGAGGAACCCCGCTTATAAGGTTGATGATGAACCTTAAGTTGAATGAAACAATCCGGAAGTGCCGACTAGAAAATTTCGCGTTTCAGAACCCCTAGAGTCCGAAAATAACGGTGGTTCAAATTTGTATATATATATATATATATATATATATATATATATATATATATATATATATATATATATATATATATTTGTCTGTTCGCTCTGTAGCTCCCAGACGAATGGTCCGATTTTGATGAAATTTGGTACAAAAGTCTTTCGTCTAATTTGAAAGGTCAAGTTCGTTAACCAGCAAAATCCGCCTACTGGAAGATGGCGTTCGGGGCGAAATTTGCGCAAAAAAAAAATCGTAACGCTTACGTATTTGAGTTCATAAGCTTGTCAGTACTCGTCTTATATGCTTCCTGGTCTAGGAAAACGAATGAAACCATTTTCAAGGCGATAGCTTTAACCGTTTGCGAGAAAATTGGAAAAATAGTTTTTTAATACCGTTTTTGGTTTGGGTACTTATAATCATGGGATTCAGTTGAAACATTTTCTGCATGTTCTACTTTTATCAAAACTAATATGTTGAAATTTTGGTTACGTTTGGAGTTAAGGAAGGGTTAGAATAAAATATTTTATTAACAGACAAAAAAAGTTTTGGTAACTTTGTATACTTTCGTTAGTATCTCAAAAACCGTTGACAATCTTGTGAAGCGGAAGATTACCATTCGAAAGCTTACTAAATGCTCTACAAAGTTTTAATTAGGCGATGTCAATCGGAGAAATAAGTGCTTAAAACTTTAAATTAATTGATTTCGTTTATTGCAATGGTTCTTTTTGTCTGTTTTATTTCTAGTTATTTTTTAATTGCTTATAGTTGGATAATGTATTTGACAATAAAACTGGTTAAGTAAAATAACAAAAACAATTTATTGTTAAAAATATAGATTTCCAAGACCTTGTCACTAGCGGGTCTGTTTCTAGTGTAGCCGACCCTTCCAGGTAAGATTGTAAATCATGACCTTTCAAGACTTTACTACTCACAGGAATGGCGTTAGTGACCTTAAGGGTTGACACGCCATTATAATAATTAATTAAAAAAAAAAAAGACTGGTGGAACCAAAATAATAATTGCTTCTGTTTTAATCTTTCCAAATTAGACTAGGGTTATGAACGGAACCGCACTAAGATGATGCAGTTCCTGCGAGACGGACTTTTTTTGTAGTACAACTCCAATTTTCTCTGCTTGTAGACATTTTTGTTTTCAAAAATTCGTTACATTTTTTAAATCAGCATTAAATTTTCCTTAAGGGTAATGCACATTCAATGTTCACAATTATCTAATTCAGACCGGAATATCAATCCCAAAAGTTGAAATTAATCAAAGCTTCTGATTAGTGACACATTTTCGAAAATCACTGCTCTTCCAAAATAAGTCTTGCAGGCTGCCGAATCTCACAGAAGTTGTAAAATTTAATCAGCTTTTCAGCGGTATACTCAGAACTGTGATACTCTCTCAATTTCATAATGTAATTGGAAAATCATCAAATAAATAATAGTAATATTATGTTTATTTTCGTGATAATATATAGAAATATTATTCATCATGAAATAAAAATTTAATGATTAAAGTAAGTCTTACATAAAAGTTGAATAAAAAAAAAGAAATACAAAATGCCTCCTTGCAGAACAGACTGACGACACCTGGTCTCACCGCTTATGTAGTCCTTGTAATCTCATCATGGTTAGCTCTCATTTCAACGAATGATTCGCGAATCCTAGATATATAGGGTAAATGTACCAGTAGCTGACAGGTGCACCAGTAGCTGACAGGTGCACCAGTAGCTGACAAAATCTTCGAAAAATATAAATAATAAAGGTTCAAAGCCTTTGAGACCCCCCTCCCACAAAGCCATGGCTTCTGTAGGTATTTCTTCGTCGTTAGGTTGCCTATCCTGCTTTATTTTGGCGGGAATTGTAATATCAGGTAATCACAACAACTGCATATTCTCCGTCACTAGTTCAGCGCCTTCCAAGTAGAGAACACCCGGCTAAGACACCAAGTTACGGTTCATGTTCTCCTCTTTACTTACTCTGTTATATTCTCAAATTAGTGTTTTGTTTCTTCTAATGAGTGTTTATAGATTATGTTTTATCTGCCTTTGAACCTTATTTCTTTGTGAATTAGGATATTCTATGGGTGTCAGGTATTGGACCTTAATATTGGACATATCACCAATAGTTGACAGACCCTGTCAGCTACTGGTCCCTCATATAATTGTCTTCCATCCATTTTTTCCTTGTTTAACCTTTCTATTTCGTTGCCTATCCTATACCGTATAATTCTATTTTGAACGTAGTATATATATTCCAGTAGCTGTCAGGGGGTGTCAGGTACTGGAGCAAAACATGTCAGCTAGTGGAGCAGCTTTTAAAAAAGAAGCACTTTGCTCCCCTGTTAGAAGAAGCCATAAGAGATGTATCACCATCTGCTATCAAAAATGGATTTAGGAAATGTGGGTCGGTGCCATGGAACCCCAAAGCTCCATTTCCCTCCACCACACTCTCAGATGGAAAGAAGAGTATTAATAACGAAGACTCAATTAGGCTGAGGGATACCAAAACGGTACTCAGAATCATAGAAGAAGCTATAGGGCAAGAAAAAGCCATGCTACTTAAAAATTCCGAATCCTGGACGAGTGGGGATGATGACAAATCCCTTTACAACTTATGGCAGAAGCTTGATTAAAATTCACAGTTTGCAGCCATTTGATATCCAGTCGGCAACTTCAATTATTGAGGAAGATAGTACAATAGTTTTGGGAGTGAGCGAAACTCGTGAAACAATTCGGCCAAATCCACTTCACCAAGCTGGAGCAATCTGCTCCTCACACCTTGCGTTAATTTGCTAACCAAACCAGCATATCAGAAACACCACTAAATACCTTCCCAAGCCCTTTCAATAAGGCGCTGGCGTGGCCTGAACCTCCCAAGAAAATATCGAAGAGGAAAAGTTACCCCGGTTTCGTAATTTCTGAGTCTTGGAGAGATTATAACAAACAAAAAGATCTAAAAAAAAAAAAAAAAAAAAAACATGAAGAGGAAGAAAAAAAATGAGAGTTACAGACAGGTTGAGAAAAAAAAAACAAGAAAAAGAAAAGATAAAAAGAAAAAAAAAACAATTTTAAAAGAAAGAAAAGTGGTAAATTTGGGACCAAGAATAGATAGAAACAGAAGATGAAGTCATCTTCTAGTGAAGAAGAGTGGTTTCCATCTGAGGTTAGTGAAGAAGATTAAGCAGAGTGAGTAGTCTCTGAAATTGAAGGTAATGGTACTGGAGTCAGATTTAAAAAGGATTCACAATTTCCTAGCATTGTGCCCATTGAACATCAGGTTAAGCCCGATGTGGTAAGAAACAATCATGAAGTTCTTCAGCCATACATTGCCGAACCAATAGAACCATATATCTCCCTTCAGGAGGTGATGTTTCCAGGCAATAACAACAACAGTCAGAATTCTAGTATTAACAACGATTTTCATCTTGAAGGGATCCCAGCATTCAAAGAGAAGAACAAGCAAGCCCCAACCGGCAAATTTAAGACTTCCCAACGAACTATCAGATATGACGTAGAATTTTGGCAGCACCATGGTTCGATGTAGCGAGTATTTCACAAAGAAAAGCTGGTTGTCCCATAAAAATCATGTTTTGTCTGTTATTGGCGACGAAAGAACTTTTGTCATAATTGCACTAAGAAACACAAGAAGAGCTGATGAAGTTGTTAGTAAACAAGATGGAAAAATCTCTGCTTTTGCTCTGAAACCATTGAATAGCTTACGGGATGCGTTCATGAAAAGTGAAAATAAGTCTACAGTTCTAAACGAAAATTTGATCATGGCAAACAATTGAATATGATATACCAGTTTCCTCAATCAGTTAATGTAACTTTTTAATTTAAAGACATAAATTATATAACTATCATTATTTAAAAATGTTTATTGTGTTCGAATGTTTTATCTCTGTTGACGAAAACCGAAGTTACCTGAGTACTAAGTTTATTTTGCCTTTCTATTTTTTACTTTAATTGGTATATGGGTATTTTACTCCCTAATATGATACCTAATTTAGATTGATAAGAGGCTAAAAAGTTTCTGATTATTTGTGTACGTAAATGCTTGGGAGTTACCTGTCTTGAATTTAAGGTGCAAAGCCAAAAGTAGAAAACTCAAGTTCCTACTATTGTAATACATGATGAATTTATAATTCCTGTTTTAAAATAAAGTAATACTAAAGTTTAAGCTATTTTTTGTATGACTTTATTGTCCCTGTCAACTACTGGAGCAGTCCCTGTCAGCTATTGGAGAATTGCCTGACAGCAACTGGAGCAAAGTAATTTTTCTCAAAATTTGCATGTAGCCTATCATTGAGCGAAGGTTTTTCAAATTTGAAAAATCTAAGCAAGGGGGCTAGATTTTGGACAAGGTAAAAGTGAAAAAAATACACCGACATCACCATTAGAATATTTAAAGCTAAAAATGGACTGAAATTTCCTTAAGCATGTCAGCTACTGGTGTGTTTACCCTAGATGGTTTATGTCCTAAATTGGTTCTTTGTACACTTACGACTTAAGCCATCCCAACGCCTAAGATTTGGTAATGTGCATTGGTCACCAAAAACCCTGATCTGACTTTGCTGGATTTTTAGGTGTGGGGTTGGCTTAAGTAGAATGGGTACCAAGTATCCATTTAGGACATAAACCAACTGATCACAAGGATTTGCGAATCATTTGTGGAAATGAGAGCTAACTATCATGAGATTGTAAGAACTTAAGGAGGCCATCATGAGATTGTAAGAGCTTTGCAAGGAGGACAGTTGCAAGAACGTTTTTAATTTGCGATGTCTTTTTTATTTTTTATTCCACTTTTATGTAAGACTTACTTTAATCATTAAATATTAATAATACCCTTATTAATTATTAATTAATACCCTTCACCTATTCATCAAAAAATTAAATATTAATTTCATGATGAATAATTTTAATTTGTATCTGATAATATCACAAAGATAAACATAATATTATCTTTATTTATTTGATGTTTTTTCAATCTAGGATTCGAATTACATTATGAAATTGACAGGTAATCTCAGTTCTGAGAATACCGTCGAAAAGCTGAATGTAGTGATTTTCGAAAATTTGTCGCTAATCAGAAGCTCTGTGAACATTGGATGTGAATTACTCTTAAAGCAAATTTAATGCTGATTGCAAAAATGTAATGGATCTTTGTAAAAATGTGAGAAAATTGGAGTTGTACTACAAAAAAGACGGTTTTCTCTAAAGAACCTTTAGAGCACCATAAGTCTGGAAGGGAGTGAGATAGAAATGTGTGGTTGGTGGTGTTGAACTACATTTTAGCGCGGTTCCTCCCTCCCCCATAGGGAGGAACCCCGCTTATAGGGTTGATACAATGAAACAATCCGGAAGTGCCGACTAGAAAATTTCGCGTTTCAGAACCCCTAGAGACCGAAAATAACGGTTGTTCAAATTTGTATATATATATATATATGTATATATTTATTTATATATATATATATTTGTCTGTTCGCTCTCTAGATAGAAGACGAATGGTCCGATTTTGATGAAATTTGGTACAAAAATCCTTCGTCCAATTTGAAAGGTCAAGTTCGTTAACCAGCAAAATCCGCCTACTGGAAGATGGCGTTTGGGGCGAAATTCGCGCAAAAAAAATCGTAACGCTTACGTTTTTGAGTTCATAAGCTTGTAAGTACTCGTTTTATATGATTCCTGGGCTAGGAAAACGAATGAAACCATTTTGAAGGCGATCGCTTTAACCGTTTTCGAGAAAATTGGAAAAATAGTTTTTGAATACCGTTTTTGGTTTGGGTACTTAGAATTACGGGATTCAGTTGAAACTTTATCTGCATGTTCTACTTTCATTAAAACTAATATGTTGAAAGTTTTGTTACGTTTGGAGTTAAGGAAGGGTTAGAATAAAATATTTTATGAACAGACATGAAAAGTTTTGGGAAGTTCGTATACTTTCATTAATATCTCGAACACGGTTGGGAAATCGTGGTAAGTGGATAGAAACTATTTGAAAGCTTACTAAATTCTCTACAAAAAAGATTCTAAAACTATTTTTGATTAGGTTATGTCAATCGGAGAAATAAGTGCTTAAAACTTCAAATACGTCTGTTTTGTTCTTATGAACGGGTTTTTGTCGTTCTTGTTGTAATTTTTGTCTCTTTCCCATCGTTTTTTATTGCTTTTTATTTTTGTAATTTCTTATGTTGCGAAAATTTTGTGTGTAAAACAGGATATGAAAAATGAGGCCAATTTTCTGTTGCTAGAAATAATATAAATTTTGGGAACTTTCATTAATATCTCGAAAACTGTTGAGAATTTTGGTAAACGGAAGAATACCATTAGAAAGCGTATTAAATGCTCTACATAAAAGGTTACAATGAAAGTTTTGATTAGGCGATGTCAATCGGAGAAATAAGTGCTTAAAGCTTTAAAGTAATTGATTTCGCTTATTCGAAGTGTTCTTTTTGTCTGTATTTTATTCCTTGTTATTTTTTAATTGCTTATAGTTGGATAATGTATTCGAAAATAAAACAGGTTAAGTAAAATAACAAAAACAATTTATTGTTAGAAATATAGAGTTCCAAGATTCCAAGACCTTGTAACTAGCGGGACGGTTTCTAGTGTTGCCGACCCTTCCAGGTAAGATTGTAAATCCTACCTTTCAAGACTGGTGGAACCAAAATATAACTGTCAGGGTTCGGTCACTGCTACTTAATAAAACTACATTTTATCGTAAAAATGGTTTTATTGTGCCGACGTTTCGGCTTGAACTTGAAGCCTTCATCAGGGCTGTAAATACAAGGACATATTTAACACTAATATATGCACATATCTATGTAAATATACCTAACATATATATATATATATATATACATATATAATATATATATATTTATATATATGCATATACACATACACATATACACGCACACATATGTACATATATATGCCCACATACATACACATATGGGGTATGTATTATTAAGTAGCAGTGACCTAACCCGGACAATCCCTACCTTGCATCATCAACGGTCAACGATCTCCTCTCAACAAAATAATAACTGCTTCTATTTTAATCTTTCGAAATTAGACTAGGGATAAGAACGGAACCGCGCTAAGATGAGGCAGTTCCTGCGAGTCGGACTTTTTTGTCTAGTTTCACCCCCTGAAGGATTGCCTTTAACTTGCGATACACCCTGTATACATTTTTCATTGCGTATTGTTTCAAGAAACCAATTACTAAAATTCAATCTCTTCACATAACTCTTGAAGTAATAAATCCTGTAATTTTAAACATGGTGGATTACCTTTCCTTCAATCCAAGAATCGCCTTGGTTCTGCGGATGCAGCTTAACCCAGACCTTCTGTCCTTCAACTAGCTCCGGTAGAACTCGGGATCCAACAACAAAAATGCTACAAGAAAATTCGTAAATTCTTTAATAAATGGATAATCATAATAAACCTCTCTAAAACAGACGCCATAATCGTCACAACGCCCAAACATCCCAAGCAAACTCTACCTGGTAAACAACAGCATTTCATGGACAGAGCACATTAAGTATTAAGAAGTGACTTTAGATAGAGGCACACTTTAGATAGAGTGACTTTAGATTCACAAAACACATAAACAATAAAACCGAAGCCGCTAAAAATTTGCTTTATACGATGTATCCTTATTTCAATAGAAATTCAAAACTTAACCCGCAAAATAAAATCATCTTCAAAAGTGTCATCCGCCCAATCCTTTGTTATGCTTGCCCAGTATGGAGTTGCACATCAACAACAAACTACAAAAAATTACAAATTATACAAAACTGCTGTCTTCGAATAATCAAGAATTATCCAAGATACCCAAAGGTTACACAAATGCACGAAGAACTAGAAATAGCCCCAATAACAGACCACAAAAAAAAAAAAAAAATAAATTAAAAAAAAAAAAAAAAAAAGGAGAGAGAGAGAGAGAGAGAGAGAGAGAGAGAGAGATTAAATTATTTTTAAATTATAGTGGGCCAACAATAAAAGTTAACCTATACGAGATATTGAGTAGGTAATATCTATAATAGACTTGAAAAATAAGGAAATATCTAGGTATAACATATATTAGACAAGATCAAGAATCTAGTTGACACCGTGTTTATATTTTCCAATTAGCTGAGTTTCTGGGTAAAATTCATGCGGAGTGTTAAAGAATGAAGCTTACTATCAATGATGTAGGCAACAGTAAACAGCAGTTCTCACGACTGTATAGTGCAGTTTGTGTTTGCGAATTGTGTTTTCATGGTGGCATACACTGATTAGTGAAAAGTGAGTGAATTATTAAATCAATGAATAACACAGATGCACTCAGTGACTGAAATCTCAAATAAATATTTTTCAAAAAAATCCACTTGCCAGGCTGGCTTTTGGCTGAATTAAAATAAAAGATTTTAGGCCATAATTACAACGTGGTACTTGCGGTCTTCTCAAAAATAAAGATTTTAAAATTCTGTCGGTTGCGGCTTATAGTGTCCTGTGAATTATAGGACGGTTTAAATAGGGGGTATATTAACTTGAAGCTTTGGCTTGATTGGGTGAATTAACGTGGCTTCCTAGTAGATAAAGTCCGGTAGCATAATTGATAAAAACCCTAACGTAAAACGGTAGATTTGGCGTTCAAATTCCGCCTTACGAGTTAAGTTTTGTAGTAAAATTGATTTAAACAAAAAATATATATATCCTTAAAAATGTACATACCTACAACTGAGCAAACACCATCGTCCTGAAAGTATCCATTCTGGACTAACCCCAAGGTGACGTAGGAGAGAAAGAGACAGAGACTGTGAATCATAACACATCTTCCATGGAGGTTCCACAACCGTCTGAAGAGTGCATACACGAAGAATGTAGCGAAAAGAAACGGCGTCGATACGAATGCTCCAATAGAATAGACGCGGAGAGTCTTTTGCTCTTCCACGATTTCATAGTCTTCGGGAGGAAAGCACACATACGTATAGGTATTGTTGTTATGGTTCCACTCCCTACAGTATTCCACAACCTCGTCGTTAAAGGTTACTGTCCCATTATGGTGTATAATATGGTCTTCATCCTCTTGTAGGTGGTACATCTCGCAGCGAGGTCTAGAGTGAACAACCTCCACCCCTTGAGGTGCATTGATGTCACGTCCTCCTGGTACACAGCTACTCCTCTTGATCATCTGACCGACGGGACAGCATTTCCTTATGCAGAGCTTGTCCAGAGGACAGTAGGCTTCGACGAGGTTTGCTCCAGCCGAGGCGAGAGTAATTAGGTATAGTAAGAGCATGCTGACTGGAGGAAGGTTGCTCCTAGACTGATCCCCTCCACTCCATTGAAAACTACAGACGTCGCTCTTGTTTCCAGCATCTCCAGTCATGTCTCTGGCAGCCAAAATACGGGAATCCCTAACAGCCTTGATTTCAGAAAAATGCCCAGTTATATCAAATGACGTATTACCAGAGGGGTTGTCTTCCATGGTCACTAAATTCGAAATGTCACTGATAAATTCAACTAGTTTGTATGGTATATCACTACAACTGGGGAGCTCAGTGCTCCACTTTCACCAAAAGATGAGGTCATCACTTCCTGTCTCCGAAATGTACATAAAAAACTTAAGGATATTTGATTGCCAAATGAAAAACCTCCAAAATACTCGAAATATAAGCATATCACAAGTTTTCGTGTTGTCAATCAAATGTTGAAACAAACGTTGAGAAAAAACGCAATAAACTTAAAGAAATCATGAAAAGGCGGTCTTTCATAAGGCATAGATAAAAATCGTTAAAAATATTTGTTTTATCCCCCCCCCTCCTTAAAATACCCCCAATATAGAAGTGGCCTCCGAATGGAAGTAGCTATTTTAAATTGCGTTGAACTTGCAGCTTTACATCACGTCAGTTAATTTTTTCAATCAAATGTTTTGTTGCTTTTTGAGGGAGGAGGTGGGTTGTTAAACAGGGTAGAAGATAAAACATACTTTTATTGATTTTAATATAAGCATTATGAAAGAATACCTTTTCACAATTGTGTTTTAGCGCGGTTCCTCCCTCCCCCATAGGGAGGAACCCCGCTTATAAGGTTGATACAATGAAACAATCCGGAAGTGCCGACTAGAAAATTTTGCGTTTCAGAACCCCTAGAGACCGAAAATGATGGTGGTTCAAATTTGTATATATATATATATATGTATATATTTATATATATATATATATATATATATATATATATATATATATATATATTTGTCTGTTCGCTCTCTAGCTCGAAGACGAATGGTCCGATTTTGATGAAATTTGGTACAAAAATCCGTCGTCCAATTTGAAAGGTCAAGTTCGTTAACCAGCGAAATCCGCCTACCGGAAGATGGCGTTTGGGGCGAAATTCGCGCAAAAAAAATCGTAACGCTTACGTTTTTGAGTTCATAAGCTTCTAAGTACTCGTTTTATATGATTCCTGGGATAGGAAAACGAATGAAACCATTTTCAAGGCGATAGCTTTAACCGTTTTTGAGAAAATTGGAAAAATATTTTTTGAATACCGTTTTTGGTTTGGGTACTTAGAATCATGGGATTCAGTTGAAACTTTATCTGCATGTTCTACTTTCATTAAAACTAATATGTTGAAAGTTTTGTTACATTTGGAGTTAAGGAAGGGTTAGAATAAAATATTTTATGAACAGACATGAAAAGTTTTGGGAAGTTCGTATACTTTCATTAATATCTCGAACACGGTTGGGAAATCGTGGTAAGTGGATAGAAACTATTTGAAAGCTTACTAAATTCTCTACAAAAAAGATTCTAAAACTATTTTTGATTAGGTTATGTCAATCGGAGAAATAAGTGCTTAAAACTTCAAATACGTCTGTTTTGTTCTTATGAACGGGTTTTTGTCGTTCTTGTTGTAATTTTTGTCTCTTTCCCTTCGTTTTTTATTGCTTTTTAGTTTTGTAATTTCTTATGTTGCGAAAATTTTGTGTGTAAAACAGGATATGAAAAATGAGGCCAATTTTCTGTTGCTAGAAATAATATAAATTTTGGGAACTTTCTTTAATATCTCGAAAACTGTTGAGAATTTTGGTAAACGGAAGAATACCATTAGAAAGCTTATTAAATGCTCTACATAAAAGGTTCTAATGAAAGTTTTGATTAGGCGATGTCAATCGGAGAAATAAGAGCTTAAAGCTTTAAAGTAATTGATTTCGCTTATTCAAAGTGTTCTTTTCGCCTGTATTTTATTCCTTGTTATTTTTTAATTGCTTATAGTTGGATAATGTATTCGAAAATAAAACAGGTTAAGTAAAATAACAAAAACAATTTATTGTTAGAAATATAGATTTCCAAGATTCCAAGACCTTGCAACTAGCGGGACGGTTTCTTGTGTTGCCGACCCTTCCAGGTCAGATTGTAAATCCTACCTTTCAAGACTGGTGGAACCAAAATATAACTGTCAGGGTTCGGTCACTGCTACTTAATAAAACTACATTTTATCGTAAAAATGGTCTTATTGTGCCGACGTTTCGGCTTGAACTTCAAGCCTTCATCAGGGCTGTAAATACAAGTAGGACATATTTAACACTAATATATGCACATATCTATGTAAATATATATATATATATATATATACATATATAATATATATATATTTATATATATGCATATACACATACACATATACACGCACACATATGTACATATATATGCCCACATACCTACACATATGGGGTATGTATTATTAAGTAGCAGTGACCTAACCCGGACAATCCCTACCTTGCATCATCAACGGTCAACGATCTCCTCTCAACAAAATAATAACTGCTTCTATTTTAATCTTTCGAAATTAGACTAGGGATAAGAACGGAACCGCGCTAAGATGAGGCAGTTCCTGCGAGTCGGACTTTTTTTTCTTGGAAACGAATCCAAAACGAGAAATATGTCAAAGGACTTCTTTTCTTTCATTTTTCATATATTTTCAAGTATGGCCGTTTATTTTTAAGACACGCTGAATATATATATATATATATATATATATATATATATATATATATATATATATATATATATATATTTTATATATGGCCCAGGTCAAAGAATAGTACTCCAATTTTCTTTGTACTATTTTATTTTTTGACACAGGTGATTTAGCAAGCCTCAGTATTAGTATGGGTGGCGAGCTAACCACACATGGGGTATGTGCAATGTAAAATTATTTTTTATTATACTTTAACAATAGATTTACGATTAGGATTTGGTATAGAAAATCTAATGTGATTCGTTTATAATTTATTAATGACATAAAATTATTGGATTTACGAAAATGAAAAATGTTTTATTAAAACATTTGTTAAAAATTTTTAGGATGTAATGGCACCTGAGGAGGTGGCGTAAAGGCCCCGAAACATGTAGGGCGTGCAAAAAATTAAATAGTACAAAGAAAATTGGAGTACTATTCTTTGACCTGGGCCATATATAAAGAATAAATAATTATACGTAAATAAAGATCAGAAATACGTGGAAAATAATGTATGTACATATATATATATATATATATATATATATATACGAGAAATCTCCTAGGCTAGGTCAAAAAAATCTAGCAGCTGTCTGTCTGTATGTTTGTCCCTTATACAAATCCATACCGTTCATCCGATTTTGACTAAACTCGGTACACATGTAGATCTTAATCTGGGGAGAGTCGAAGGCTAAGTCAAAAACGTCTACCAGCTGTCTGTCTGTATGTTTGTCCCTTATACAACTCCACACCGGTCGTCGGATTTTGACTGAACTTGGTACACATGTAGATCTTAATCTGGGGAGAGTCGTAGGCTAAGTCAAAAACGTCTCCCAGCTGTCTGTCTGTATGTTTGTTCTTTATACAGACCCACACCGTTTGACGGATTTTGATCAAACTGGGCACACAGGTTGGTCTTGATCAGGGGATTGTCATAGGCCAGGTCAAAAACGTCTACCAGCTGCTGTCTGTATGTTGTTGTTTCTTTTTATAAGCAAGACCTATTTTTACCAAACTTGGCATACATGTATGTCTTGATACGGGGGGAGGTATAGGTTATGTCGAAGCCGTCTAGGACTTACAGTTGAGAGGTCACGGGTTCGAAACAGTTACAGATTCGTGTTATTAGATTTTAATAATACTTATTTGGTTTCTAATTTATTTAGGCTTTTCTATATGCAGCAAAGTAGGTGTAGCATGGCACGCCGGGTAACAGCTAGTTATATATATATAAAATTCTCGTGACACAGGGTTTGTGAACAAACTCCTCCGAAACGGCTTGACCAATTTTTATGAAATTTTGTGTGTATATTCGGCAGGACTGAGAATAGGATGTTATCTATTTTTCACACCCCTAAGTGATAAGGAGGGTCCACCCCAAACATTTTTGTTTTGTTTTTTGGACAAACATTTTTTTTTTATTTATTACGGTTTGGCATTAAGAAATATACACAACCCTAAATTTTCACCTTTCCACCACCAATCCCCATTTTTAGCACTTTCCTCCGAAGGAAAGTAGCTATTGAGGTTGGACTCATGACGGAATTTTTGAAAAATTTCTTCAAATCTTTATCGATCCTACCTAGTAGACACCGAAAATGACCCCCTTAAAATTTATATATATCTATCTATATATATATATATATATATATATATATATATATATATATATATATATATATGTGTGTGTGTGTGTGTGTCTGTTAACACGATAGCGGCCAGAGTTTTTGTTTTTTCGTCCCGTAACTTGGTATGTAGCATTCAATTAGGAAACGATTGAACGAGTTCGTTAACCACCAAAGTCGGCCCACCGGAAGGGGGGGGGGTTTACCCCGAACCCAAAACTCTAATTTGACCATGTCAGCCGTAATATTTGTTATATTTCAACGAAACTTGGTATTCTTAGAGGTAATATACAGAGAAAAGTGAGATATAAAAATGAACAAAATCGGTTCATTAGGAGGGGGGGGGGGGGGGGGGTTTACTCCGGACCCACAATACCAATTCGCCACTACCAGCCGTGATTTTTGGTATTTTTCGACGAAACTCAGTATTCGTAGCGGTAATCTACAGGTAAATATGTGTTCTAAAAATAAACTAAATCGGTTCATTAGAAGGGGGGGTTTACTCCGGACCCAAATTCCTAATATTCTCATACCGGTCGTAATTTCTACTGTATTGAAACGAAACGCGGTATACGTCGTGGGTAACTCATGAGAAAGAAGTGTTGTAAAAATGAGCTGAATCGGTCAATAGGAAAGCGGGGGTTTACTTTGTAATATATTTCAATAGAAAAGCCCGCCAGACGTAGGTTCACAAAGCCGCCGCAAGGAGCGGTTTGTATCTAGAGGGACTGTATCCTGTTCCTGCGTCAGATCAAAATACGATAAAATGAGGTTTTTGTATTTATTATGTAGTGTAGTAGGTACCATGTGTAAACATAACTCTGGAAGCAAATTAATAATTGATCAGTTACTCATTACAAACTCATGTTTTTATTATATTTATGTAGGATATTTTAAGCAAATTGTTCTGGAAAGCAGTCTACACTACCCAAATTCTGAGGAAAGTGCTTAGTTATGCAGCTCCTGCGTGACGGCCTTTTTAATAGTGATATTACTTCATGACAATAATAAATGAATTTTATTTATAAAATATAGTTTCATTTAACATATGATCTTTCCAGAAAGAGAAATACACGCGAGTTTCTGTGTCAATAATAAATGGACCAATGGGCTAATTTGGTCCGTAGAACGAATAGAACTACATAGGTGCGAAATAGTAGAGCTTTAAGAAGAGAAAATCAAATCCAACAAGATAATGCTGATGTATGTGTGAGCATGGCGCAATTAACAAGAAGCACGAGCAACGAAATCCACAAAATCCATTAGAACAAAGAAAAGCGCGACGGTTCGTAGTAAGCACACGCAGGGCTTATGACCAACAAGCACATCGAATATTTACATCCGATTCATTCCTTCGTCTAGCAAACGAGTATGAGCCCGATATTGAATATTACACTCATTCGAAAGTGGGGATCTGTGTTATGGACATGGAATGTCCGCATTGTAACGTGCCTATATTCAAATGAGCCAGCCGGGATGTGTTGCGTGTCAGGAAAAGTGCAACTATACCACCTGAACCATTGAACGGTTTACTTATCGTTACAGGTCCAGACTCTAACCTGTTCCTGATGCCAATTCGAACATTCAATTAATGTTTCCAAATGTCATCGTTTGGAGCAGTAGTTAAAAATAATGCTGCAAATGGTCAACAATTTAATTCAACAATCAAAATCAAAGGCCAAATTTATCAAAATTGCCTGCCAATGCCGAACAAATTTACTTTATGGGCCGTGAGGATTTCGAAAGCGCACTTACCAATTACCAATCGCGTGCACGTAGTGGCTACCTCAATTCCCTTTTGCCTGACGCATCGTCGGTGAGTTGGATGCTCTATTGCATGAGTACCAGTGTTGGGCATTATTCGAATAAATTATTATTCGAATGATCATTCGAATAAATTTTTAGTGAATGATGAATAATTCACTGAATTATCTTATTCACACAGTACATCATGAATTATTCACAGAATTATTCATTATTCGTTATTCATCATTCATTATTCATCATTCGTTATTATTTATTTCTAGTTGGTCTACTGAATAATCCTACTCAAACACACACATATATATACGTATTTCTGGCTGCCAACATTATAATAAATCTATCGTTATTCACTAAAACATGTTTATTCTGAATGATCATTTGAATAATTTGTGAATAAAACATAAACTTCATTCACAGAATAACGAATAATGAATAAAAGTAATTATTCTTCATTCATGAATGAAATAATACATTTATTCATTAATCATTATTCATCATTCTGAATAATTTTTGCCCAACACTGTTGAGTACGATGAATTGTTGCAATTATTGAAATAACACATGCACAAATTACAAAGTGACGATCAGGCTATTGTCATCAATCCTGATAAAGATCTGGAGAGTACATTCAATGCACCTGTTTCTGATGACGTTGCTCGAATCGTGGTTCGCGACCGTACAGCTATGCAAGAAATCCTGATTCGAAGAAGAAATAATAATATTGAGTTGATTGCATATTCACACCATTCATCCAATATCCGCTATTGTTCTGGAGGGAACAAGACAATTATTGCATAAATATTAAACAACGAGATCCCACAACAGGCACGGGATTATTATTTATTATCAAAATACTCACTAGAAATAATGTACATGGCAAAAGAATGATTGCCGGGTCAGCTAGTAGATATACATATATATATATATATATATACTAGCTGACCCGGCAAACGTTGTTTTGCCATATAAATAATTTCCATCCAGACCCGGCAAACGTTGTTTTGACATATAAATAATTTCCTAGAAAGAAAGGAGACCGGCTTCGTTCTCATCCCTACCCGGCAAACGTTGTTTTGCCATATAAATAATTTCCATCCAGACCCGGCAAACGTTGTTTTGCCATATAAATAATTTCCTAGAAAGAAAGGAGACCGGCTTCGTTCTCATCCCTACCCGGCAAACGTTGTTTTGCCATATAAATAATTTCCATCCAGACCCGGCAAACGTTGTTTTGCCATATAAATAATTTCCTAGAAAGAAAGGAGACCGGCTTCGTTCTCATCCCTACCCGGCAAACGTTGTTTTGCCATATAAATAATTTCCATCCAGACCCGGCAAACGTTGTTTTGCCATATAAATAATTTCCTAGAAAGAAAGGAGACCGGCTTCGTTCTCATCCCTACCCGGCAAACGTTGTTTTGCCATATAAATAATTTCCTAGAGAGAAAGGAGACCGGCTTCGTTCTCATCCCTACTCCGTGCTGTTTACTGGTTCAGAAGTGACACCTGTAGACATCTGGCGGGGATAACTAATTAAATGACGATTGATCAGTTTTCGACCGGAGAGGAAAAATGATTAAATTACTAAAATGGCTATTAAAAAATAAGGGTTGATCGTAGAAGGGTGAAAATTGAGGATTGTATGTATTTTTGTATGTTGTATCATAAAAAAATAGAAATTAAAAATTTGGTCTAAAAAATAAAAAAAAAAATTTAGGGGTGGACTACCCCTAACATTTAGGGGGATGAAAAATAGATGTTGGCCGATTCTCATAGATACCGGATAAGCACAAAAAATTTCATCAAAATCGGTCAAGCCGTTTCGGAGGAGTATGGCAACGAAAACTGTGACACGAGAATTTTATATATTAGATATATATATATATATATATATATATATATATATATATATATATATATATATACACAGACACACAAATTGAAACCACCGTTATTTTCGAGATCTATAGGTTCTGAAACGTAAAATGTTTTAGTCCGGATTGTGCCACGAGGTATATATATATATACAATATGAAAATCCATGGGCGTATATAAGGGGGGGGCTGAGGATCCTGCAGCCTCAACCCCCTTCCCCCCGAAATTCTCCCAGTCCCTCCTGAAATTATTTTCGGTACTTGTTCATTAACGAGGGGCCACTTCATTTTAAAAAAAAGGTTAAATAATAATATACAATTATTTATAGCCACACACATTTTTACTTTCGTACAACAGTATCTTTTGTTACAATGTCATTTAATTCTGTTACCGAATTGCAATTTCATCTCGAGTGCGGACGAACTGAATAAAATGCCATAGTTGCGATAAAGCAAATGTGGCTTCCTCTGTTGCCGGTAAATCCCACAATTTCATTATTACAATACTTCGCAACTTTGTGAACTATGCAGTTTAAACTACAACTGTGTACAAAGGTAAAACACAACTAATGATAATCGGTGGCGGCTCGCGCGAGAAAAAGACTGCAATGTAGAGCATCTGTTAGAGAACAGAATTAACACGTGTATCATGTTTAGATTAGAAAACATAGTGGCCCCCCGTTAATCAGAATATGTTTTCAAGTTCATATGCTCGCAGGTACTCGTTTCATAGGTTCCTTGACGTAGGAAAAAGAATGAACCTATTTTTTATGCGATATCTGTCACCGTTTTTTAGAAAGGTAGAAAACATCTTTTTGAAACAAAACAATGCTTAAAACACCAACAAAAAAATATTGTTCCCATATTTTTCAGGCGGAAGTTCAATAAAAGAGAATTAACAAAGTCAATTCATTTTATTTGTCCTTGCTCTACATGTTTCACACCTCAGGTGCCTCTTCAGGAGCCAAAAAACTGAATAAACTAAATCTTACAGCCTAATTGTATTAAGGCGAACCTTCCTGTACAATGGCCACGTCCAATATGAGGTTACTATTATCTACTTATAGCGTCGATCAGCTGTGTAAAATCGATAGAATCCAAAAATCAATCATCCAGAACCATTATAATAAAATAAATTTTTAAATTTTGTCAAGAGATAAAATTTAATTAAATTTTGTTTAGCAAATTAAAAAATATATAAATTAAAAAAAAATGTGATTTATAAATATTTTATATCAGTTTTTTTTGTTAACCATTTTCTTCCTGTTTTTTATTATGTGAATATTTTTTTTTAAATTTTAACGTCCATTTATTATTAACTAGGAATTTTAGGACGGGTTATCTATAGGTTACCACCCTTTTCTAGCCAGGATAGGGCTGATGCCTTTTCTTTTATCTAAAGAAAAGCCACCACCCCTAGTGGGAATCGAACCCACGACCTTTGGCTCAGAGTGTTAAGTGCTCACGCCTTAACCCTCACGGCCATCGGGTCTCCGTGAATGTTTTCCTTTATTTTTCTTTTCGTCAAATTTCTTTCTTTTTCTATAATTTCTACATTTGTGAAGTCGAATACATGGTTATATTTTATCGAATGCTTAGCCAAAGCAGTTTTATTTTCCTGATCATCCACATTTTTGGCGTGTTGTTTTATTCTCTTTCTGAGTAACTGCGACGACTCTCCAATATAAATCTTGTTACAATCTGTGCAACTAATCTTATAAATACTATATTTCGCATAACCTTGTGTTATCCGGTCTTTTATTCTAGTGTAACTATGTTTTACTTTGTTGCTATAACACAACATAATTTTCCCTACGTCCTTGCAAATGCCTTTCATTTTATTTGATAAAACAGGATTGTAGTAAATTTATAAAACTTTTGTCCATCTAATTTAGAATTATTAAAAGAGCTGTCATCAGTCATTGTCCGTTGTTCGAAAATATGGTCGTTTCTTATGATTGTTTTAGTTAGTATTTTCCGTTTGGTGCCGTTGTTAATATTAAAGAAATCGTCAATTTTTGTTTGTACACATTTATGTTACTTGTGATTAATTCCACTTGGCTCCTCTTCGTCTAATTTTCTTTTCAAATTATTTTTGCTTTGCGTTGAATCGTTTATCCGGGATTTTATTTTATGACTATTATCAATTTTTTTACGTTTATTTTGTACGTTTATGCCATCAAATTCTAAAATTCTTTTTCTTTTTAACAAGTTATTATCATCCTCAAAAAAATCGTCCGAAAATTTAAATATTTCAGAGTCAAATGTTTATTTTGTACGTTTATGTCATCAAATTCTAACATTTTTTTTTTTTTTTTTTTTTTTTTCTTAGCAATTGTTAGTTTTGTTCTTTTCAACGGGGTTTTGTCTCTGTTTACCAACATTTTAATTTTAATTGCATTAAGTTGAGTATTTTAGTAAAACAAGATAGGAAAAAAAGATTTATTGTTGTAGTATTTCGAATCGCGAACGTTAAATGAAAGAGGATGGAGTATTATCCGCTTAGGATACAAACAGTTTCCTCTTGTTGCACGTAACATCTTATATTACTTCTCTTTGAGATTTCATTGAATATTTTTCACGAAAGATCAAAGAGCAACATCATTCAAAATAAATATTACTGGCATACCTAAAATGGTGCAAGGAATGCTTCGATGGAACAGCCGGTTCTGAACTAAACATATGAAGAAGTTTGAGAAGAACATACAGGAAGTGTGCACCATCACACATCGTCCATGGAGATTCTTCTGCCTCTTCCAAAAGGCATATACGATTGAAGTGACGAAGAGAAAGGGCAGGGATAATGCGAATCCCACTGAGTAGACTTGCAGAACCTTTTCCTCTTGGAGGACAGCAGAGTCTTGTGGTGGTAAGCAGACGTAGGTGTAAGTGTCATTGAGATGATCTTTTTCTTGGCAGTAGTCCGTTATTTTCCCTCCATACTTGATCGTCCCGTTATAGTAAAGAACATACTCGTCTACTCCAGGTTCGAGATTATACATATCACATTTGAGTGATGATTCCACTATATCTACACCATCAGGTGCTTCCAAGCCGACAGTTTGACCAGGCTTGCAGCCATATCCGTCGGAGAACTGCCCCGATGGACAACACTTCATGACACAGGACTCGTCATTCGGGCAAAGCCCGAAAACGCCGTAACCGAAGAAAAGTAACAAACAAACCGGTTGCATGCCTGGCGGAGGCTAGACTGCTGGGGTTCTACCCCCCACTGGGTATACACATCTACCAGCTTCCTTTGCACAATTCCGGTGGGCGGGAGAATCGTTGAATATTATTTTTTTCCAGGCATATATCATATCAGAAACCAAAAGATAAGACCATCCAAAAGATAGGGAACCATCTTTTCTAGTTCAACATAAAACTTCGAAAGCCTTTAAAGGATCCACAAACACTTGGTCTAAACATTGGATAAAAGGAAGTAATTTTTGTCAACCCTGGCTTTACACAAAAATTCCGACTCTGTTCATATCCCTAGTGTCATTATCAAAGTAGTAGAAGCAGTTATTGGTAGTTTTTGTATTTCTTCGCCCTATCTCCTCCCTAACCCCAGTATCGCCGGACCAATGACCAATACAATCTTTTCTGAGCCAAATACTCAAAAGGATTACACGGAGAACCTCCCACAATAAGCTCAAAGCTCCAGACATACCCAAACTTTTAGAAATTCCGCAGTATTAGAATTCATTAAACGACGTCACATCAAATTCTTTGACGGACTCAAGTACCATGACAATACACTTTTTAACGACATAACACCACCCGGACGACCAGGACGCTGGCAAGGACCAACAGAGTTCACACGACGACTAGTTGACGTACTAGAACTCAACACATTCTAGTTAACATTAGGAACAATTCTAAGCACACATGAAACACCGACACCAAGACACTAAAGACTGATTACTGACCTTCTTCTCCTTTATTTCCTGAAAAAATAATTATACCCTGAGGGGGAAAAAAACATCGAGGAAGAAACAACAATGACCTGGCTGACAAAGCTAGAGAGGAAACTAGCGAAACATTCCAGGAAGAAGTGAGGTGTACCACCGCTGGTGAAAAATGCCGTTCCATAAAATAATATATATATATATATATATATATATATATATATATATACATATATATATATATGATCCCTGCCACATGTTACATGCTAAAATGAAAGATTTTTGTGCCAAATTTAATCAAAATCGGAACATTTCTGAGCTGAGGAGAGCGCGAACAGATAAATGTATGAATGCACAAATTTCAACCACCGTTATTTTCATTCTCTAGGGGTTCTGAAACGTAAAATTTTCAATTCCACACTTCCGGATTGCTTTATGAGGGGGGTTCCTCCCTACGGAGGGAGGGGTACCGCGCTATAACGAATGAAACCATTTTTAAAGGTGCAATGTCAATCGGAAAAGTAAGGGCTTGTAACTTCGAAATTGTTAGTTTTGCTCTTTTGAGCGGGTTTTTGTATCTGTTTACCTAACGTTTTAATTGGTGCTTATTTTAATTGCATTTAACAGTAAAATGAACGAATTTTACTAAAAGAAGGTAAGAAAATGTGAAATAGTGTTTCCAAGAGCGAACATTGGGAAGGTGGCGGAAGTCGCTTATGATAATTTCAGTGGCACTGTTAAATCTATTTTCTCTTTGAGATTTTATTTTATATTTTATACGGAAGATCAAACCCTATTAATAGCTTCTACTATTTCTCTACTAATAGCACTAGAGATTTGAACCGCGCTAAGATGACGTAGTTCCTGCGAGCCGGATGTTTTTAAAATGTAAATATAATTAAAAATACTTTTTTTAAACATAAGTTAACAATTATTTTCGATACCTGGAAATGATGAATGAACTAAGCTGAATATATTTCTCGCCGTGAAGACTATAGTTTTTTTTTTTAATAGTTTTATTTTTATGGCATTTTTATTTTGTTATTTTTTTCTTTTACCCCAAGATTTGGCGCAATAAGGACACTGCGATCAAATCTAATTTCTAGATAATCCCATCCACTGAACCTTGGAGATAAGAGAAAATCCTATCATAATTACTAGGAGCTGTAATCACTACCTGTTTAAAATGGAGACTACTGAGTAATTATCTTCATGCAAACATTCCTACCATGGAAAACCCGTTTAGCGCGGTTTAGAAATATCACAACTACGTCCTTGGTACAGGATAGATTTCATCAACAAGGTATGGTATTTCCACAATTTGTAAAGCAATTAATTTAAAAGATAAAATTGAAAACTCATAAAAAACATAAAATAAACATATGGAATCTTGATGTTCTGCTTTAATATGAAAAACCCTGTCTTGAAGGAATAAATAAAAATAAAACATTATTGAGCAATGATTAAAATTTTCTTTGAAAACCGATATTGTGACTAATTGATTGGCACTATATGGAACATAAAATTGAAGTTCGGAGGTCCGGTGGCCGTGAGTACTAAGGCGTATGCAATCTGTGCCTAAAGTCTAGGGTTCGATTCCCACTATGGGATGGTGGCTTTTCTTTAGAAATAAGAAAAGGCATCATCCCTATCCTGGCTAGAAAAGGGTCGTAAACTATAGAGAACCCGTCTCTAAATTCTTAGTTAATAATAATAGAAAATTTAAATAAAGAAATCATTAATTAAAAATATCCAATCTATCGTTAGATACAATGCTAGTCTTAACTATGGCCTAGTGTGACGCTAGAACTGTAACGCTTCGGCTACGCCCGGACGATGGTACACGAGGGTTCCGTTGCGATGGCGACTAACCCACGTGGTTACCGTACTATCGAAAAGGTCAAATTTTTATAGGTTATGACGTAAAATCATTGAAGATTAAATTAGTAGAGTTAGTTACAGTGTACTATTAAGCATTACTAATGGGCCTTCTTGCAGAGGAATAAGAAATTCTGTGGATAACTCATTATGCCCCCATTAGACATATCCATGATACAAGCTATTTCCCATTTGTGTATTGAATTTAAACAGAGCGCATATTTATTTGAATTTTTCGATACTTGACATCAACATTACTATATTAAATTCTCATATCGACTGTTTGAATCCAGTAAAGATTTCTGCCAAATTTCTGAACCATATCAGGTTTTTTTTTCAGACAAATTCAGTGTACTAATAAAGCCTTTAATTTTTATATCATTCTAGAACATTCCAATCTTAGGAAACCCATTTTATTTCAGTTATGACGATAAATTAAAATTCTTTCCCTTTATTTATTCCAATAAATTTAGTTATTATACATTTACCTGACCCTTCCCCGCTTCATACTGTGACACAGTCATATCCTATTATTTATCTTTACTGAATGGCTTTTGCTCGACTTTTAGATATTAAACAACTTAAAAATAGACATGTATAATCAAAAAACGCTCCTTGATAATGCACATCCTGTACATCAGAATTTATTCAATAACTTAATGTTAGCTCGTAAGTAAATATCTCTCTCAAATGTATGATGAAGGAGTTATGATGAAGAAGTCTCGGAATGATATGAAACAACATTTTGGTTACGGGCCCGGTAGCCGAGAGTGCGTAGGTGTGAGCAGTCCGTGCTTAACGTCGTGGATACGATTCCCACCCGCGATGGTGGTTTTTTTTTTTAAAAAAAAAAAACGAAGGCATCAGTCCTATCCTGGCTAGAAAAGGACAGTGACCTGTAGAAAAACCATCCAAAAAATCGTTGTCATGTATAAATGGACGGTAAACTTAAATAATAGTATCATGGGCGTATATAGAAAATAATTTCGGAGGGGGCTGGGAAAATTTCGGGGGGGGGGGCTGAGACCATTTCCGGTGTATGGAATACTAACAATTTAGATATTGGAAGAGTTTTAGCCAAATGAAACGCTATTACACTTAAAATAGAATATGTTTTATGAACTAAATGATCTTATTTAATTTATTTTTAAGGGTTTTATGAAATTTTTACCGCTCAAATCAAAATTTCGGGGGGGGGGGCTGCAGCCCCCCTTATGTACGCCCATGAATAGTATGGCTCAAATTATTTACTTTTCGCACATGTAAATATGGATTGTACCATCTTTGATTGAACTTGTATCTGGTAACTTAAAAAATAGTTATTTGTGTTACTAGAGAGGGATATCAAACGTGTACCCGCCAGACAGCGCGTGAGCCACCTTAAATTTAAAACACATGGACTCACAAACACACACGCACTCACACACACACACACACACACACACACACACACACACACACACACACACACACACATATATATATATATACATATATACATATACAGGGTGTGTCGCAAGTAAATGACGATACGTACTCAAGGGGGTGAAACTAGAGCAAAAATGTAGTTCAACTCTACTAACTCGTTTGTTTCTATCTGTTCTTGTTCCAGAGCCATTCTGTTCTAAAGGTTATTTAAAAAAAAAAACTCGTGTTTTTCGTAAAAAACGTCCAATTTTCTCTGTTTGTACACATTATGTTTCAACCTTATCCTACTTTTTTTGAAATTAGCATTAAATTTTTTTTAATGCTATAACACTTTCAATGTTCACAATTATCTTTTCAAGCCGTAATAACGCTTCAAAAAGTCTAGAATTATTTGTGAAAATTAGTGCTAGCTATGATGAGATTGGAGGGGCTAAAACAGCGGTCTCTTAAGGAGACGCCAGTTATAGCGAGTTCTACAATTTTCGTAGTAATTAGTATTATTATTATTTATTTTTTTTTTTGGTTCTTTAATGTAAAACTTATTGAAACCATTAAATATCAATTACATCAAAAATAATTTTCATTGATTTCTGATAAGATAGCAAAAATAAACATCATATTAGTTTTATTTAGCAGTTGTTTTCCCCCTACATTTCCCTACAGTTCTGAGTAAACCATTTAAAGAGTAGTGATTCTCGATCATTTATCCCTAACTAGACTTTTTTTTTATTATCAACTCTTGGAACAGTTAATGTGGTTTGAAAAAGATTCTTGTGAACATTAAAAGTGCTATAGCGTTAAATCAAATTTAATGCTGATTTCAAAAATGTAAGATAAGATTGAAAAATAATGTGTAAACGCAGAGAAAGTTGGAGGTTTTCTACGAAAAACGCGTTTTTTTCTTAATAACTTTAGAACAGCATAGCTCTAGGAAAAACTCAGATAGAAACATGCAGTTAGCAGGGTTTAACTACATTTTTGGTCTAGTTTCACCCCCTTGAGTATTGTCATTTACTTGCGATACACCCTGTATATGGGGGTGTGTGAGTAGCATAACTTGGAATTTTTACTAGATTGCTAGAAAATTTACCTATTTATTTATTGACGATATCCTTTTCTGCTACCTCCTGAAGTGCAGTTTAGAAAAAAAATAACTGCAAGTTATCGTAAATCAGAAAAAATTCATAATATTACCTCTTATCAACAACAATAGGGACTAATTAACTAAAATGTAAAAGTTACTTTTGTTAGTAATTGTTTTTAATGCATGGATTAAGTTTTGATGTTGACAGGTCATAAGTAACTTCTTCGGTGTTTTGTAAGAGTGCAAAAAGAAATTAACGCGAACTGCCAATATTAAGGCAATCTGCTTTTGAAGAATGTCCAGCATCCATATTCCAATTTCAATTAAGACATGACAATATGCTAAGAACCGTAAAGTTTCACATAGAATACTTAACAAAACTCTATTTTATTGTTTACAGAATAAAGTATTATTTATTTACCTAAAGAAATGCAGAGCTCAAGTGGAAGGTTTTTTGCAGCCAAGAGTTGTGTTGAAGACAGCAAAATATCAGCAAGGAGTAGTGCAAAATTGTGTGAGGCTAGATAATATGAGTGTGGACAGCGGAGTTCTGGGACTAGAATGTAAACAAGAAAGGTGATAAGAAGGAAGGGAGCAGAGATTAGAAGGCCAAATGGGTAGAGTTTGTATTCCAGATTGTCTTCTTCTTCGTCAGGCCCAGGAAAGCAGAGGAAAGGCACTGTCCCGACATCGGAGAACACTTCGAAGCAGTAATCCTCCACAGGATAGCTTAGGCCTTCTGAAGTCAGGAAGAGAGTTCCGTTCGACATCACTATGTAGCTGTCGTTGGGTTGAGTCGGATCCAGGAAGTACATAGGAGATCCCGGCAATGGACACGCAGGCTTACCGGGGAAGAGATAAGCACTCACTCCCGGGTCTACGCCATCCAGCGAAGAGTATAGTATAGCTGGAGGCTCAGCTGGAACAGAGACCGGACCACAGCCTGCTTCGTAGAAGCCGTGACCTTCCGGACAGCACTTCTGCAAACCGAGGAGCGATAGACGGAGAAGCATTCCGCAGACTGAACCTGCTCACTGAGTCCCCACCAAACCTGCTACGACGTCACTCGTCAGGTAAGCCTTTCTATTTCAACAACGCTTTAGCTCCATGGCAACCAGGGAATGCCCGTTAGAAACCAGTATAACTCCCACAGAGGCATAAATTATAGGCTAACATCATCCTATATCTATTCACTCGGCTAGGAAACTTTCCAACAGAATTATATTAATAAAACAATTCCAATCTAATTTAAGCTTAAAACGATTTCATTCCACTTTTTTCGAACGGTGGATTATATAACGTTTATAGATCCTTCACTCTTGAGTAACCCACAAGGAAAAATACTCGGTTTTAATCGTATCCAGTTAAGACATTTATTCTAATCATCGTCCATTACACGAATTGTGTATGCAAAAAAGTAATATTGCAAGTGCTTTAGATACTATTAATGTTCAAGTCAATCATGGACATAATATCACAGAATATAAACATTGACAGGAACGCTAGAGAACGAAACAGTTGCAACATAATGCATATATCACGCTCACTTATCATAGTCATCTACTATTGATGAAATGAAAGAACGATTTGAGTAATTGTGAGTTATGATTTATATGCTGAGATTTATGTTACGATGCGACTAACCATTACCTAGTTTATATATACATACATT
Source organism: Gonocerus acuteangulatus (assembly GCA_946811695.1). Classification (NCBI taxonomy): domain Eukaryota; kingdom Metazoa; phylum Arthropoda; class Insecta; order Hemiptera; family Coreidae; genus Gonocerus; species Gonocerus acuteangulatus. Next base: position 129,210,795 of record OX328123.1, on the reverse strand, counting down.
TATCAGATCGCTCTTAAAAAATAATTTAATTTTGATGAAATTAAGCACAAAATGTCTTGCCTTGGGGTCTCCCGTGGTCTAGTGGCTAGCGCGCTAGATTCATAAGCGGGAGATGTTGGGTTCGATACCCACCGGCGCCAGAAATGTCTTGCCAAAAATTCGTAAAAAATCGATTTGATTTTACACTAATAGGTATCCAGTTAGAAAATTGAATAAAACTACCTTTAAAGTGACATTATTAATCGTTTTAGAGAAAATTGGAAAAGAATCTAATTTTGGTTTCGGTTTTCAAAACGATGAATTGACCTCAACATTTTTTCACGTTGAGTACTTAATAATTTTCGTTATGCTTTGACTAGAGGTAGGTCTCGCGTCCTCCCTGGCACAGCACTAACTCAGAGCCCCTCCAGGAACCACATGTTGGCTTACAACATTACCTTGAAGGGAAACTCAGCGTTACTTGGTGTTACGTCTGTCTCTCTTTGAGGTTATCAATGTGGAAGACCCCTTCTTCGCTCATTCATCTCTGACATCTTTCAGTGCCTCCCTTTAGAAGTGACACCAAGGTAACCATAATCACTGAAAACAGAATGGTAAAGTGGAAAGACGCTAAAATATATCGTGTCCAATGATCAAATTATTCACACGCGAAGTGCAGAGTCTACACTGCAGACCACGAATCGAGATATTATACATCATCGGCACTGATGGGATTATATGTCGCAAGAGGCGCTCAATTCAAATCAACTCTACTTTTGAAATAACACAAAAACACAAACAGCAGTCTCTACAAAAGATTTCATGCGTGTGCTTTTATTGACACTGTAAACACTCATGCCTTTTCTTCATGGATAGACTTATCATTCAACGAATTTATTTATTTTCTTTTAAATTTTAACGTCCATTTATTATTAACTACGAATTTTAGGACGGGTTATCTATAGGTTACCACCCTTTTCTAGCCAGGATAGGGGTGATGCCTTTTCTTTTTTCGAAAGAAAAGCCACCACCCCTAGTGGGAATCGAACCCACGACCTTTGGCACGGAGTGTTAAGAGCTCAACGAATTTGAGCTCAACGAATTTGAAAACTATTAGTTTTTTCTTTGGCCGTAATTTCAATTTAAGATTATATCTCGTGAAAAGGCCTCAATGCCTCCTCTCTATGTTTAGACTTATCTTGTCTGTTCATCGACTTTGACCTTATAACGCAGTACCACACATGGACGTAAACACCCTTACCAGCATTCCATCAGAATCCAACCTTCTAATGAACTCTTGCATACAAAGGTCACCTTCTCTCATAATCCTTTGAGCACACTTGACATCGTATAAACCTCCAAACATTCGGCACTATATTTGAGGCATTATCTTATTCACACGGTACATCATGAATTATTCACAGAATTATTCGCTAGGTATTCATTATTCGTTATTCCTCATTTATTATTCATCATTCGTTATTATTTATTTCTAGTTAGTCTACTGATTAATCCTACTCAAACACACATATATATACATATTTCCGACTGCCAACATCATAATAAATCTATCATTATTCACTCAAATATGTTTATTCTGATTTATCATTCGAATAATTTGTGAATAAAATATAAATTTCATTCACAGAATAACGAATAATGAATAAAAGTAATTATTCTTCATTCATGAATAAAATAATGCATTTATTCATTAATCTTTATTCATCATTCTGAATTTTTGCCCAACACTGATTGGAATCTTTCATCAACTGCCAAAGAAACATTATTTTTCTGCTATTTGATCCCATTTGAATAAAGGCTGTGAGGGGTTGTTATTTTTTACTGTCATAATATAATAATTTAGAGAACATAAATGCAATTACCTCTTAATGACGTTATGTAACTTTTTAGTTATATATACATTTATTTAGGTTTATAGGTAGATACTCATCATAACAAAAGTGGTGTCAAGATATCTTTGTTTGGAAAGTAGTATAACCAACAAATAACCTTCGGGTATACTCAAGAGCATGAAAGGGTTTGAATTCAAATTATGCCCTGGGCTCATATCAGTAGATTTTTTAGGAGAAAGATTGTTTTGTTTTTAATATTCTCATGTTCCTTGATTTACTGTGTGCTCAACTTTGTTCTTGATGTGAGTAAAAACTGCTTATTTCCTGAAATAGACATTTTCTTTCCTTACAAGTGGTTTATTGTTTTAGACACGGTTTTCAACTGGTAATGATATGGAGTCTGTAAATCTAGGAAATTTTGATTCATTGATTTGGCATTTAGAAGATGATCCTTCTGAAAACTCTAGTGCTCTAATTACATGCCGTAATTCAGTGCAGGGAAGAAGTTTTGTTGTGGATGACAGAGGTTTGATTTACTTTGTACTCTTTAAATTAATGAAAAAATTATATGTTATAAGTTATATGTTATATGAAATTAAAAATGTTATACTATTATGAAAGTAAAAGTTCAGTGTCAGCACTGTTGTAAAGATTTTATTATAATATAAATAAAACCAAAAGATTATTACACTTTGTTTAATACAAAATTAATTGTTCAGTTGCTCAATATAAAGCTTTAAGTTTGCATATACAATCATTCATGGGGATATAACTTTGTTTTAGAAGATATTTGAGGTGTTTACAAAACAAAATACAAAGAACTGAAGCATTTTACACCTCACCCCATTGTATCCATTGCTTTTAAATTAAGTTTTTTTTTTTTAAATAATCTTCCTCTCTAAAGTTCTCTCTATATAAGCTTATTTCAACATTTTTTTTTCGCCTAGTAATTGAAAGTGGCTTTTGAAACATATCGTTTTCTCAGAGGGGACTTTCAACATACAAAAAATAATTTTAAAAAATATATATTTTTAGTGGTGTATGGTATAACAAGCCCTGATTCTTGTAATACATTTTCTTCTTCCGTCAATTTAATAAGTTTTTTGTTTTATCTGTGGCCAAGGGGAAAATCAGGCATAGTACTGACCATACTATCTCCCTAGTGTGCTGTATGGTCATGAATCAGATACCTCTATATTATCTGCCTCTCAGGGCCCTCGTGGTCTGTTACGGGACTGATTTTTTTTTTTTTTTATCTATTCTTCTCTTTAACTCATCTGACATTTCTAGGAGTGATTGGATGTTCCTTTAAGCTAAGAGATGCTACAAAATTATAATTTATTTTTTTATTGTAAATACTTCAGATGTTGTTTTGTTACTTTCTGTGTTGGCATTCGGAGTAACTAAGTTATAATCCGAGAACAGAGCACAAAAGTTATGGTCTGACAGGTTCATTTGTAAAATCATGGGAAATTTCAACTTCTATAGAATTAGATGTAACTAAATCAATGGTGAAGTTTGTTGCCTACGCAAAAAAAAATATATAAATATATATATATATATATATATATATATATATATATATATATATATATATGTATACATAGGGTAAGTGACCCAATAGTTGACACTTTAAGGAAGGGTTATTTTACTTAAAATAATTCTTCACTTAGTTTTTGAAAATAATAAACTTTGAATATATCAAATTATTCGTCAGCTCATTCTCTATGAAATTCACATAAACCAATTTTAGATACATTAAGTATTTCAAGTAAAATAAATCATCAAATGCTGCCTTACTCTGGTCCTAATGTTGACATGTCTGCAGTAGGTCGGTGCCTAAGTTTGACTTTTCTGTTCCTAAGGACAGTGAAGGAAAATGAAAATAATACAACTTCATTCTTTAAACAAACAACCAAATTGGATTTAAATCGTGCTGTTTTTCCTTCAACTTGAACTATACAATAATCACCTACTCTAATAACGTTAACTTTGTTTATAACTTGCTTATTACAGCCATTTTCATCATTCATCCCTTGGTCATTTTTGAACAATCTCTCTTCTTCTTTAACTTTTTGTGTAACTCATTGATGATGGTTTACTTACACCTGTTGATTCTACACAGTTCATGCTAGTGATGTCCTTCCTTCTTCAGGCTGAATGGAGGAGTCACCATATTCCTCAGTCATGGAGTTTCTCACCTTATTTTTCCGACGAGAAGAATTTAAAAGTTATTTCTTGTAAGGGATTTTTCTTCAATCTAGCCTTCGCTCTATTTTCTTGGCGATTTCAGCTGTGTTTTTTTTTTTTTTTTTTTTTTTTAATGCAGGACTTGCTCTATTCATGAAATTTTAGCTTCCAACCTTCTTTAAACGTTCGGAAACCTGATACATCCATAGGTTGGTTAATGTGAGAAGCATTTGGAGGTACCGCCTGCTATAACCATTGTACCACAAATTGATTAAGAAGTTGTGTGACATTTCAAATTGCAGAAAACTATTATAAAAAGTTGCCTGTCAACATTAGGAACAGAATGTCGAAATTATGAAAGCATGTTGTCAACTTAAGGTTCCAGTCATAAGAAATTAATAAAATCAGGATACATGAATTTCTAATGAAAATCTCAACTAAATGTTTTAGTATTCATCACTTACAACCGTTTTCCTAAAGTTGACATTAGTGTCAAGAAAAGGAGCCCTGGTTGTTTTTTGGGTTCCCAATGTTGACACTACCATAATCTCAAGATTTTTTTATTTAACTTGAGTCAAACCTTTTACAGTCCATAATTTAAGTATCATAGAGTTCATAGAAATCACAAAAATACAATTTAATGCACGCATTACAAAAAAAAATTCTTAAGAAATATTCTTAATCTCTTATCAAATTCACTAAGCAAAGAGAGCAGCAGGAGTTGACTCGAGGATTTTTCATACTAAAATGGCTGTAGATGTTATTAACGGAGTTGCATAGTTGATCGGGTCAGTCGACATTATTCGTCAACACCTGTTCTTTCATTTGGATGCAAACTTATTGAATTCTCTTGAATCTAATTGCTATTTTTCAAATTTAAATTTGAAGTGTCAACTTAAGGAGCAGTGTCAACGATCGGGTCATTTACCCTATATATATATATATATATATATATATATATATATATATATATATATATATATATATCAACATAATTTCTCACATTGCAGTTTTGACAGACCATGAATTAGAATAAACCTTGGTATTTCTAGGAATATTTCTTCTTGTACTTTCTTGACTATCTTGAACATTTTTATTAGTTCATAAATATATTTTTTCATTATTTCTAATGAAAGCTCTTACATTTAAAACGAAATGATTTATATACTGCATTAATAGAGAAAGGATAAAAGGAGACGTCATTTTTCCAAATACAATGCATACAAGTAAACCGGAATGTTAACTAAATAAAATTTAAAAAACCTAAACCCTGTTAAAGTTCAGTTGAAATTGTATCATTCAATTTAATTACCAATGACTTTTAAAAAGTACCCTAAATTCTCTTTCCTCCTAAATATTTCGAGAAATTCAGTAGAAATAAATAAAATAGTTAATTACTTACAATAGAATATTTTGGGCATTAAAATACTTTGCACTGACTATAACTGTTTTCACAAGCCCCAAATTTATCAAAACTAAGATCTATAAATATTAGTTTTTAGTAGTGGGACGGCAGCGATGTTAACTCTGTGGTAGGGCACTCGACTAATAACTGGAGGACCCAGGTTCAAAACCTGGGTCCTCCCCAGGTTTTGAACCTGTTTTTTTTTCCACTAAAATCTTTAGTGTGAGTGCACACTAAAGATTTTATCTTCTAGTGTCGTAGTTCAGGGGTTGGGATGGTCCCTAGGCTCACCTAGCCTTTAATTAATTAATTAATGGGTACCTACAAAGGGAAAAATTAGGCGGCTGGCGTGTAGTACTGACCATACTATCTCTCTAGTGTGCTGTATGGCCAAGAATCAGATACCTCTAAAGTATCTGCCCCTCTGGGCCCTTGTGGGGACTGATTTTTTTTTTTAGTAGTGGAAGATTTAGGAAAAAAAAAATATTAACATGAGCAGATTTGGCCATCTTGTATATTTTCTTAAGTTTGTTAAAAATGGTTGTGAAATTGAGGTTAGCTAATCATTTGAACGACTTGAACGTTGTCAACTTCATAAAGCTCGAACGATTAGGTTGGGCCGAGCACGTCATACTTGTGGGGGAAGGAGAGATACCAAGGAGAGTCTTCGTGGCCAGGATGGAAAGAACTAGGAGGAGAGGGAGACCCAGGTTAAGATGGGTGGATAGTGTGGCAGCTGATGCAAGGATCCTTCTCAATACACTGAACTGGAAGGCAGAGGCAGCAGTTAGAGATGGTTGGCGGAAGCTCATAGAGGAGGCCAAGACCCACCTAGGGTTGTAGCACCAAGAAAGAAAAAGAAGAATCATTTGAAAACCTAATAAATTTTCTACAAAGAAAGGTTCAACGGTACACTTTGATATGACCATCTCAATCAAAGATAAATTATTTATCTATAACTATCTAGTATTTTAAAACTGTCTGTGATATTGTGAAATGTTGGCCATTCTTGGAATCAGAACACACAAAACAGAATTTCTAATTTGGCTAAAAATTTGCTTTATATTTCTTTTATATCTGTAGTGTTTAGGAGGACCACACAAATGTATGAAAACTTGATCAATGTAACCTAGCCCTAGAACGACACACTGGGGTGTCACACACCCCTGGAATGTTTAAATATTGAATAATTCCTATGTGTGTAGCTCTATTCCCAAATCCCGCCATGTAAATAACCTTCATGCATAACATAATCGATTCTAATCATAATCTGCGATGTGACAGTCTTTTTTTGCTATTTGTAGTAATCTGAAGTAGTCTTGGGGTATCTCACACCCCAGTGTGTCTTTAGTGTAACTGTTTGACAGCCTACGAGAAGTGGCAGAAGAAAACAAAATAATATAGATGGAGATAGTTAGCCGCTGTAGAGATACGAAGACAGGTATAGTTGGGATTCGGCTAGGAGAAAAAACGTCAGACTTTCAAAAAGAAATCTGTATTTTGGACGTTTCGACTGCAACAATGGCAGCCTTCTTCAGCTAAAAAATATATACAACTTATAAGTAAAGAAAATGTACAAGTAGTAAGTAAAAGACAGGAAGAAATGAGCGGAGTATATATATCAATACAATAAATTTTAACCAATCTTATTTTTAAAAACAATGAAAATACGGTAGTTGGAAAGAAACCAACTTTTTTTCTCCTAGCCGAATCCCAACTATACCTGTCTTCAAAATAATATAGTAAGACATTTATTTTGGCTTAAGGGCCTGCTAAAGATATTTCCAACCATTCGGAGACAAGGAACCCCTTATTTACACCAGATATTATCCGTGAAATAACTAAGTGTACAAACGTAGAAATTCTTAGAAGGCGGGACGCGATCAATTCTGTTCAGACATATAAAAAAGATACTGATCAGGTAGAGATCCGGGCATTTATTGGATTGTTATATATTTCAGTAGAGAATAAATCCCGTAAAGTCTCATTTGAAGAGTTTCCTATATAAACATGGACCATCCTTTATTTCGACACGTCATGCCCATGAACAGGTTCAGCTTCCTCTACTACTGCTGGAGATTTGATGATAAATTGACAAGACAAGAGAAGAAGCCTAGTGACAAAATGACACCTATTAGAGATATATGGGAAATTTTTATGAACAATTTTGAAAAATATTATACCCCTTTTGAAATGATTCTTGTGATAAGCAATTGTTGGCCTTTAGAGGCAAGAAAAACATGAAAGAGTTCGTTTTGTGAAAGGGTAAAGGATAGAAAGACAAATTTACATGTCTGCAATGAAAGAGAGCTATTTGCAACGAACACAGGCCAGCAAGTTGTCTGGAGTGCAGTGAGTGACAGAGGTACCTTCAGGGCCACCACTATCTATTTTATTACTATAAAATTCAAAAAATGACTTTTCTGACACGTTTTATGAATCTTTTACTTAATATTTTTATGTGTTTAAGAGCCATACAAATTATGTTGTTATTTAGGAAGAAAATCGATTTTTTTTTTATTTTGCAGCTAGTTGGACCGTTAAATTTTCCATTATCGAGATTTTTGGAAATATATCTGAACATAATCCATTTTGAAATAATTTATTTTTGTTTCCTAGACTACTATAAGCATTGCAGGACTTATCACTTATATTTTACATCAATTTATATGTTGGGGTGTACCACACCCCAGTGTGTCAGATAAGATTGACTTTTTGAAGTGTGTCATTCTAGGGCTAGTTATATCTCTTATACACCATTGTGTATAATAATGTTATTATTATAGTATTTTTATAATTGAATTGAAGCAATGATTGTGTATTTGTAATTCCCTTTTGAAAAATTAAAACAAATTTTTGTAGGTTATGTTTGTTCGCGATTTAATGTTTTGGGAACAGGATGCTGTGATCTAAATGCAAAGAATGTGCGTTACTCTTGTGAAACCTGTAAAGGAAATGGTTGTTGCAGTATTTACGAGTTTTGCGTTTCATGCTGTCTGCAACCAAACAAGGTAAAACCAGCCTATTAGAATAGAAGAGTTAAAAAAAGAATTTCTTCTTCCCTTCAATTCCCTATGGACAGCCTTAATGATTATTATTTGCAAATTTCTAAGTTACTTGTTGCAATAACAAAAAATATTTAAATAAAATCTTAAAAAGGTGCTAATGACCCAAGCAGTAGAAGCACCCATTAACAAACAAAAAAAAAAGTCTTAAAAAGTATTTGTAAAACACTTTTTAATTAGATTGTGTAGATTAAAAATATAAATAAATGTTTCTCTGTTTTTAAGGATAATAGGTTATCATTACTCGATAAATAAATATTTAGCATTTGGAAATATTTATTTATCCCTCAGAGGGTATTTATTTGCTTATAAAAAATACTTGTGGTTAATTCAGTAAATTCCGACTAAAGTGGACATAAAACGCAAAAAAATTGGAGGTCTAAAATTCACACTGCATGTTTAACTAGGATTGGCCTACCACTCATTAGGTGGTGAGTCTACATTTTAACAAAAAACGTTCCTCTAGATCAGGGCTCATTTTCCCACTGTTTTAAAATTACTCATTTTGTGTTTTATCGAGGATATCAATTTCCTACTAAATAAACAGTTATTATTACTAAAATATTTGATCTGAAACGTGAGGGGGTTGTCTCCCAATGGTCCAGTGGCTAAAATCTTGCATTCTCATGCGAGAGGTACAGGCTCCCAGGAGTCCTACCAGCAGCAAGTTGAATTCTTAGATCTATGGGCCCGCTGAAGGAATTCTCTGCTTCAAAATGGATATTTAGAAAGGGTGGCAACCTATAGATAGTCCTGTGCTAATGCCCTAGAAGCCGATGTGCCTTTAACAAAAAAAATTGGTCTGAAAACAATTTGATTACACCATTGCAAAGAGAATCAAATTTCCTTTACGAGGGAGTCGTCATGTAGTCATTATTTTGGTACCATTTTTGCTATTAATGTTGTGGTATTCCTGCTCTTACTCATTAATTCATTGCGTATTTCAGAAAGAACTACTGCAAGGCGTTTTAAGAAGAGCACCTTCTACTTTTCATGTAGTGTTTGCTTCAGTTACTGACCACTATGAACTCTGCCTAGCCAAATGTCGGACTAGTTCATTAAGTGTGCAACATGAAAATTCTTACAGAGATCCATCTGCTAAGCACTGCTTCACAGATGCAGTATCATAGTGTTTTATTAACCTGCCTTGTTTTGAATTATATCCTTTTAAAATGGGACCTAGTATTAGCATGAGACGTTCAGCTGTGCAGCAATCTGACGCTGTAAGTTAAGAACCAGAACAGGAAGTTAGTTGGTTCTTGGGATTGTTGTGTCCTTTAATTAATTTTTTTAGCATTTATATTGTGATAAATCTGCCTCATTAAGGAAATATATAGAGATTAAGATTAGTTATGAAATAATCACAATGTTTTGGACTGAATAACTACAAGACATGGAGTGATGAACTTATTTAATTTCAGTTCCATTAATTCAAAAAGCTAATTGGCCACAATAATAATAATCAGATATAAAGGTAAGAATTGTCAGGGTTCGGTCGTTGTTTCTTAATAAAACTACATTTTACAAGTGAAAGTGGGTTTTATTGTTTGCCGACGTTTCGGCTTTAAGCGTTCATCAGGGCTGTAAAACAAGTGGGACAGAGTTAATTCTAATTTATAAATATACAAAAAGAAAAACATTATCCAAAAAGTATGTGCTATAGCTAGGGCTTAAAATAGAGGTAGATTAATACTGGCTTAAGAACTAGATGGGTAACATGGATCCAGATATAAAATGAACTAAAACATTATGAAAATAGGCTTACCGATGAGAAGACGGAGAACTATGCCTCACGGATGTGAAATCATGTCTGACTATAGTTTATCAAGGTAAGTGTTGGAGAAAGGAGTGGGTGGGGGAGGAGGAGTTTTTGGTCACCCATTGAGTTGAAGGTGGTAGTTGAGGATCAAAGGATAGAAGGCGGTATCACAAAACAGCAATGATAATGGAAGGGAGGCAGGTATAAAGGGTTTTTATTGTAGGTCGGTGTAGAGTTTTAGCAGGATATTTTTAATAAATGTTGGAGTAGGAAAATGTTTTTCATAATGTTTTTTTTCATTTTACATCTGGATCCATGTTACCCATCTAGTTCTTAAATCAGTATTGATCTACCTCTATTTTAAGCCCTAGCTATTGCATATACAGAAAGTCTTTTTCTATTCTTTGAATCTTTTTGTATATTTATAAATTATTATTAACTCTGTCCTACTTGTTTTACAGCCCTGATAAAAGCTTGAATTACAAGCTGAAACGTCGGCAAACAATAAAACCCATTTTCACATGTAAAATGTAATTTTATTAAGAAATAACGACCGAACCCTGACAAGCCTTACCTTCGCATCACCAACAGTCAACGATCTCCTCTCAATAATCAGATATAGTTTGATATCTGCACTTGGATTACTTCAATTACTGAACAGCTTAGTAAATGTGAATTTATTTCTTATTTTAAGAACCATCATTTCAAGCAGATGAGTCATTGCATACTGAAACTTTTTTCCCCAAGTTTTTGAGTCTTTATGTTTGTAAAAATTAACCTGCCAAGCTGAGATACGTTCCCAGTTCTTCTGCTTTCCTTGCATGTTCCTTAGCCCGCTAGTGTATTGGGCGCCATATTATAGTATAGCAAGTTAAGGTGGAATACTACCTTGTGTGATCGAAATCAGTCATTTTCCCCAATTCATGAACAAAAAATAAATCAATATTTTTCTATTATTTATCTAATACATCTTATATGGAATGTTAAAGTATCCAAAAAAATAAGTTTTAATTCTTCGAAAACAAAACGGCGGAGCTGTATCTGATGAACAGAAACTCTCTTTTTTCACGGGCGATAGACTCCAGGCTGCAATTTTTAATCTAGAACCAAAACTAAAATTATTTTGAAAAATAAGGTAAAATCTAGTGAAGTATTTTTGAGAAATATTATTCTTTTTTCTTTTTTTTTTGAAATGGAGAACAATTCTTCATTTTCTATTATAAAATTGGTCATAAAATTGTTATAATTCAATGAATCAAAAAAATCCTACATACTTTACTAGCTAATGTCTTTAGAAAATTGACGGGGCTAGCAAATCGCCCCATTTGAAAAACATAGTTTTGAGAAAAACGACTTTAAAGTTTATGAACTGAAATGTTCATTTTTTTTCATAATTTCTTGTAATAAAGAGGGGGAAAAAATAGTATTTAATTTTGAAATACAGTAGACTCTCCCTAATCGGGTGTCGTCGGGACCAGGGTACAGTCGGCTTAGAGAAAACGCCAGATTAGAGAATTCAGTAAAAAGCAGTCTCTAAAGGATTTGAAAAAAAAAAAAAAAAAAAAAAAAAAAAATTATATTTGTAGGATATAATAATATTTACCGTTTTTAATATGGTCTATTTAAGTAAAAATTAGGTACCAAATTATAAAATAAACTCAACATATGTAAATTCTTGCTGGTTTACATCAGGACTTCCAGCCACAGGTGCCTTAGTAGAAACACAAGTTCCTGCCTCTAACACTAAACATATTGCACTAGTATTTCTAAAGTGACAAAACTCAAAATTCGGTGTTTTTCAGTTATGACTATGAATGACCTATGAATGGTAAATATCACTTTATCAGCCATTCCTGTCTTAATGATATTCCCTCTAAATAGGCAAGTGTAACACATTTTCAGTCGAGTTTTATTTTGAGTTGAGAAATACTAGTGCGATATATGCCTTCTTAGACTTATGTTTAATGATTTACCATAAAACAAATGTTTGGCAAGGTAGGAAGGGAAGGTTTTCTAGGAACCCTCGAGCCGGTCTAGCTCGGGCGGATTCCGAGATCCTTCTCATATTCCTCACGGAGACTGGCGGGTTAGAGAGAGTGACGGATAAGAGAATGCCGGATAAGGGAGATTCTACTATATATTGAATGAGGGCTGGTGACAGTAAGTGTAAAGGCACATTTAAAAACTTTTCCACCACATAAACGCTGTTGGATATCATTTTTAGTTAAGGAAGGTTTTTAGCCCCTTAAAAAAGTAGTACAAAAAAAGTTATATGTAAGGTAGATTATTTTTTTTTTTTTTTTACTGCGTATCAGCAACTTGGCTATTAGTGCCGGACTATCTATAGGTTGCTGCCCTTTATACTGGCGCCCGACATTGCTTTTCTTTGGTGATCAATGGGAACCTGTTTATTCAACAAGGCCTAGGCTGTTGGGGTTACTACGTATTATGAAACCTTAAATACTCTAATGGAGATGAAGCAGATGGCGTAGAATTATATTTGTCTGAAGTTAAAGACTTGGAAATTAAGTATAGTTAAGATTTGGGTTTAGGGCAATACTCAGCTTGTTTATCATTGATTATTACATTTAAATAGGTGAAAAATCTATTCTATTTATGTATTTAAATAGATGGAATACCCACTCTGGAGCTTTAAAAGACAGTTCATCATCTCATTTCAGATTAATAAAATCTGTCTGAAGCTTTAGTCTATTATGTAACATGTTGTGATATGAAGGGGTATTCTATTTGGTGAAGGCAACCGCAAGGAGGAAGCGAAAAAACTGAGATCGAATACCAGGCTGGCGGGTTTATTATACTGAAGTTAAATATTAGGAAATTAAATTACTGATGGCATATATCAATCTATGAAATAAAAAAGTGGTTTAATATATTTGTCTCCTAGTTTTAATAAACAAAACCTTTTGAGTAGTTTCAAGAGTCATTAATCCAGAGATGTAGAGGTAGGTCTACGAATATTTGTTAGTGATCTTTTCTACCAAAGAAGCAGGTTTTGAAATTTCTTTGTGTTAGGATTCTTGATTTCGGCAAACGTTTCTTGGTTATGATTGAAAGAATTTCTACATTAGAAAAAGTATGAATTAAATAAAAATAACAATTAATTTGATGTCCTGTAGAAGGTTTCTAAGCATAATTTAGAACTAACTGGGTTCAACAACACTAGGTATAAACAACTAGCTGGTTAAATGTTTTAAATAAATGGTTCAAAGTTAAAATGTATTTATTTTTTCTCAAACAGCTTCATTCAGTTTTTGCACTTACATTTTTGACAAAAAGAATCAATGCAATATTGTATTTATTCAAATAAACATCAGTTAGATTCCTTCCATTTTATGAATAATTTCTTGTTCAATCTCCAAATATAATGGGGACTAAGATTGCAAATAGCTTCAATAGAATTTGTTAAGGAAAACGGAGTGTATCTATGTTTGTATAGGTTAAATAATGTTGTAGTTTAATTACGTTTTTGTGTGACTTTTGTCTTCTAATGTTGTATAAATTTCTGATTCACCATGCATATCTGCTGGAAGTCAAATAGTTAAAATTTAAAAGATTAAATTACATTTAGATATCTCTTTAATCAGCAATTTTGAGCATAATGTAATATGAAATAGTTATTGCATAGTTACAATGGTAAGTAATATTTATATCATGTTATCAAGGAATAAATTAAATTTAATTTTAGCAATCTGACTGTAAATAATATTATGTGTAGGGTCGGATAGATCAGAAAGTCATGCAGTTTTTGGTCATGCATCAAATTAAATATCACCCTTTTATGTACAAACCTGAATTAATTTTAAATTATCAAGCACATTTATTATTAAGCACTTTTTTTTCAATATCTTCCTACCTATGAATTGTGAGATCGGAGAAAGACTTCTCCTCAAGAAAACAATCGAGGCAATCTGTTTGATGGTATTCACGTTTGAAAAAATGTTATAAAGGTGGTAGACTGCTGGTGCAAGATCAGGACTATAAAAAAGGTGTTGCCAAAATTCCAGGCTAACTCCAACAACTTCTCCGGAGAGTATAAAGATGTGTATAGTCTAGTGTTGTCATGCAGGAAACTTACAGCTCCTTTGTTGACCAATTTCAGAGGCCTCTGTTTTCTTTCCACCGGTTGAGTTCCACACAGTATTTAATGAGATCAATGGTTTCATTCTCTGAGAGAAACCCAAAGAAGACAAAACCTTTAAAATCCCACCAGAAGAACCCCACACATATCCGTTTTTGGATGAAGTCCTTCTTTCGGAGTGGCTCGGGGAAGACTCTCATTAGGTCCCCATGATCTACTGTGCTTTACATTATTGGAAACGATCCATTTCATCTCCAGTAATCAGTGTTTTCGAAAATGGGTGGTTTTTGTTTGTGCAGTCCCTTAAATAGGGAACCAGACTTATGCTTGACACACGAGAATATTTCGAATATCCTTGACTCTCAGATACAGGTTTGCATATACCGCAAATTACCGAATTGTTTCAGTATACGCTGATGACCAGATCGCTCTGCATCCTTCGCATTAAAAGTTCCTTCATGGTTTCTTTTATGGAAGTTTTTATTTCTCCCCTGTCAATCATAGAATGATTAAGAAGTCACGATGTACAAAAAGTTATATGAATTTGTTCTTTCAAGAGGAAAGCATTTTTAAATCGTTTGTGAGGCATGTAAAGTGTAATCTTTCCCTTGAGACATGTTGCATGAATAGTTGTGTCATCTAACCGCAGCTTAAAAGTTAATATACGCCCACAGAGTACTAAAGATTTTATCCTCTTATTTATTATTTTATTTGCCTCTTCCCTAGGCAAGTCATTATAACTGTGATATTTTTGACGGTAGAGATTCTTTCTTCCATTTTTCTCAGCTCTTTAAAAAGCCTTAATATTTTTTGTTTTCTTTGTATTTTATATAAATGTCTCATTAATTATTTTAATAATCCTTTTTTTAATAAGACTTGTTAGTCATATAGTTATAATACTTTTAAAAATATATGTAATTTAAGGGATTACAGTAAACATTTTAATCCAAATGTAAAATAGTTTCAATTTTTATAGAAATTAATACTCAATTTCAGTTTTATTGTCCCCGCTTGTACAGTGCTTAGAACAAACTTATTAATAATTTTGCTGTGTTAACTTTTTGATAATATTTTAAATAAAACATTTAAAACAGGTTATTCTAATGTTAACTTTTTGATCAGTCCAGGCAACGAATGCTTAAAAACAGCTATAGGTGGAAATTTATGAAACACAATTTTGGGTTTTGTAACTTTATTTGGGCTGGATAGGAGGTGAACATATCAAAAGTCCTCGCCCGTAGCCTTTGTGCCGGGGGGGAGGGGCGGGGGGTCCCATTTTTCGGTTTTCACTTATATCTCAGAAACCCTGCGTCCTAGCGACATGAATATTCTATAACAAATGAAAGCTGATTAAATTTCCTACAAGTTCTATTCAATAAAGTTTTTCGAGATATCTGTAGTTTTCGAAATATCCGCTCTTGAAAGTCTGTCATTTTGGGTAAAAACACTTTGCCGCATATTTTTTCCTCGTTTTGACCGGATAACTCTTCAACGATGAACCCAAAAAATAAATAACGGTTATAGGGTTGTAGAGTATTGCATTCCCTTCAATAATATATATTACTTTGCTATTTTATGTATTTTCCTTCAAACGTAAAAATAATTTCAGTGTTCATCTTGAAATTTGAAATTTAGCGACTAATAGTCCAGGCAACTAAGAGTTATAGATGGAAATGTTTGGAACACAATTTTTGACTTCATAACTTTGTTTCAGCTAGTTAGGAGGTGAACATATCAAAAGTCCTTGCCCGTAGCCTTTGTGCCGGGGGGAGGGGGGGTTTAGAAGGTCCAATTTTTCGGGTTTTCACTTATATCTCGGAAACCCTGCGTACTAGCGACATAGCCAATCTATAACAAATGAAAGTTGATTAAATTTTCTACAAGTTCTATGAAAGAAAAACACACTTTTTTCTATTCTCGACCGGATATCTCTTCAACGATGAACCCAAAAAATAAATGTCAGTTATAGGGTTGTAGAGCATTCCATTCGCTTCTATAATATATATTACTTTACTATTTTATTTATTTTATTCCAAACGTGAAAACAGTTTTAGTGTTCATCGTAATATCTGGTTACAACTGTCGACCAATGAACCTTTCAATTTCTCACCATTTCCAGTCAATGTATTGTCCAAAATATACTCCATTATGAAAATATAGTGAGTACTGGACGTATAAATAGCACAAAATATATAATTTTGGGCCCACTGACCTGTTATAAAAATTATAAATAGATATGCTCTTGTACATTATATTGGCAATGGTTTTCCTGAGACCACGTGAGTGTGTATATAATGTTTGAAAGAAAATACATAAAATAGTAAAGTAATATATATTATTAAACCACTATTTTTCCCTGGACGTGGAGGCAGTAACAAAAAGCTCTTATAGTCATGTATACAGGAACCTTAGCTCATATAGCTTTGAAGGAGAGCAGTACTTATATCTGACGATACATATAGAAAAGCTTCGCCTCCTAGCCCAACTCAGGTTATCCAATACCAAGAATACCAAAATATACATCAAAGGCAATAGCTACGTCTTTAATATAGATCAAACATGCCCATTATGCAATACAGGAGAAAATACAATAGCACACCTACTTATGCAGGATTCTCAAACCACTGAAAATTACTGTCACCAAATATCAAGAATTACCATCTACCCAACTTGTTGATGTATTTTCCCCCAACACCCAAGACCAGCTAAATGCGTTTAGTCACCAGACCCTTCGATGTCTGCAAGCTAGGAAGACTCTTCTAGGCTGAAATCAGTGCCAACCTTCAAAGTGCTCCCTTTAAAGACACCTAATTTGATGCATACTTTTTATTATTTATTATTATTTTACAAGCATCATGTATTATTTGTTTTTACATAAAAAGATTTTTGTTATTTTAATGATATGTATTATTTGTTGCATTACTATGGAAAGTGAAATTTAATTTTAAGTGCCAGCTCCTTGCTGTAAGTTTTTTACTTAAAAGCAATAAACATATTCATTCATTCATATATTATAGAAGCGAATGGAATGCTCTACAACCCTATAACTGACATTTATTTTTTGGGTTCATCGTTGAAGAGATATCCGGTCGAGAATAGAAAAAAGTGTGTTTTTCTTTCATAGAACTTGTAGAAAATTTAATTAACTTTCATTTGTTATAGATTGGCTATGTTGCTAGTACGTAGGGTTTCCGAGATATAAGTGAAAACCCGAAAAATGGGACCTTCTAAACCCCCCCTCTCCCCCCTGGCACAAAGGCTTCGGGTGAGGATTTTTGATATGTTGACCTCCTAACTAGCCGAAACAAAGTTATGAAATTAAAAATTGTGTTCCAAACATTTTTATCTATAAATCTTAGTTGCCTTAACGTGAAATTATTTTTACGTTTGAAGGAAAATACATAAAATAGCAAAATAATATATATTATTGAAGGGACTGCATTACTCTACAACCCTATAACCGTTATTTTTTTTTTTTTTTTTTAGGTATATCGTTGAAGAGTTATCCGGTCAAAACGGGGGAAAAATATGCGGCAAAAGTGGTTTTCCCCAAAATGACAGACTTTTAAGAGCGGATATTCCGAAAACTAAATAGACCTAGAAAAACTTTATTGAATAGAGCTTGTAGGAAATTTAATCAACTTTCATTTGTTATAGAATAGTCATGTCGCTAGGCCGCAGGGTTTGCGAGATATAAGTGAAAACCCGAACAATGGGACCTTCTAAACCCCCCTTCCCCCCGGCACAAAGGCTACGGGCAAGGACTTTTGATATGTTCACCTCCTCTCAAGCCCAAACAAAGTTACAAAGTCAAAAATTTTGTTCTAAAAATGTCCATCTATAACTGTTCGTTGCCTGGACTACATTCCCACAAAACCCTAGTAAAACCATCAAAAACCCTCTAGCTCACTCCTATACTTTAATTGCTATGGAAAGCCGTGAGTGATATGCGTTAACAAACTCATATTGTTTTATATGGGAATGCTATATGCCAAGTTTTGATACAAAGAAAAAAAAACTGTGACTGCTAATGTGTTGACAAACGTGTGTGTGTGTGTGTGTGTATATATATATATATATATATATATATATATATATATATATATATATATATATATATTGTAATGATATATTACATTCACGAAAATATTTTTAAATTCAAATAACCATCGGTATTTTGAAAAGCCCGCGCAAATCACAAACCAGATATACAAATAACATCGTATTATATACGATCAAAATTAATAATGTTTTTGGACAATACTGGTATACAATATATCCATATTAAATGTACATCCAGATAACAATAAATTAATTATTTGGTATTGCAAAAAACAATTGTTATCTTTATATATAATCCGGTAAACTGCGGAAGTTAAGAAGCAAGGACGCTAAACTTTCCCGCTTTCTCGAACGAAGCGTCAGTCTAGTCTCAGCATTCAGAGGGAGAAGAAGAAGTCTGTTGCTTCTCAGCGTTGGTGGAAGGCAGAGCTCTCCTCCAAGGAATACCAAGTATATTGAGGTTTTGTTGGACGCGGATTGAGTTAGAGGTAAGAATTGTTTTTTTTTGTAGTTGACGGTTATTTTATTATTGTTTGTGTGTAGTTTAATATTGTTTGTATCTCAGAATTGTCTGGAGATAAATGTTATACCGTTCATTCACTCGGAACTTTAATCCCTGAGGTTAAGTCAAACTCATATAATAAATCTTATTAAAATAATTAAAATATTTTTATTTCTTTTTTTAAAAAAATTAATCATTACATTTAATGACGCCCAACGTGGCGAATCAAGTTATAACAAATAAAATCATTACAATATATATATATATATATATATATATATATATATATATATATATATGTATGTATGTATGTGTGTGTGTGTGTGTGCAAATAATGATTGCACGAGGTCCTTAACCAGCAAGTAAATAAATATTAAAAATAAAACTTAAAAATAATTTTTTTTTGTAATAAAAATGTCTGACGTGAATATTGAACAAATTCAAAATAACGGTGAGGAAAATAGTATAGAATCACCGGAATACGTATTTTTTACAACACCGGGAGAAATAAATAATATAGTCGAAACACGTGAAAGCGAATTGCAGGAGGATGATGCAATAGCATTCAGAGAATCGGCGGGTTCCTTAGCAACGGAAATTCTATCCAATGACCGTACTTCCGAAAGGGATAATGAGATGCATCCTCAAGGCTTAGAAGAAATGATGAGGTTATTATTAGGACAACTGAAATTCGATTTAAGTAAGAGTATTTGCAATATTAAGCATGAAATAAATCAAGAAATAAAGTTCGAATTAAGTAAAAATAATAAAAAATTGGACGATTTATGTAATGCTTTAAATAATATGGGTAAAAATCAGAATGAAGAGACGATAGAGTTGGAAAAATCGAATAATAACTTTTTTAGTAAAAATAATATAAGTAGTGAAGAAATTATTGAGGTTAATGAAAATAATAATGAAAATTTAATTAAAAATACCGGAAATGACGATACATTAATAAATAATGACAATTTAAATGAAACTATAAAATACAGTTTAAATATTAATGATAGTAGTAATGACCAAATATTAGAAGATAAAATATTGATTGAAGATAAAAATGACTATAATTGTTTAATAAATGAAGATAATACAATTCAAGAAAAAATATTAACTGAATTAAATAATGATAATGAGGGTACAAATGAAATAATTAATAATAAGCTAATAAATGATAATTTCAAAAATAAAATAAGTACAAAATTTATAAACAAAATGATGAAACAAAAGAAAATTGAAAAATTATCTGATAACTATAAATTCAAAATAAATGAAAAGAGTTATAATAAAAGAAGTGGAAATATACCAATGAAGAAACTAATTAGAACTATTAATAAAAATAATAATTTAAAGATTTTGAATGTCAAATTTGGAAATAAAATAAAAATTCTTTATAAATATAAAAGACAACTTGGAATAGAAAAAATTTCAAAGCTAAATCGGCCTCCAAGGAAAAGAATAAAACACTTTTATAGAAAGAAATTGGACTGCTGCAAAGAAAATATTAACGACCAGGAATAAATTCATGAAAAAATTTAAAATTAATATCTATTAGTTTAGTGTGTTTTTATAAAATTTATTAGTTTAGCATTTTTTTTTTAAGAAAATAAGATTTATATTAATATAAGATTTAATTGATAATAATAATATATTTAAAACTTTATCATAAATTTAATAATCAGATTAGTTTAGGATAAGATAGTTTTGATAATGATAATGTTTAAAAATGAACAATAAAAAATGATAATTTAAATTGAGAAATGATAATGAATAAAAATTATGTAACGAAATAAGTTATTGAAAATTTGAATAAAAAACAGGCTTACCAATCTAATTAATATTTCTGTATCCCGAAACTTCAAATTAAAAAATTCAATTTTAAATTTATTTTTTATACCGGACTAAAAACATTTTTTTTTTTAATTTTTTTTTTTTTAGACAGGAGTGCAAATGTAATGATATATTACATTCACGAAAATATTTTTAAATTCAAATAACCATCGGTATTTTGAAAAGCCCGCGCAAATCACAAACCAGATATACAAATAACATCGTATTATATACGATCAAAATTAATAATGTTTTTGGACAATACTGGTATACAATATATCCATATTAAATGTACATCCAGATAACAATAAATTAATTATTTGGTATTGCAAAAAACAATTGTTATCTTTATATATAATCCGGTAAACTGCGGAAGTTAAGAAGCAAGGACGCTAAACTTTCCCGCTTTCTCGAACGAAGCGTCAGTCTAGTCTCAGCATTCAGAGGGAGAAGAAGAAGTCTGTTGCTTCTCAGCGTTGGTGGAAGGCAGAGCTCTCCTCCAAGGAATACCAAGTATATTGAGGTTTTGTTGGAAGCGGATTGAGTTAGAGGTAAGAATTGTTTTTTTTTGTAGTTGACGGTTATTTTATTATTGTTTGTGTGTAGTTTAATATTGTTTGTATCTCAGAATTGTCTGGAGATAAATGTTATACCGTTCATTCACTCGGAACTTTAATCCCTGAGGTTAAGTCAAACTCATATAATAAATCTTATTAAAATAATTAAAATATTTTTATTTCTTTTTTTTTAAAAATTAATCATTACATTTAATGACGCCCAACGTGGCGAATCAAGTTATAACAAATAAAATCATTACAATATATATATATATATATATATATATATATATATATATATATATATGTATGTGTGTGTGTGTGTGCAAATAATGATTGCACGAGGTCCTTAACCAGCAAAATTAGTCCACCTGGAGTTGGGTTTTACTCTAAACCCAAATTATTAATTTGTCAAAACAACAAGGGTCACAACCCGACCTTCTTGAATTTTAATAAAAGTTGGTAGGTTGGTTACTCTAATAAAAAATAATCAAAAACAATTTTTTTAAATTTTTTATCTGTTTCCGTTTTTTTAGTATTAATTTTCAAAGTATTGAAAAACCGCCTTTTTTTTTGGTCAACTAGAAAATGTTTATTGCTAGGTAGATTAAGTTCTGTTCTAGCTAAAACAGCCAGCATAGTCTCATTGTTTAGCTTATTAAATGGACTTTAATTTGATATACAACAAGACCAACTTATTGCAAATTTTACTTTTAAAAAAAAATTCGAAAAATTGTACGTAACGGTTTTCGAAAAACTGTACTTTTAAAATTCTGATAAAAATATATTTGAATCTTCAGTTCATTGACTACATATGCTGTCTCTCCCCTTTAATTTTAGTTCTGTCTGAAAAAAATTCAAATTCTTATCAGGGATGCTTATTGATGAATTCACAATACAAATATCCATCACTCACCATATTTTTACCAAGTATGCAGTGACAATTATAAAGTCAAAATTATGTTATAAAATGATCCCGTTACTAACAGCATATGTAGTCAATGCACTGAAGATTCAAATATAAATTTTTTTCAGAATTTTAAAAGTACAGTTTTTCGAAAACCGTTAAGTACAATTTTTCGATTTTTTTTTTTTTTTTTGAAAAGTAAAATTTGTAATATGTTGCTCATGTTGTATATTAAATTAAAGTCAATGTAATAAGCTAAACAATGAGACTATGCTGACTGTTCTAGCTAAAATATAACTCAATCTATCAAGGAATTAACATTTACTCGTTGACCAAAAAAAGGCTTACTTTGAAAATTAATACTAAAAAAACGGAAACAGATAAATTTTTAAAAAAATTGTACCATTCAAGGAGTTGTTGGAGCTATTAGAATTAAAAATTTCAAAAAAATCTAAGAGGGTCAGGTTGTAAACAGTACTTACATTGGTTGAATTGACATGGAATGGCCCAATTTTGGTTCCTTGCGATGAGACTTGATATACATTCTGACCAACTACTGAGAAACATGTGTGGTGAAAATAATCAAAATTGGTCTTTCAAGGGGTAATACTACCTTGTGCGATCAAAATCAAAGTCATTTTCTTGAATTTATAAGTGACAAATAAATATGTATTTGTTCAATTTTTCATATCAAACATTTTATATGGGATGTTGAAGTAGCCAAAAAATGAAGTTTTAATTCTTCGAAAAAAATGGATGCGCTATGTCTGATGAAGGGAAACTCTCTTTTTTCACTGGTGATAGTCTGCAGGCAGCAATTTTAAATCTAGAATGAAACACTAAAATTATTTCGAAAGATGAAGATTGAATCTAGTAAAGTAAAGTACGTAGGTTTTTTAAGAAATATTAATTTTTTTGAAAATGGTGAACAATTATTCATTTTCTATTAAAAAATCATACGTACTTTACTGACAAATATCATTAGGAAGCTGCAGTAAAATTTGAAGTTGATTGGGCAAAAATTGAAGCCGCCAGAGTATCGCCCGATTTGAAAAATATAGTTTTGAGAAAAGAACTTTAAAGTTTAATCATTAAACTTTAATGTCCTGAAATGTTTATTTTTTCCTATTTAATTTTTTTTTTCATACTTTCTTGTTATAAAGATTTAAAAAATGGATTTTAATTTTGAAATGTATTGAAGGAGGACCAGAAAAAAACTTAAGAATTAAAAAGGGACTGATCGAAGCTCGCTCACAAAATTATCTTCAAATCAGCACCGCGTTCACTCGGCATTGGGCTTTCACTTGAATTTTTTTTTTCTTCGCATTAACACTCTTGGATATCATTTTTGATTAGTTAAGGAAGAAATTTAGCCCATACAAAAAAAAAAATGGTAAGAAAAATTTACAAGGTAGTATTACCCATTAAGAATGGGGGTTTACTCTGGACCCAACATATTAATTTGCCCGTAAAGGCCATAATATTTGGTGCCTTGTTGGGAAACTCAATTTACATCATACCCTATTAATGAAAAAGATTTTCTGTGAAATCAAACAAAATTGGTCCATTAGGAGCGGGGGTAGAGATGGGCGTCCTGAACCGATCTCCAAGGGCCGATCTTTTTAAAGAATCGATCTCTAAGGGCCTATCTTTTTAAAGAATCGATCTCTAAGGGCCGATCTAACATTAATATACATACATGTAATAATATATTTTAGTATGCTTTAAGAGTATTAGTTCATCCTGTATTATTTTTGATGAAAAAAAGTCTTAAATGTTTCTAATTTTAGTTTACAGATATTTTTTTCATATTGTCAAGTATTCGTATCGAGATGAAATACTTATTTCGTAGGTAATTGTAAGTAATCGTTAAATCGATCTTCTGTGCCTAGAAGAATCGATTTTTTTAATCAATCTGGACTCGCCAATCTTTTTGTGGATCTTTTCATTTCGATTCGAATCGATTCATATTCGAGAATTGCCCATTACTAAGCGGGAGTTTACTTAGGCGATTTCTACTTCATGAGATGAAAACATCCTTTCTCCCATCTACCACTGTTAATTGTTAATGGCTCTCACTCCAAAAGATTTTTAAGATTCTCATTATTAAAATTAACTGGACGTCCTGAATCATAAACCATCATGTTCATCATAAATTCTACTTTCTGCAACTTCAAATTTTGTAAACCATTTCTGGGCAGTCCTTACACATGTACTAATTTTTAGCACTTTCCTCCGAAGGAAAGTAGCTATTGAGGTTGGACTCATGACGGAATTTTTGAAAAATGTCTTCAAATCTTTATCGATCCTACCTAGTAGACACCGAAAATGACCCCCCTTAAAATTTATATATATATATATATATATATATATATATATATATATATATATATATATATATATTTAGATGGAACGGCATTTTTCTCCAGCGGTGGTACTGCTCCTCACTTTTTCCCGGAATATTTCGATGGATTCATCTCCATCTTTTTCAGCCAGGTACTTGTTTCTTCCTCGGTGGTAGCCAAGGGAATGACATTTTTCTCGATCTGGGCTCCTTTTCTCCCCTCTAGCCACAGTATCGCCGGACGAATGGTGTTGAAGCTCCTGGTGTAGTTGGGATTCTGTCCGTTGGCAGCGCTGATGGTATTGCGTCTTTTTTTTTTCCTCCTGCTTCTATTTTCCTCGCCGTAAGGTTTTATATGCTTGATGTTATTTTTCGTCGCTGGGATAGTATTTTTAGATGGAACGGCATTTTTCTCCAGCGGTGGTACTGCTCCTCACTTCTTCCCGGAATATTTCGATGGATTCATCTCCATCTTCTTCAGCCAGGTACTTGTTTCTTCCTCGGTGGAAGAAACAAGTACCTGGCTGACGAAGATGGAGATGAATCCATCGAAATATTCCGGGAAGAAGTGAGGAGCAGTACCACCGCTGGAGAAAAATGCCGTTCCATCTAAAAATACTATCCCAGCGACGAAAAATAACCATGTGTAAACATATGTTTGTACAACATATGTGTCTAAACATAAATCTGGAAGCAAATTAATAATTGATCAGTTACTCATTACAAATTTAAAAGAGAACTATTCATGTTTTTATTTTATTTATGTAGGATATTTTAAGCAAATTGTTCTGGAAAGCAGTCGACACTACCCAAATTCTGAGGAAAGTGCTTAGTTATGCAGCTCCTGCGTGTCGGACTTTTATCACTGCAGATGTGACAGATTCACCTTACAAAAATAACAATGAATACGTTTCGTGTCTGTCTATATATATATAAAGTCTGTCTCGCAGGACTGCATCATATTAGCGCGGTTCCGTTCATATCCCTAGTCTAATTTGGAAAGATTAAAAAAGAAGCAGTTATAATTTTGGTTCCACCAGTCTTTTTTTTTTTAAACTAATTATTATAATGGCGTGTCAACCCTTAAGGTCACTAACGTCATTCCTGTGAGTAGTAAAGTCTTGAAAGGTCATGATTTACAATCTTACCTGGAAGGGTCCGCTACACTAGAAACAGACCCGCTAGTGACAAGGTCTTGGAATCTCGGAAATCCATATCTCTAACAGTAAATTGTTTTTCCTATTTTTCTTAACTTGTTTTATTTTCAAATACATTATCCAACAATAAGCAATTAAAAAATAACAAGGAATAAAAAACAGACAAAAAGAACAGTTCGAATAAGCGAAATCAATTACTTTAAAGTTTTAAGCTCTTATTTCTCCGATTGACATCGCCTAATCAAAACTTTCATTAGAACCATTTTTGTAGAACATTTAGTGAGCTTTCTAATGGCCATCTTCCGTTTACCAAGATTCTCAACCTTTTTCGAGATATTAAGGAAAGTATACAAAGTTACCAAAACTTTTTATGTCTGTTAATAAAATATTTTATTCTAACCCTTCCTAAACTCCAAACGTAACAAAAATTTCAACATATTAGTTTTAATGAAAGTAGAACATGCAGAAAATGTTTCAACTGAATCCCATGATTCTAAGTACCCAAACCAAAAACGGTATTCAAAAACTATCTTTCCAATTTTCTCGAAAACGGTTAAAGCTATCGCCTTGAAAATGGTTTCATTCGTTTTCCTAGCCCAAGAAGCCTATAAAACGAGCACTTACAAGCTTATGAACTCAAAACCGTAAGCGTTACGATTTGTTTTGCGCGAATTTCGCCCCAAACGCCATCTTCCAGTGGGCGGATTCTGCTGGTTAACGAACTTGACCTTTTAAATTGGACGACGGATTTTTGTACCAAATTTCATCACAATCGGACCATTAGGGAAGCCAGAAATGAGCGAACAGACAAATATATATATATATATATATATATATATATATATATATATATAAAAATTTCAACCACCGTTATTTTCGGTCTCTAGGGGTTCTGAAACGCGAAATTTTCTAGTCGGCACTTTCGGATTGTTTCATTGTATCAACCTTATAAGCGGGGTTCCTCCCTATGGGGGAGGGAGGAACCGCGCTAATATATACATATATATATATATATATATATATATATATATATATATATATATATATATACACGCTCAGTCAAAAAAGTTTCCATACACCCAATTATAATTTGATATATGAAAATAAAGGAATTCAAGAAATGTGCTATAATATTATTTGTATAGCATTTTTTATGTTTAACATATACAAGTTCATTTAAAGCAATAATAAGTTAATAAATATTAAATGTATCATAATTTAAAAAAAGTATGTCAACAAAGTTTCCATACATTACAAAGAAAGCATGATTAAATTTCCATATTTTTTTAAAAATAATTTGTGGATCCTCCTTTTCGTTTTAGGATTTCAAGTAGTATGTGCTTCATACTCCAAACCAGTTGTTTTGTTACTAGATTATTAATTTTATTTCATTCTGTCTGTAGTGCAGTTTTCAGCTCTTCTTTCGTTCGGATGTTCTGATTTTTCACTCTCCGACCAAGTTTATCCCATAGGTGTTAAATGGGGTTTAGGCCAGGTTAATGTGAGGTGTTTTTAATTGATTTGGAACATTATAGAGCAAGCATTCCTTTAATTTTTTAGCTGCGAGTTTAGGGTCATTGTCTTATTGGAACCAGTATCTTTGCCCAAGTCTGAGTTTTTCAGCCGATTTGTTTTAAATTACCCGAAAGAATATCCAAATAAACGTTTTGGTTCATAATTCCATCAACAAATACTAAATTTCCTACACCAGATGAACTAACACACCCCCACACCATGACACTTCCACCTCCGTGTTTAAAAGTTGGTTTTAAATTATTACTCTTGAATGCTTCCTTTGGTTTTCTCCGCAGTTTTGACCTTCCATCTGACCAAAAAATGTTAAATTTTGACTCGTCAAGAAATATCACCTTCTCCCAGATACTGTCTGGTTTATTTATAAATTCCTTTGCAAAGCAGGAATTTATAAATTTATAAATTTTGTAGCAGCTTCTCCCGATTAACCTTACTTATGAAGGGCTTTCTTCTGGCAATCCGACACCTGAAACCTTCCTTTCTCAATGCATTTCTAACGTTCTCTGGGTCGACTTGAATCCCGTAGTCCCTATTTAGTTCAGTGGTCAATGATGTGTGAGGATCTTTATTAATTTGAACAAGGATGAACCTCCTGTGGTGACTCCAATTTCCTCGGACTTCCCGTCCGTGGTCTATCCTCCAGAGATTTTAAACCCCTATGCACGTTAAGCACATATTGTGCTGTTGCATGTGATTTATTTAATAATTGAGCAATTCTTCGAAGAGACAAGCCCTGATTATGGCAGCGAACTATTAGCTCTTATATCACGAGAAACACGCATTATAAAAAAAAAGTCCGTCTCGCAGGACTGCATCATCTTAGCGCGGTTCCGTTCATATCCCTAGTCTAATTTGGAAAGATTAAAATAGAAGCAGTTATTATTTTGGTTCCACCAGTCTTTTTTTTAAAATTAATTATTATAATGGCGTGTCAACCCTTAAGGTCACTAACGCCATTCCTGTGAGTAGTAAAGTCTTGAAAGGTCATGATTTACAATCTTACCTGGAAGGGTCGGCTACACTAGAAACAGACCCGCTAGTGACAAGGTCTTGGAAATCTATATTTCTAACAATAAATTGTTTTTGTTATTTTACTTAACCAGTTTTATTGTCAAATACATTATCCAACTATAAGCAATTAAAAAATAACTAGAAATAAAACAGACAAAAAGAACCATTGCAATAAACGAAATCAATTAATTTAAAGCTTTAAGCACTTTTTTCTCCGATTGACATCGCCTAATTAAAACATTCTTCAGAACCTTTTTTGTAGAGCATTTAGTAAGCTTCTGAATGGTAATCTTCCGCTTCACAAGATTGTCAACGGTTTTCGTGATACTAACGAAATTATACAAAGTTACCAAAACTTTTTTTGTCTGTTAATAAAATATTTTATTCTAACCCTTCCTTTACTCTAAACGTAACAAAAGTTTCAACATATTAGTGTTGATGAAACTCAAACATGCAGAAAATGTTTCAACTGTATCCCATAATTCTAAGTACCAAAATCAAAGACAAAGAACCCTCCCTAGGAAGAACGCTAGGCAGTTGAAAAGCTATATATCTTGGAAATCCATGTCTCTAACATTAAATTGTTTTTCTTATTTTTCTTAACCTGTTTTATTTTCAAATACATTATCCAACAATAAGCAATTAAAAAATAACAAGGAATAAAAACAGACAACAAGAACAGTTCGAATAAGCGAAATCAATTACTTTAAAGTTTTAAGCTATTATTTCTCCGATTGACATCGCCTAATCAAAACTTTCATTAGAACCTTTTTTTTTAGAGCATTTAATAAGCTTTCTAATGGTATTCTTTTGTTTACCAAGATTCTCACTTTTTTCGAGATATTAAGGAAAGTAAACAAAGTTACTAAAACTTTTTATGTCTGTTAAAAAAATATTTTATTCTAACCCTTCCTTAACTCCAAACGTAACCAAAATTTCAACATATTAGTTTTGATGAAAGGAGAACATGCAGAAAATGTTTCAACTGAATCCCATGATTCTAAGTACCCAAACCAAAAACGGTATTCAAAAAATATTTTTCTAATTTTCTCGAAAACGGTTAAAGCTATCGCCTTGAAAATGGTTTCATTCGTTTTCCTAGCCCAGGAATCATATAAAAGGAGTACTTAGAAGCTTATGAACTCAAAAACGTAAGCGTTACGATTTTTTTTACGCGAATTTCGCCCCAAACGCCATCTTCCAGTAGGCGGATTTTGCTGGTTAACGAACTTGACCTTTCAAATTGGACGACGGATTTTTGTACCAAATTTCATCACAATCGGACCATTAGGGAAGCCAGAAATGTGAGGAGAGACAAATATATATATATTATATATATAAATATATACATATATATATATATATATACAAATTTGAACCACCGTTATTTTCGGTCTCTAGGGGTTCTGAAACGCGAAATTTTCTAGTCGGCACTTTCGGATTGTTTCATTGTATCAACCTTATAAGCGGGGTTCCTCCCTATGGGGGAGGGAGGAACCGCGCTAAAATCAGTCTTTCACAGGCACAAGTAAACCTAATACTGGACTAAGAATTAAGGGAAGAGGTGAGATTTATACACCTAAGACTTAAAAGAGGGTCACAGTACATGAAATAGGATTAATGTTTATAGTGTATGGAAACTTATTTGACATACATTTTTTAAATTATGATAAATTTAATATTTATTTCCTCATTATTGGAATAATTGGACTTATATATGTTAAACATAAAAAATGCTATACAAATAATGCTATTGCACATTTCTTGAATTCATTTATTTGCATATATTCAATTATTTTTGGGTGTATGGAAACTTTTTTGACTGAGTGTTTATATATATATATATATATATATATATATATATATATATATATATATATATATCCAGTTTGGTGCGCGGATTTTCCTGATAACGAACTTGAACTTTTGTGTCAGGCAAAGCATTTTTGTAGCAAATTTAAGATATGGTGCGATCAGACAAACGTAGAGAGGGCGCATGGGGGGGGGGCAAGAGTGCGCATTGGAATTTTGGACAGTTGGTAGGACTGCAGGGAAATTTAGATTAGGCGTTTAAGTTCATCTGCCACACTAGGTGATCACACCAGGTTGTCATCGACTGTTCTCAATTTCCCTGGATTTTATGAGGTAAGACACACTTTTAGTGCATTTGCTTGTAGTATTTATAACTTCAAACGTAAGAGTTTTAATAAATATAACATCCCATCTAATAGTTTTGCTTAGTATTGAAGAAAAGTGCAGAATAGTAGCTACACTCTGCTTATGAAGACATTGTGTCTTTTGTTTGCGATCAGTGCTAGTGCGCCCTCTTAGCTGTCCATGTGCGTACTCCAAGTAGGCCAAGAGTATGCAAATGACATTTTTTCCTAAAAAAAATCTCATTTGCCTTACCAAACCTTATATAATTAGTTTTGATCTTAATAAATAAGATTGAGGTTTGTATCTTTTATAAATCCCTAAGATATAAGCCGAAATCCACTAGGTATTTACTCTTACCCAACCTTATCCTATTTCTACTTATATA
Source organism: Gonocerus acuteangulatus (assembly GCA_946811695.1). Lineage (NCBI taxonomy): Eukaryota > Metazoa > Arthropoda > Insecta > Hemiptera > Coreidae > Gonocerus > Gonocerus acuteangulatus. The sequence continues at coordinate 129,180,000 of OX328123.1, read as the reverse complement.
TACACGCAAATTGAAACGTTTTCGTGACCTACGGGCCTGAAACGTGGAGACTCCGGATTTTATAATTACGCTGACGTCACAAGCTGGTTTACTATGGAGGGAGGGAGGATTCGTACTAAAACACATGAAAAAGTGGTCAAAATTTTTAGTGTAGCGCTATCAACACACCTTTTAGCACAATTATCTCTAGTTGAGATCGTGCTATTGAAAATTGTATAATAAACTTCTTTACAAACAATTTATTAAGCTTTCAAATGTTTCTTTCAACAGCTCATGATTTTGTAACCTTTTTCAATATATATATATATATAAGAATGCCTATCGACACAAAACGCTATGACGATATATGCTAGGTATTGTTTCTTGTTACTTCAGCAAAAAACGGTGAGTGGATTCTGCTGGTTATCAAACGACCTTTTGCTTTGGGTAAAGGATTCTATACCTTTTAGATCATTTTCATTGAAAAAAGAATAGATTAATATATATAAATTATATATATAAATATATTATATATATATATATATATATATATATATATATATATATATATATATATATAGGGTAGGTGGGGGCCAAAACGGGGCAAAACCCCGCTCTGGTTATTTAAGTAAGCTATCTATAATTTTTTAGATTGCTACTCGATGGCAGATAGGTCTCCAGAAGATCGAGTCGTGAGAAAAATTTGGTGACGCTCGGTGTGTTAACTACGAAGATAATGAGGAAAGTTGATTTTTTCATGTTTTTATGTAATATTTTAAACACTTTAATTCAAGTTTCACTGGACCAACGTATAGTTATTTAATAATCCTGAACAGATTACGAATTTGCATACGTTAGTGAGTGTTTTCCATAGCCTAAGTTGAAGGTTACGTATGTGTGAAAATGTGGGCGGCAAGTTTGATTGAATCATAACAAACGGGGCAAGAACCCACAGCGTGAAAGGGGCAAATCCCCGCGCGCGGGTTCTTGTCGCTTTCTTCAAATAGTAAGCCCATAAGATAGGCCTAAACAGAAGTAGGCTTCTTTAGGCCCTCATAATCGATTATGATACCGATAATAAAACCTTATTTGTAAAAGAAGACTATGTCTATTGATTTAATAGTTCTATAATGAATCAAAATTCACATCCTTTATCATTATTTTTAACTGATATTATATAGGGCCCTCATGTAGTAAAATATTAAAAAGTGGTAACAAGATATTGGTGGTCTATTGTTTCTGAAGCTATAAGAGAAAAACGGATAGGAAAACACTGACGGAAGCTCGCCTTAATAAAGCTAATTACCTCATAGAAACAGGAGTTTCCTTTCACTCGTCAAGCAGCTAAAGCAATAGGATTAGATGAACATCCATTCTCTACCACTACCTACTAAACTGGCGAAGAAAGACTGCACGTAGTTTCATGGAAGGAAACCATTTGTCATTACGTGTTCCTCGCAAAACGCGTATCGCAAGGATGATAGACTTCTGTCAGTCTCAAATTGACCAAATTGGGGTTTTAAACAAATATCTGTAATATTAAACGATGTTGTGATTTTTCAAAGCCTGTACCAGAATAACAAGAAGAACGTTTTAACCGTTTTCGCTGTGTTCCGTGTTTTTCATGTAATTTCGTTAAAGATGGGGCATCAACCCGAAGTGCGGGTTTTTACCCGACGTGATGGAGCAAATCCCCGCGCAGGAAGGGTTTCGAAAAAACAGAAGTACTTCCTCAATACTCGCTCAAACCCGCCCATATTTTCACAGGTTATAGCTAAGACACCCCTTTATATTATCCATGCTTTAATTTACAATTTAAAACAGAATACTAGTCGCAATACCGTAAAAAGTCCAAACTGCGGGGTTTCGCCCCCACCTACCCATAATTATATATATTTATATATAATTATGGGTACGATTACATCACTAAAAGTTATGGTTGTATGTAGGTAAAGCGGCAATTGGGAAAGCCCCATGCTCTGCACTCAAAATCACAGTTTTTATAAAAATATTTTTATAAACGTTGGATGTGTCGTTTATACACTTTAGCATTTTACAACCTGAGATTTTCCTTGGTAGGATCAGATCTGAAGTGCATAAGTGAAAGTGTTTATTCATGTGTCAATTATGTGTTGTTTATTGGCTAATTTCAAATATATGTCCTTTGTATATCTGACTCCCGAAAATGGCGGAACTCTTAAGATATATCTTTTTTTAGGAGAGATTACCTCTCATCAGAAAACCTCTTAATTTAATTGCACACTCAGATCACATAGTCATGATTGCTTAAGATTCAGCCTATATAATTGGCCATGAAACAATAAATAAGATAAGACATCGAAACTTGTATCAATGTCCAGCTTTAGAAGCTACTCGCAATTCAAGTAGTGTACAATCCAGTGAGTGTTTTTCGGAATTCAGAAATGTCAAAGTAAGTGCTGTGTTTTTTGTTGATTGTTTTGTTGCGTTAATTGAAGGAGCAAAGTGGTGAATCGCGATGGTCTTTGATGAGCGAGAAGGATGATATATTCCACTAAATGTTTCAAGAATGCTTATTTGAAATATTTAAGAATACGATTAGAGTAAATGAATGCATACGTATATATTCAGGGCCCCGATGGTCGTTAGCGTTAGGACGTGAGCACTCCATGGCTAAGGTCTTGAGTTCTATTACAACTAGAAGTTGTGGCTTTTCTTTCAATAAAATAAAATAATTCAGCCCTATCCTGGCTAGAAAGTTCGGAAATTTGTGTCAATTATAAATGGACGTTAAAATTTAAATAAGAAACTATATATTCAGATGAATATAACCCAACCATCCACAGAGGTGGTGCGGAATTGAATTCTTTGAGATGCAGTAAAGTGGTTTGAAACTACATGATTAAAATCTTTTAACGTGTTGATTTTGGGATTGCCGAATCTTAAGCCGGCTCCACGTCAGTGGCAAATGTTTATGAAGATTGGTATATTAAAGTACAACTGAACTAATAACGCCCAGTTACATAAAACATATTTAAAGTAGTAAAAGAAGAAGCAAACATAAATAGATAAGTAAAAAATAAAATTCATAGGTAAAAATGGAGAAAAATAAGAAACAACCCAAAAAAATATCACATAACAACAAATTAAATATTTTAAAAAAAATATATTTATGCAGTCCATGTTAAAATAAAGAAAGTTGCTGTTCTTATATTTTGTCGCGGATGTTTATGTTTATTAAATTTGTAATTATCGTTTCAATTTGGTTCAAGTCGGTTTGGTTATGTTTCGCTACATGTCCAAGTTCTAAGCCCATAAGAACCCAGTCTGTTGGTGTACGCTTTACTGGTCTTTCAGTTTTCACCTCATCTCAAATATGAGCGTCTTTCATATAAACATTTTCGATGCAAAGTTGCGTCTCTATTTGGTAGGTTCTTCAAAACAATGAGTCTTGTCCACATTACCTTTACAATTTTAGGAATTGGTTATCGCAGATGTTTCTCTTTCTTTATTTATTTTAATTAAAATTGGAAATAAGAAAAAACAAAGAATATGGTGAATTAATAAGCTGCTACGTCCCTCGACGATCCATGCTAAGACGTTTTAGACATATTAACACTAGAAGAGTGAAAAACGTGAAACGTGTCGTGGAGTGAAAAAACATTTGTAATTATATTAATTGATAGTGGTATGGATAGATATTTTCTCTCCTGAGGATGCCATCGCTCAAGTCTTATTCATCTCCAATCCTCGCAGGGTGTGGTTGGATGGCGTATGGTTAACTCCAGGTCATCCTAGAATCCTTCCTAAACTAGCAAGGTATTCAGCTGACAACTGTGGACACCTGAGGCGTGATCAAGCTATTAGTTTTAAGTTGTACAACAGTATAATAGTTGTGTAAGAAATAATGAACGGCATATTTATAGTGAATATTATTTAGAGAGGTACCTTGTAACTTTTTTTTTTTATAATTTTTTTCATGAGCTAAAATTCTTCCTTAACTAATCAAAATGACATCCAAAAGTGTTCATGTGAAGAAAAAATTGTTAAATGGGCAAAAAATACGATTTCCCAAGTGGAGTCCCGATGCCGAGTGAATGCGATACTGATTTCAAGATAATTTTTTTTGGTTCTCCTTTAATACATTTCAAAATTAAAACCCATTTTTTTATGTTTATTGCAAGAAAGTATGAAAAAAAATTAAATAGGAAAAAATTAACATTAAAATTTAAAGTCGTTTTCTCAAAAGTATGTTTTTCAAATCGGGCGATACTCTGGCGTCTTCAATTTTTCCCCGATCAATTTCAAATTTTAACTACTGCTTCCTAATGATATTTGCTACCCCGATTTTTTCGATTAATTGAATTATAACCATTATATGATAGATTTTTGGCGGACTTTTAATAGGAAATGAAAAATTGTTGACCATTTTTAAAAGATATAATATTTCTTAAAAATCCTACGTTTTTTACTAGATTTAACCTTCTTCTTTAAAAATAATTTTAGTTTTTCGTTCTAGATTAAAAATTGCCGCCTGCAGATTATCTCCCGTGAAAAAGAGGGTTTCCGTTCGTCAGAAACAGCGCTGCCGTTTTTTTTTTTTTTTTTTTTTTGCTGCATGAATTTTTTTTAATACTTCAACATCCCTTATAAAACGTTTGATATAAAGAATAGAAAATATTGATTTATATAACATTTATAAATTCAAGAAAATGATTTTGATTTTGATCGTGCAAGGTGGTATTCCCCCTTAATATTTTTAATTTATATTATTAGAAGTATTCGATGGGAGTTTTAGGGGAACAATATTTATATGTTTTAGAATATTTACCCTCCTTTAATCATATTCTAATAATCGTTTTGCGTTCTCTGTTTACATTTACACTTGTATCGGTTAGTCATTTTCACATGTCCTTGAGTAGATCCTTGCACTCATTCCGCTTCTTATAACTTAAAATCCCACTCGTAAAATGCTATTGAAAATCTATTTTCATGTGATCAAACAATAATTAATGAAGATATAACGTCACTGACATTGACCTAAATATCGTCTAGTTAAGTGGGCAATTTAAAAAAAAAATATGAAACATTAAAGGTAAAAAGTCCGTCACAGAACTCCTTCATCACAGCGCTTTTACAAAACGTTGTTATCCCTAGTGTCACATGGGGATCTTGGGATCGATATAGTTAATATGTTGTAGAAACAATCATCAACTACTCCAATTAAATCTTAATTAACTGAGATTTTAGGCACCGTTATGCACAAAACCTTAAAGTAGCGGAAATTACGGACTCGGGACTTGCGATTTACGCCAAGAAAGATCTATTACAAACAACAATCAATTGTTATTTATTTTTATTTTTTTACTGGCAAATTCATTTTAATGCTAAAATCAATTAAAAAACAACAAGCAATAGAAAAAATACAGAGAAAAAACTACTAATGAACCGTTCAAAGCAACGAAAGCAACACATTTAAAGTTTTAAGCGCTTATTATTCCAACTGTAGTCTCATCGAAAATTACTTCGTAATCATTTTTGTAGGCTTTTGAATCTTACATTCCACTTTCCACGGTTTCCCTACAATTTTTGATACATTTAATTAGACAAAGTATTTTTGTACCAAATTACATTAATATCGGACAATTGTTCAGCCTGTCAGACACACACACACAAATTTCAATCACCGTTATCTTCATTAATCTGGGCTGTGAAACGTGATATTTTGTAGTCGGCACATTCGGAGTCAATATCATAAGCGGGTTTTCTCCCAACAGTGAGAGGGAGGAAACGCACGAACAATAAATTGTTGAGTTAATTACAAACTACAAAGAGCAAAACTGTTTTCTATTGGAATGCGGTGTAAGTTATCCGCCTTGATGGGGTATTGGCTAAGTTATGTAGATCCTTAGTGACGTATTTGTTTTTCACCTATACTTTTCCAAACGTAACTATGATCAGTAAATCTTAGTTAGGCTGAATTTGGAAAATGTGGACAAATTCATGTTGGTTCATCGTTTTTGGGGGTATGGAATGCGATCAATCTAGAACTTGGCATAGTTATCTATCTAAAACGCTACTACACAAAAAAAAAAAAAAAATAATAATAATAAAAAAAATAAACAATTTTTCTGAACTCAGTGACCTTATTTAATATAATTTTATTTATTAAATAAGATCAATTTACGACACCTTTTTACCGATTGCATCAAAATTTCAGGGGAGGGGGCTGCAGCCCTCTCCGCCCCCTTTATATGCGCCCATGGCAGGGGAATCAGAAATTGTTGATGATAACTCCATGAAAATGGTTTTATTCGATTTATAAATTCAACTATATAATATATAGTTATATATTATAAGCAAAGAGCAGATATTCTCTCTGGAGGAAAAAAGAAATCATACTAAAAATATGCCCACCAAATATCCCAGATTCTATTCAGAGTGGTAGCCTATGGTTACTTCTCTCAACCAACAAAATCTATAAGCCCAAGTTACGATATTAAAATAAAATTTTCATTACCCCAAAAGTGCATATGAGGAGCTTAGTATCAAAGTTGGACAACTCCATTTTTTTCAGTTTTGAGATTTTTGTCGATTCTTAAGTGGATTTTTATGCTGCATTCGATTTTACAACTGTTTTTCATTAAAAACGGACAGAAAATAGATAAAATAGCGTTTATTTCAACCGTTCAGAATCAAAATATGGACAATTCCAACATAGTTTGGTTTAAAAAAATGACAACTCCATCAGTAGCCAATGAGAAGCTTGCATTCATGCAATCTGCTCCCAACATGCATTGCAAATCCATCATGGCTGAATGTTTATAGTTACTTGTAGTAAGTGCATTTGGCGATAATTCTTATTAATAACTAGCTGTTATCCGGCACACTGTGGTTCCGAATGCCGGATTTTGGGACGAAACCTCTAGGTACTTGAATCTTTCTGATTTAGGTATGATTTTTGAAGAATTTCTTTTGTGCCGAGTCGAATGAGACCACTACCCATTCTATAGAATAATTATTTTATTAATAAACGGGCTTTTTATAACAACAACCGTGAAAAACAGCAAGTATTTAATTTAAAATATGTCATACTTTACTGAAGTGGTAGAGCTATGTATCCTTCCAAATGTATTTTCAAGACCTCAGGTGAATAAATTAACAGCTAATGTGGTACTGGTCACTGTTCTCGACATATTCCTCTTTATTTAAATTTTCGCGTATAACAAATAAATATTGACAGTTTCACACTAGATATTAAATAGATCTCATCGTTGATGTTCAGTTATTTGTTATTAAAAACTTTTCAACAACTCTCTGCAGAAAATAATAATGGTTAACTCGTTTTTCGTAAAATAATCGCATCGCTAATTGTTAACTTTATTTTATTAGCTGTGCACAGGTATGGCGGAGTACGGCGATGAAAATTATAGCACAGCCACTTCAATACATGTAGTTATAGGTAAAACTGTGCGAAGAGGATAGCTAAGTACCACTTTTTTTCTAAACTTAATAAAATAAGGATAATTTAGTTTCATTTCAGTTTTGTCAAACTGTATTTAAATAACATTTTTCATGTAATTTTTAACTATATAATTTTGATTTAATACATTAGACATAATTACATTATATTAAAACACCCTCGAGAATACCAAATTCATATTTGTTTGGTTTCAAAAAAGGATAGGTTCAATTTTCAATTGGCTCCCTTTGGTTTCAAAAACAGACAACTCCATGACTTGGTTTCATACATGGACAACTCCACTATTTAAAGTGTAATTACGGCCATAATACTTATATAATATTGTAGTGCCTTTGATATAATGTTTCTGAGGCCTATAAGAATAACATATAAAAAAATCACCATGATACTGACATCAATATAGTAGATATGGTATTTTGCCTCTCCTGTAAAAAGAGCAAAAGTGGAGTTGTCCAACTTTGATACTAAGCTCCTCATATATTGCTACATACAAACTAGAAATCCAATGCTTACTATGTAGTATTTACATTTTGATTAATAACTATTTAATATATTAAATTTTGTGAAATTTATTTGTAATTGTATATATTTAAATTGAATACTTATTTTCAACCAGTATAATTACTTTTTTTCAGAAACCGTTCAGCTCTAGCGAATAAAGAATATCACGAAATCTCCCAACTGTCTAGAAGCAAGTTGAGGAAACACTCAAGGTTAGTCAATATTATCATATAACTCTATATGATTTTATTTTAATTAATGGTATATATGCCCAACGATATGCTTATTATTACCCGCGTTATGACGATCTAATCATCTTTTTATTTAGTTATGCTTTAACTGAGGCTGTTTTTTAAAAATGTTTATTTATATTGGTTAAATCTTTCACTCAAGAGCGTTTCGCTCTTTATAATAATAAAGGTTTTAGATCCTCGTAAAATAAATCAATAGAATCAATCGTTTCTGAATCCCCAAACCGAAAATTTACCGAATAGTTTTTTTTTTTTTTTTTTTTTTTTTTTTTTTTTTTTTTTTTTTTTTTTTTACGGCGCATCAACAATTCTTGGCCATTAGCACCAACATCCAGGGCGCAGCCAGGAATTTTCTCAGCTCAGCGAGCCCTGAGATGAGAAAATTCCTGGCGCCGGTGAGGATCGAACCCACCATCTCCCGCGTTTGAATCTAGCGCGCTAGCCACTAGACCACGGGAGACCCCCCGAAAATTAGTTATTCATAGATTTTTATAATTTTACAAATGATTTGTAATTCTTAAACTATTTTTTTTTTTATTGACCAATTAATTAATGTTTTCTTAATAGGTTTATATATTATAGTCACTGGATATCTGTAACCGTTTTTGAGAAAAGTGGATAAAACTAGTTTTTCCACTTTAATTCCCTATTTAATTTGGGTATTCAGAATCGATGGGTTCAGTTGAAAATTATTCCAGACGTTTGATATACATCTAAACCAAGATTTTAAAATTTTAGGAGCTTTTAGAGTTAGGGAAGTACTAGAAAAGTCCGACTCGCAGGAACTGCATCATCTTAGCGCGGTTCCGTTCTTATCCGAAGTGCGATTAGTAAAGAAATAGTAGCAGCTATCGGTAGGTTTTGATCTGTCGTTAAAAATATAAAATAAAATCTCAAAGATAAGGAAGCTTAAAGAGCCACATATGGAAACTGACAGTTTTCTAAACGGATGGGACTCTCCCGTCATCGCGACGCTCACTCTAGGAAAACTCTATTACCAATATGATTCTTATTTTCTCAGCTTTAATGAAATACTCATTCCACCGTTAAATAAACTTAAAAAACAAAAGTGAGGTAAACAGTGACAAAAACCCGTTTAAAATAACAAAACTAACACTTTCGTAGTTTTAAGCACTTACTTCTCCGACTGACATTGCCCCATCGAAATTTGCTTCAGAATCTTTTTTTTTAGAGAATTTAGTAAGCTTTTGAATGGTTAAATCGTACTTCCCACGATTTCTTAACTGTTTTGAAGATATTAAGGGGGAAAAATGGTGCTAATACCTACCGATAGCTGCTATATTCCTTCACTAATCGCACTTGAGATAAGAACGGAACCGCGCTAAGATGAAGCAGTTCCTGCGGGTCGGACTTTTTTTTTGTCAGACAAATTAATGTATTATGTTTATATTATAATATAAATATTATGTTTATAAGAAGAGCAAATCACTTTAATTGCGGTGTAAAATATTGTTGCTAGCTAAATCTAAGTATTATATAAGCTCATAAGGAAAAAATGGTGCTAATGACTCAGATTTCGATACACCATAAAAGAAAAAAAAAATTAAGGACAATATACAAAGATTCCGAAGTATTTCATGTCTGTTAATAAAATATTTTATTCTAATCCCAATAACGCAACACTTATACACAAATCAACTTTTTTTAGGTACCTATTTAATACGTATAAAATAAGGTTATAATGAGCGATCCGCTGTGGCATACACCAAGTACTACCACCGTGTGGAGTGCAACTAGTATAGACCGGTACGTCTGTACCACTGTGGTATGTAAAGAGCGGCTGTTCTGATACTGGCAAAAATTAGAAATCCTACATTCCTAAAGTTGTTTGGAGGCTTATCTTTATGACTCTAGACAAAGACTTGAAGATGACGAGGGTACACAGGGAGACGAGAGTACCTGGGGACAGGGAAAACGCCCCCCACCCTAAGCCTCCTAGCTCCTCACCTTCGAATTCATATGATTTCGTTCAATGAATTTAAAAAAAAAAATTAATAAATAGATAAAAACTTCTGAAAATAGGGAATACCAAAAACAATTCTAAAGAAAGAAATCAACACCAGTACAGTCATCTAGATATTCATAGGGCATCTTCGAATTCCACGATGCCGTTGAAACAAAATATTGTTTCTATATATACGTATCCTGTTTTATTGACTAATACATTTGACTACTATAAGCAATCACAAAAATAACGAGCAGTGAAAAAAAACTGTAGGAAACACACAAAAAGATTCGTTCAAATGAACGAAATTACCTATGTTTTAAGCACTTATTTCTCCAAATATGACCATCCCATCGCAAATGTCTTCAAAACATTTTTTGTAGAAAATTTAGTAACCTTTCGAATGGTAATCTTTTGCTTGCCAAGATTCCAAACCGTTTTCGTGATATTAATGAAAATATACGAAGTTCCCAAAACTTTTCATGTCTAAAAATGAAATATTTTATTTTAATCCTTCCTTTACTCCAAACGTAACCAAATTTTCAACATATTAGTTTTGATAAAATTCAAACATGGAGAAAATGTTTCAACTGAAGCCCATGATTCTAAGTACCAAAATCAAAGACAAAAAGAACAGTTCGAATAAGCGAAATCAATTACTTTAAAGTTTTAAGCACTTATTTCTCCGATTGACATCGCCTAATCAAAACTTTCATTAGAACCTTTTTTGTAGAGCATTTAGTAAGCATTCTAATGGTAATCTTTTGTTTCACAAGATTCTCAACCTTTTTCGAGATATTAAGGAAAGTATACAAAGTTACCAAAACTTTTCATGTCTGTTCATAAAATATTTTATTCTAACCCTTCCTTAACTCCAAACGTAACATAACTTTCTACATATTAGTTTTAATGAAAGTAGAACATGCAGATAATGTTTCAACTGAATCCCGTGATTCTAAGTACCCAAACCAAAAACGGTATTCAAAAACTATTTTTCCAATTTTCTCGAAACCGGTTAAAGCTATCGCCTTGAAAATGGTTTCATTCGTTTTCCTAGCCCAAGAAGCCTATAAAAAGAGTACTTACAAGCTTATGAACTCAAAAACGTAAGCGTTACGTTTTTTTCTGCGCGAATTTCGCCCCAAACGCCATCTTCCAGTGGGCGGATTTTGCTGGTTAACAAACTTGACCTTTCAAATTGGACGACTAATTTTTGTACCAAATTTCATCAAAATCGGACCATCAGGGAAGCCAGAAATGAGCGAACAGACAAATATACATATATATATATATATATATATATAAATAAATATATATATATATATATATATATATATATATATATACACAAATTTGAACCACCGTTATTTTCGGTCTCTAGGGGTTCTGAAACGCGAAATTTTCTTGTCGGCACTTCCGGATTGTTTCATTGTATCAACCTTATAAGCGGGGTTCCTCCCTATGGGGGAGGGAGGAACCGCGCTAAAAAAATGTTATATTAACACGCATGAAAAGTTATGGGATCTTCGTATAATTTCTTGAATATCTCGAAAAAGGTTCGAAAACTGATGGTTTTATTTTATTGCGTGGCAGGGGAGACTCCAGCCACATCTTGTTGAGTTCGAGCTTTTTGAAGATTTTATGAGCTTGGTGAAGGGGTTCGCTTGCCTAAAATATTAATTCTCTCTATGATTCCTGATGAGGGCTGTAAAAGAAGTTAGACAGAGTTAATATTAACAAACACACACACACACACACACACACACACACACACACACACACACACAAATTCAAAAAACAGAACAACGTTTTACAGTAAGTGTATAATATATCTAGAGCTTAAATTAGAGGTAGATCAATCCTGATTTAAGTAAGTAGAGGAGAGATAGGCCTACTCCAATATTTTCCATTTCTTAAAAACATATTGCTAACACTCTATACTGACAGATTATTCACTCCCGACTTTTACACCACTTGCACTCTAAAAGCAAAATTCACCCAAATCAATATGGTTTCACACCACAGCGAGGAGGACCAGATGCAATACATACTGTAGTTGACTTTATTCGAACAGGTCCTCGGTGAAAAGTCATGTCTTGCTTATATCATTGGATATTAAAGGTGATTTTGACCATGTATGGTGGCCTTCTTTATTCGAATATCTAAGGTATATTGACTGCCCAAAAAACATTTATAAAATTCTACAAAATTACTTGACGGGCAGACAAATACTATTAGATACAAATATCGGTAAATTTACTAGACAACAAAACCTTGGAACCCCTCAAGGATCAGCTTGCTCTCCCATACTCTGGAATATCATCGTAAATGATCTTTTATTCAAAATTTCAATATTAAAAACTAAAATTGTCGCCTTTGGAGATGATATTTTAATCCTTATTGAACGAGCACTCTTTCAGGAACTTCAGATAACCGCTAATCGAATATTGACAATTGTAGAAACATGGGCTAGGAGAAATAAACTTTTATTCAGTACGTCAAAATCGAGTTATATTCTATTCACTAAGAAACGAACTAAACCAAACATCACGTTACACTTACAGAACGACTATATTCAACGAGCAAACTGTATCAAATACCTAGGGGTTATATTGGACGAAAAACTGAACTTCAACAAACACATTGACAACTTACAAAACACATTAATAAAACTAATAAACTTACTCTCTATATCTGCTAGAGTAACTTGGGGTCTTCAGAGTGAAGCACACGAAGTAATTTATAAAGGAGCAATTCTACCGTGCTTAACTTACGCTATCTCAACTTGGAAAAACGGAATAACCAAAAAGCACAATATCGAGAAACTCGAACGAGTACAAAGGCTTATAGCCATAAAAATTTGTAAAGGATTTCGAACTTTGTCCTATGAGGCTGCTTCCATCTTAGCCAACATCACACCAATTACTATACAAGCAGACCAACTCATACAGTTTTACCAACTTTGTAAACTTAAACAAAGCACGGACACCATTGACACAACGACAATTGAATATCAAACACCCTTACATGACTGGATTCATCCATCAGAAACCCTAGAGGTAAATATAAACGGCAATTTCAGTGAACCAGACTATACTTTCTACACGGACGGAAGCAAGGACGGACACAGAGTTGGGTGCGCGTTTGTAGTATACGAAAACCGAGACTTCATTGACAGACAGAAATTTAGGCTCTCATCACTTTGTACAAACAATCAAGCTGAACTATTTGCAATTTATCAATCCTTAGAATACACAAAAACGACACTCTTTACACCGAGCATACACATACAAATAAATACTGACAGCAAAGTTTCGTTGGAAAAAATAATAAACAACAGACTTCGCGATCCACTACCTGAAAACATACGACTGCTAATTAGGCAACTACATGACTCTAACATCCATATACACTTACAATGGGTTAAGGACCATGCAGGCTTAGAGCGAAATGTGGTGGCGGACCTGCTCGCTAAATCAGCGGATCAGCTATTTCCCATCAGCTATGATAAGATATCACAAACACATCTAAAATATATACTTAAAGAGAAGAGTGTAGAATTGTGGCAAAAAAGATGGGACGAATCCACAAAAGGCCGACATTTGTATAACTTTATTCCAAATATCGTTAAACCAAAAGGACTAACAACCCACTTATACAGACTTACTCAGCTTCTAACAGGACACGGACAAGAAAATTCTTACCTCCACAGATTTAGAATTAGAGACTCAGCCGCATGTGACGAATTATACGACTGCAGACTTTACCCATGACTACAGACAGGAGCTGGAACGCGTGGTTACAGGAGCCGGGAACCAGTGGCCGGCGAGTCCTTCACTGCTGTACAGCAACTTCAAGGGGGCTCCCTTCCATTGCCACCAAACTTTTATGACACCGCCCTCCATCCTTTGAACCTCAACTACCACCCTCAACTTAATGGATGGTCAAAAACTCCTCCCCCCACCCCTCCTTTCCCCATACTTACCTTGATCAAACATAGGCAGAAATAATTATGCATCCGTAACCCATAGTCTTCCGTCTTCTCATAGGTAAACCTATAGTCATCATGTACTTGTTAATTTTATATCTGTATCCATGTGAACCATCTATGTATAAATCCAGTATTGATCTAATTTAAGCTATAGCTATATCACACACTTACTGTACCTGTATAATGGTTTTCTGTTTTTTGATATTTTTTGTATATATATATACATATATATATATATATATATATGTGTGTGTGTGTTTGTGTGTGTGTGTGTGTGTGTGTGTGTGTGTGTGTGTGTGTGTGTGTGCGCGCGCGCGCGCGCGTTAGTATTAACTCTGTCCTACTTGTTTTACAGCCCTGATGAAGCCTTGAATTTTAAGCCGAAACGTCGGTAAACAATAACAACCATTTTCACATAAAAAAATGTAGTTTTGCAGAGACACAACGACCGAACCCTGACAATGTCTACCGTCGCATCACCAACGGTCCACGATCTCCTCTCAACAATATAATATTTTTATTTTATTTTTCGTAAGGTTATATTTCTTATAGCTATAAGTATCCCCTGAAATTCAGATGAAAAAAAGTTTACTTATAGGTTTATTATTTAATGCTAAATTTAGTATTACTCCCTATTTATAGCTGTTGATCCAGTACTTCCTGTAGATATTGATTCGCCTACAAGTCCTTTAGCTAAATCCTGCTAAATGCAGTTTCATCCGATATAGTTATAAAACTCAACCCTAGATGCTCTGCTTGAAGCTGTTCTTTGCCATACACCACCCTCCAATGGGGCCAATGGTTAATTTGAACAATAACTTCAAGGGCTTCCGTTGATTCCAAGGAAGCCCGACCAACGTTCGCCACGGCAACATAAATTTTGCGAGAAATACTCTGAACGTCAGTCTTCATGCGCTAGTCTTGATTCGTTTTTGACTTTAGAGGAAACAAAACTGAAAACAGAAGGTTCATAAAGTAATATAATAACCTCAAGAAGATTCATATTTGAAGAGCTTTTGGGAAAAGTTGCAACTGTTAGTTAAAACTGAACAATCTTTCAGGTAATTAAAGATGATAAAAAAAATAATTTTCTCTCATTGTATGATGCATTAATTATAATTGATGTAATTGTAATTTGGAAGTGTTAGACCAATAAGTATTAGTCTAATACTTCCAAACTACAGAAAATATTCGTCGTGCATAAGAAGCCACGTTGTACGGTAAGAAAGATAACCTTCTAGGGACATTAAAATCAGTACTCATGAATGAGCCCACTATTAATGAGACGCGATGAAATAGTATTACACGAATAAGTATTGGGCATACATATTTATGACAATCTCGAGTGATAACAAAACAATACAGTCCAATATATCAGACATTGAACAGGCAACTAACCATTAAACATTTACTAACAGAATGCAAAACACAACGCTATTTACCTACATCATATGACACGCCATTTTCTGGAAAAAACATAGTATTACCATCCTACATCTCCATAAAATGAACCTTTATGGCCAAATGTGACAAAACTTACCGTATGTAAGCCTGAATGAAGCGGGTGTAAATGTATGTTTGAGGTTTGTGGGTGCGTGTGTGTTTTCTGTTTATGAATGACTTCAGTAAAGAAAATAAAGTATTCACATTAAATCTCCTATAACTCAGGTACAATAATGATTTTCATCTTGCAATAAAAATTAATTGTTCTATTATTTATTATTATTTGAATTTTCCCATTGTTAATGACTGTCGAATAAGTAATATAATATTTTGTTTAGACATAGATTTCCTATTTAAACATAAATGTTCCTTAATCATATTTTCATTCATTTATTTGATAACATTTTTTTTTTTGTTTTCTTTTTAAGGTTTAAAGGTCTTCTAGAAGTTAAAATGAATATATAATATTTGTCATCGATTGGGGGCGAGGTTAGCTCAGTGGTAGAGCACTGGACTAATAAGTTGGAGGACCTGAGTTCAAATCCCGAGCAGGCACTAAAGATTTTTTCTTCTAGTGTCTTCGTTCATGGGCTGAATTCGGCCTCCCTGACCGTCCCAAGGCCAACCCAGCCTTTAATTAATTTATTAATGGGTACCTTGGTGCTAATGACTCTAGCAGTCGAAGCAGCAAGGGGAAAATCAGGCGGTCGGAGCATATTATTGTCCAAACTATCTCCTCAGTGTGCCGTTGGTCATGAATCAGATACCTCTATAGTATCTGCCCCTCAGGGCCCTCGTGGCCTGTTACGGGACTGATTTTTTTTTTTTTTTTTTTTTTTTTTTTTTTTTTTTTTTTTTTTTTTTTTTTTTTTTTTTTTTTTTTAGCGCGGTTACTCCCTATCCCCGTTAAGATAAGTTCCCCCCGGGGAGAACCCGCTTATGAGGTTGACCTCACGACGCAATCCGGAAGTGCCGACTAGAAACTTTCACGTTTCAGACCCTATAGATCACGAAAATATAGGTGGCCCAAATTTGTATATATATATATATATATATATATATATATATATATATATATATATATTTATAAATATATATTTATATATATACATTTATATATATCTTTATATATATATATATATATATATATATATATATATATATATATATATATATATATATATGCTTGTAATTTAAAAGGTCAAGTTCGTTAACCAGCAGAATTCGCCCACTAGAAGATAGTGTTTGGGGCGAAATTCGCGCAAAAAAAATCGTAACGCTTACGTTTTTGAGTTCATATGCTTGCAAGTACTTGTTTTATAGGTTTCTTAACATAAGGAAACGAATGAAACCATTTATAAGGCGATATCTGTAACCGTTCCTGAGAAAAGTGGAATCAATGTTTTTGTAAGTCATTATATTTTTATGAGTACTTAGAATCGCGGGATTCTATTGAAATATTTTCTACAACTTTGAAATTACTCCCAACTAAGATGTTTAAATTTTGGTTATATTTGGAGTTAAGGAAGTATGCGAAAAAAATTATTTTATTAATAGACATGAAAAGTTTTTGGATCTTCATACATATTTCGTAAATATCTCGATAACGGTTGGGAAATCGTGGTAAGTGGAAGGTGACCATTCGAATGCTTACTTAATTCTCTACGAAAAAGTTTCTGAAGCAATATTCGATGGGGCAACGTCAATGAGAGATATAAGCGCTTAAACCTTAAAAAGTGTTCGTTTTGTTGTTTCGAAAAGGTTTTTCTTTTTGTTTATCTCACTTTTTAATGGTTGTTTCTTATTTTTAGTTGCATTTATTAGTAAAATTAGTATAGTAGTAAAATAAGCTAAGAAACGGTGAAAGGTATTGGTAATAATAAGTTTGGAGTGGCTGTGGTAATCAAGATGGCTGTGGCTAATCATGATGACGTAGTTTGTTTTGAATTTTCCTGTCTACATAACCTTCCTTATAGCCTCTAACTGAAGTTATCGTTATTTCTAATTTTTAGAAAGATTTAACCCACGACAGAATGCAATTTTATTCGCCATGAAGCACATATTTACAGTTGATTATAACAGTAAAACAAATTTGCTAGTAAAACAAGATACTTAAAATGACAACGAATTTTTGGTTGTTTAGAATAGAGCCTTCTTAGCAGTTGTCAAAGAGTAAGTACGTTTTCAGTACATAATTGTATTGACACAATTGTCTACAGATTAAGAATTATCCGTTTCTGTGTAAGTTGGCTACTGTCAGTTTCCTGTGATTTGTAATGCTAATTTATTCCATTTCTTCGAGATGTACATAACCGCGCTAAGATGACGCAGTTCCTGCGAATCGGACTTTTTTTATATGGCATCGATTATCGACTGTCCACCATTTTGGATTTATTCAGTCAATGACCAGTTTGTGATACTATTCAATGCAGTTTATATTTTTTGACCTTCTGCCTAAACTTTTGTTCGATAATTTGCTAAATTATTTTTTTTATACTTTCTCACTCCTCTCTCTCTGTAGTTTATTATTTTTATATTTCCTTAATATGCACTGAAGATCATGAAAAACATTTTAATTTTTTTTTTTTTTTTTTTTTTTTTTTTTTTTTTTTACGGCGCATCTACATCTAGGTCATTAGCGCCGACATCCAGGGTGCAGCGAGGAATTTTACCAGCGAGCCGTGGGATGATAAAATTCCTGCCGGAGGTTGGGAATCGAACCCACCATCTCCCGCTTATGAATCCAAGGCGCTAACCATTAGACCACGGGAGACCCCAAACATTTTAATATTCACATCTTGCGATATCGTCCATCTGTACATCCGAGGATGGTGAAGAATGAATGAATTAGGACCCGAAAATGTGTAGCCCTTTATCTTGGTTGAGTTTGACCAATTCATAACGTGGGTCCTTCAGGATGGCTAATGAAGAGGCCTCATTCAAGTTGCGTTTCCTCTGCCTCAATGTCAATCTGATAAAATCTTACAGTTTTTTTGGCCCGCTTTGTTCAAATCCAACAGTGTTTTTCATTATTCCCTTGTCAAACAAGGCTTATTTCGTGGTTTCTATACTTCCAGTACTAATGACTTTAGCGTTTTTCAACTCTCCCTGTATGAAGGAACACCCGATTATCTAGATCGGATGATGCAATCTGGAGATTCTGATCCAATCGTGAGTAATTTCGACGGTTCAGTACGAAATAAAACTCACGAAAAAACTGGTCGTTCAAATTACTAGATTATTATATTTATAAACGCATACACACAGCCCCATTCAAACATATATATATATATATATATATATATATATATATATATATATATATATGCGGTTTCCATCATGGTCGCGAAGAATAAGGGAGGGAGGTTTTTAGGCGGTTGGAGTCCGACACTACCTGGACCTCGCCAGATGTCCATGAAGGATTTTCCTCCCACAAAAAAAATATATATATATAAATATATATATATATATATATATATATATATATATATATATATATATATATATTGGGGCTAGGTTAACTCAGTGATAGAACACTCGACAAATATGAATTGATAACTCGAGCGAGCACTAATAATTTTATCGTCTAGTGTCATCGTTTACGGATTGAATCTTGGGCCCAGACCGTCCCTTGCTATAGCATCTAATAAAAATATTAATGATAACTTGCCAATAATAAGTCAGGCGACCCTAATGGCCTAGACGACGAAGCGCTGTAAAAAAAAAAGGGGGCAGCTGGATTATAGTGTTGACTAGAACATCTCGCTCGTTAAATATATATATATATATATATATATTTGTCCGATCTCTCACAAGCTCAAAAAAAGTCCGATTCGCAGGAACTGCGTCGTCTTAGCGCGGTTCCGTTCTTATCTCTAGTGTTTATGAAGGCATAGAATAGAAACTGTTATTACTTTGTTTAGATCAATAGCGAAACACCTATCCAAATGAAATCTCAAACAAACCAGTCTTGAAAGGTCTTGATTTACAATCTTACCTGTATGGGTCAGCTATTATCCCATTAGTCGGGCAGAAAGGCCTCCGCTCAGAGGCATTTGGAAAGCCTTGGGATCTCTCTCTTTGAACGCTACATTTTTAACAATAAATTGATCTTCTTATTTTACTAAATCTGTTTTATTGTCAAATACATTATCTGACTATAAGCAATTTAAAAATAACAAGGAATAAAACAGACAAAAAGAACAGTTCGAATAAGCGAAATCAATTACTTTAAAGTAAAGATGGAATGGTTGGGATTCGGCTAAATAAACCTCAATATGATTTTGTTTTAAAAAAATCTATATTTCGGACGTTTCGGCTACTCATTGGTAGCCTTCGTCAGCTAAAATGACAAAAAAAGAAATTAATACAGAAACAAACAAAAAAAATTTATGATTGTGATAGGTAACAGAACTATAGATACAATTAACTTATAAAAGAACATATCGTCTTAAATTCTTAGAATGAGTAGAATGAAAAAGTAAATAGGTACAATAATTGATTTTAATAGTAATTAGTAACATTAGTTGATTTTACAAAGACATAAGAAACTACATACCAATGACAAATATAGTAGCTAATAGTAACATTAATTTATTTTACAAATAAATTAGACACTTTCATAATGGTTAATTAATTGCCAACCTTGGTCTTCCTCTGCCGCTCGGCATTTCCAATGGTATGTAGTATCTTATATCTTTGTAAAATTAATTAATGTTACTATTAGCTAACCACGGAATAAGCCTTGTTTGACAAGGGAATAATGAAAAACACTGTTGGATTTGAACAAAGCGGACCAAAAAAACTGTAAGATTTTATCAGATTGACATTGAGGCAGAGGAAACGCAACTTGAATGAGGCCTCTTCATTAGCCATCCTGAAGGACCCACGTTATGAAAAAACGTGGGTCATTTTCGGTGTCTACTAGGTAGGATCGCTAAAGATTCGAAGAAATTTTTCAAAAATTCCGTCATGAGTCCAACCTCAATAGCTCCTTTCCTTCGGAGGAACGTGCTAAAAGAACAGTTCGAATAAGCGAAATCAATTACTTCAAAGTTTTAAGCACTTATTTCTCCGATTGACATCGCCTAATCAAAACTTTCATTAGAACCATTTTTGTAGAGCATTTAGTGAGCTTTCTAATGGTCATCTTCCGTTCACCAAGATTCTCAACCTTTTTCGAGATATTAAGGAAAGTATACAAAGTTACCAAAACTTTTTATGTCTGTTAATAAAATATTTTTTTCTAACCCTTCCTAAACTCCAAACGTAACCAAAATTTCAACATATTAGTTTTAATGAAAGTAGAACATGCAGAAAATGTTTCAACTGAATCCCATGATTCTAAGTACCCAAACCAAAAACGGTATTCAAAAACTATTTTTCCAATTTTCTCGAAAACGGTTAAAGCTATCGCCTTTAAAATGGTTTCATTCGTTTTCCTAGCCCAAGAAGCCTATAAAACGAGTACGTACAAGCTTATGAACTCAAAAACGTAAGCGTTACGATTTTTTTTTGCGCGAATTTCGCCCCAAACGCCATCTTCCAGTGGGCGGATTCTGCTGGTTAACGAACTTAACCTTTTAAATTGGACGACGGATTTTTGTACCAAATTTCATCACAATCGGACCATTTTGTATATATATATATATATATATATATATATATATATATATATATATACACACACACAAATTTGAACCACCGTTATTTTCGGTCTTTATGGGTTCTGAAACGTGAAATTTTCTAGTCGGCACTTCCGGATTGTTTCATTGTATCAACCTTATAAGCGGGGTTCCTCCCTATGGGGGAATCTCTGCGCTTACAGATTTTCGTGTGCAGGCTTCCAGATACCCGTTATATTGGTTCTGTAACATAGGGAAACTAATTAAACCATTTTCAAGGCGATAGCTGTAACCGTTTTCGGGAAACTCTGATAGAACTATTTGTTTCCAATTAATTTTCAGGTTGGGTGCTTACAATCGTTAGATTGATGTATTTTCTATATATTTGGAATTCATCAATATATGGTTAAACTTTGGTTACATTTGGAGTTAAGAATGTATTAGAAAAAGAAATTGTATTAACGGGCATGAAAGGTTTTGAGACCTTCGTATATAATCTTAAATATTTCGAAAACGGTTGGGAAATCGTAGTAGGTGAAAAATGACTGTTCGAAAGCTTACTGAATTCTCTACATAAAAATATCTAAAGGAATTTTCGATGGAGCGATGTCAATTAGAGAAATAAGCGCATAAAACTTCGAAAGTGTTAGTTTTGTTCTTTTACACGGGCTTTCGTCTCTGTTTACCTCACTTTTAATTGTTTGCTTTTTTTAAATTACATTTAACAGTAAAATGAGTATTTTACTAAAAGGAGGTAAGAAATTGAGAAGCGCATTATTATAGCGTTTTCCTAGGGCGAACGTTGAGAAAGAGGATGCACACATTTCCGCTAAGGATACGGTCAGTTTTCTGTTGTGGAGCCTAAAATCATTTTAAATTTTTCGCGAAAGATAAAAACTTACCAATAACTCTTTCTATTCCTTTACGTTAGTATTTTCGAAAAATATAATTGTACGTTGGAGACGGGAAATGTTGAAAACTGGGAGAAAAATTGGGATAAAATTATCGAAATCATGATGGAGTCAGCGGTCTCGAATCAAAGTACTTTAGCAAAAGCTTCATGTTATCATAAAACATTTAGTATGTTGGATTGGAACCTACCGGATAGTTGTAACTATAACAGGTTTACTAATGTGAGAATGGTTAGTACGCTGTTTAAAGCTAGGGGAAGCTTAGGGTACGTTCATGGTGAGGATTCATTCTGCGATGCTACGATAGTTACTCCGATGAGCGCTGCCCCGATGTAAAACAAACACATGTATTAAGGTGGGAGTGTTCATAGTGACGATCCTTACTTCCGATGCTATTCTCGCACTCGCGCAGTGACCGCGGGGAAGAAAAAATATTTTGTTTTCTCCTCGCAGTGAGTAGGGAAGCCGCGATGTGGACTTGACTGTGATTGGTTCCTTCAAAGGGACTCTAGTGCGCAAGTCACCTCATTACTTCCTCATCTTGTGCGATTACCTATTATTTTTCGGTTATTTCGTTATCGAGATGAAGGAGAAACTAATTGGATTAATAAGTTCATCAAATGCCTTGTGGGATATGTCCTGGCGAAGGAGTTGGCAAGAATTGCCAAACAACTAGGGGTGGAAGGTAAGTTTTATTAGCGCGGTTCCTCCCTCCCCCATAGGGAGGAACCCCGCTTATAAGGTTGATACAATGAAACAATCCGGAAGTGCCGACTAGAAAATTTCGCGTTTCAGAACCCCTAGAGACCGAAAATAACGGTGGTTCAAATTTGTATATATATATATATATATATATATATATATTTATTTATATATATATATATATGTATATATTTATTTATATATATATATATATATATATATATATATATATATATATATATATATATATATATTTGTCTGTTCGCTCTGTAGCTCCTAGACGAATGGTCCGATTTTGATGAAATTTGGTACAAAAATCTTTCGTCTAATTTGAAAGGTCAAGTTCGTTAACCAGCAAAATCCACCCATTGGAAGATGGCGTTTCGGGCGAAATTCGCGCAAAAAAAATCGTAACGCTTACGTTTTTGAATTCATAAGCTTGTAAGTACTCGTTTTATATGCTTCTTGGGCTAGGAAAACGAATGAAACCATTTTCAAGGCGATAGCTATAACCGTTTTCGAGAAAATTGGAAAAATAGTTTTTGAATACCGTTTTTTGGTTTCGGTACTTATAATCATGGGATTCAGTTGAAACATTTTCTGCATTTTCTACTTTCATTAAAACTAATTTGTTGAAATTATGGTTACGTTTGGAGTTAAGGAAGGGTTAGAATAAAATATTTTATTAACAGACATAAAAAGTTTTGGTAACTTTGTATACTTTCCTTAATATCTCGAAAAAGATTGAGAATCCTGGTAAACGGAAGAATACCATTAGAAAGCTTAATAAATGCTCTACAAAAAAGGTTCTAATGAAAGTTTTTATTAGGCGATGTCAATCGGAGAAATACGTGCTTAAACTTGGAAGTAATTGAGCTCGTTTATTTGAACGGTTCTTTTTGTTTGTTTTTATTCCTTGTTATTTTTTCATTGCTTATAGTTGGATAATGTATTTGACAATAAAACAGATTAATTAAAATAAGAAAAACAATTCATTGCTGGAAATATATCAGGCTGTACCGTATGAAATGTCAGTTTTGGATTTGCCGATTTCCTTCAAATGACTTGAAACTGTCGAGGCTCCAAGTCCGAGTTCTTTGGCATGTTCCCTAGTGTTTGTAATTGCTTATAGTAGTCAAATGTACTTGTCAATAAAACAGGATACGTATAATTAGAAACAATATTCAACTTCACACAGGTTAGATACTATGAGGGAATAGAGAGTCCTTTCACTGCCTGTAGGAACAAAAGGTCCACAAAAACATGTACCTGCTAGGAGTTAATCCTCAAGAGTTGTAAATATACCCCAGGTATCTGCCGACACAAATACAAAGCCTAGTTTGGTTTTGGTACTTACAATCATGGGATTCAGTTGAAACATTTTTTGCATGTTTGAATTTCATCAAAACTAACACGTTAAACTTTTGGTTACGTTTGGAGTTAAGGAAGGGTTAGAATAAAATATTTTATGAATAAACATGAAAAGTTTTGGGAACTTCGTTTACTTTCATTAATATCTCGAACGCTGTTGGGAAATTTTGATAAGTGGATAGGAACTATTTGAAAGCTTTCTAAATTCTCTACAAAAAAGATTCTAAAACAATTTTTGATTAGGTGATGTCTATCGAAGAAATAAGTGCTTAAAACTTCAAATACGTCTGTTTAGCTCTTATGAACGGTTTTTTGTCGTTCATTTCGTAATTTTTGTCTCTTTCCCTTAGTTTTTAATTGATTTTTATTTTTGTAATTTCTTATATTAGGAAAATGTATTTGTGTGTAAAACAGGATAGGTAAAATGAGACCAATTTTCTGTTGCTAGAAATAATGAAAAGTTTTGGGAACTTTGTATACTTTCATTAATATCTCGAAAACGGTTGAAAATCTTGGGAAGCGAGAGCTTACCATTCGAAAGCTTACTAAATGTTCTACAAAAAAAATTCTAAAACAATTTTTGATTAGGCTATGTCTATCGGAGAAATAAGTGCTTAAACTTTGAAGTAATTGATTTCGTTTATTCGAACGGTTCTTTTTGTTTGTTTTTATTTCTTGTTATTTTTTCATTGCTTAAAGTTGGATAATGTATTTGACAATAAAACAGATTAATTGAAATAAGAAAAACAATTCACTGTTAAAAATATATCAGGCTGTACCGTATGAAATGTCAGTTTTGTATTTGTCGATTTCCTTCAAATGTCTTGAAACTGTCGAGGCTCCTACTCCGAGTTCTTTGGCATATTCCCTAGTGTTTTTAATTGCTTATAGTAGTCAAATGTATTTGTCAATAAAACAGGATACGTATAATTAGAATCAATATTTTGTTTGTTAGAATTCGAAGATGCCGTATGAATATCTAGATTACAGTACTGGTGTTGATTTCGCTCTTTAGAATTATTCTTGTTATTCCCTATTTTCATCTGTTACCCATAGTTTTTTTATTGTTAGTAGGTTTTTCTTATTGATTATAGAATATAAATCTATTTGGCTGTAAAACAGGATACGTAAAATTAGTGACAATATTTCGGAGATTTCTGAGCGAAATATTTTTAAGATTTTCTACCACCACGAACGGCTTTTTCCCTCTATTTTTATCCACTAGATAGGCTTTATTTTGCATATTATTCTATATAAGTTTTATTCAGCAGGGGATTCTGATGAAATGTCGTGTTTTTGCTGTGGATTTTAAATACGATGTATCTAAGATTGGATAACATTAGCGAGTCTACATAGTTAAGAACCGACGACGGAGGATTACTTCTTGCTATGATTTAGTCTACATATGTATATTAAGACCTAAATCCAAAAAATAAACTTCACAACGGTTAGATACTATGAGCGAATATGGCGGTTCAATGCCCGTAGAAACAAGGGGGCCGCAGGAAATTTACCTGCTAAGAGTTAATCCTCAAGAGCTGTAAATATACCCCAGGTATCTGCCGACACAAATACAAAGCCTAGGCGGAGAGCACCCCAAAAACACAGATCTAAACATAGGTTATATACTAAATATTCATAAAGACTACCTAGTTGTAAACCGATTCATCAATTAGCAATCAATAGTTTTCAACAAAGGTTATATACTAAATATTGATAAAAAGTATTTAATTAGAAAAAAAACAATATTCCACAAGACTTGTTTTTCGTCCATTTGTGTCTACTCCATAGACTTAATTAGGTATATTATTCTATTGTAGTTGGGCAACTAAACTTTGCTTTATTTTGTTAAATAAAGTTTTTTTTCTTGACTTGTTATTCGTCAAGACTTTTATTTGTCCTTGTGTATTTACTAGATAGCTTTTATTCGGCATATTATTCTATATAGGCTATATTAGGCAGGGTATTCTACTCAATCTTGTGTACTTCTTCTTGATCCTTCTGTAGATGGGCGTATATAAAAACAATTTCGGGGGGGGGGGGGCTGAGACCATTTCCAGGGTATGGAATACTAAATATTTAGAGCTTGGAATAGTTTTAGGCAACTAAAACGCTATTACACGTAAAATAGAATATGTTTTATGAACTAAGTGATCTTATTTAATTTATTTTTAAGGGTTTTACGAGAAGTTTTTATCATTAATTCAAAATTTCGGGAGGGGCTGCAGCCCCCTCAGCCCCCCCCCCTCATATACGCCCATGCTTCTGTATCCTCTAGAAAGGCTTTATTAGGCATATTTTGTATTGATTTATAGAGCTTTGCTTTAGAATGAGAGCCAGATTCTGTAATTTCCGCTTCTGTGTAAAAGTTAGTTACTGTCGGTGTCCCTGACGCCTTAATATCACTTTTATTCGAGATGTTCGAGAGGATTTTGACAATTTTCACGAGATATATAAAAAAAAAATAAGTTTATTTCTTTTCTAAGCTTATCAAATGGCACTAGGGACATGAACGGAACCGCGCTAAGATGCTGCAGTTCCTGCGAGTCGGACTTTTTTATATAATGGCGCATCTGCATCTAGGCCATTAGCGCCGCTGTTGACATGTTATTACGAATTTTGGCATGTATTTTATTATTATTATGGAGATTGTCCGTTTAGATGGGAGCGTCGAGTTTATTCATATTTCCGTTGTATTGTTTGTATGTGAACCTTCATGATTTTTTTATTGTACAAAGTGTAAATTGTATGTTTAACATACCTTTTGCATATTTATACACTCGCGCCCATTGCTTAAAAGGAAGTATATTGCTTTAAAATTCTGTTAAAAATTTCCCCCCTTAATATACATATATATAGATAAAGTGTGTGTGTGTTGACACGATACACACCAGAGTTTTTGGTTTTTCGTCACCAAATTTGGTATTTATCGTTCCCGTCGCAAACAATTGAACGAGTTCGTTAGCCACCACAATAGTTTTGTAAAAATAAACTAAACTAAACGGTTCATTAGTGGAGGGGGGGGGGGTTACTCCAGACCCAAATTACTTATTTGCTCATAGAGACTGTTCTTTCTTGTGTATTCAAACAAATCTCGGCATATGTCCTAAGCATCTAAAGAGAAAAATACTTTGTAAATGAAAAAATAAAAAAAATCTAAATCGGCTCATTAGAAGTTGGGGTTTACTCTATATTATCATAAATTGAATTAAGCTGCGAAACCAGCTCGGGCATTGGTTGTTGCTTCTACCACTAGGAGCGCTGAACGTGGGCTCAGTATCTGGTTTCTGTTGCTCATTAAAAATATAAATAGCTAAATTATTCTTTGTTTTATATATATACGGAATTTTTTTTTTTTTATTTTTTTTTTTTTATTTATTTTTTTTTTAATATTAAATGGGTTCTTTTGATTTACCACGTCTAAGTACCCCTACAACTGCACCTGGATGCCTAGAAACGCCAAGCCGTAAGCGCAACGATATTTTTACGCGTATTTCGCGGAGAAAGCAGTCCTCCGGTAGACAGCTTTTGCTAGTTAAGGAACCACTCCAGTTCGAAAGAAAATGTTTGTATTACCAAATTTCTGTCAACATGACCTATTGCTTTAGCAAAAGTATTTATGTGCTAAGTCAGACCAAAATCTCATTTTTTGTAGTTGGGTAAGCGCGAACAGTCTTATACATAATTACATGTTATTTCGTGACCTACAAGTTTTTCATATACACCTTTTAGGTGGGGGGGGGGGGGGAGAAAGCATACTAAAATAGAGATACTTTTAACCTACTGCGTAATAACTACCTGTGACAGTCAATAATTGTGGACTTTCTCCGATCAGACGCACAGCGGGGCCAAACGACCTTTCGTGTTTCAAAAAAGGCTACAGCCTTAAAATCTTGACCGATTTAAATACATTTCTTTTCTTAATGAACACTAATAAAAATTTTAGAACAACTTCTAGCCAGATATTTGTTTTTTTTTTTTTTTTTTTTTTTTTTTTGCCCTGTTTATTTAATTAGGTACGTGTAAATAATTCACGAACTTTTACAATTGAACATAAAATAATATTTTATTTTTTATCTCACTTAATTTCAACACTGATATTGTTGAAATTAAACATTCAAACGCTGATTCGACTAGGAAAAATCAAAATATATGTTCAAATCATTTAAAAATTATATTATTTCAATTAATCACATTGTCGAATTAAGATAAATTTACGTTTTGAAGACGTGTCGGTCAGATTTTTTGCAAGGCTAATCAGAATTACAATCGGTGCTGATATTAAGTTAGATGAAAAATAAAATGTTATTTTATGTTCAATTGTAAAAGTACGTGAATTATTTACACGTAATTTGATAAACAGTAGAAACAAAAAGTCCGTCACGCAGGAGCTGCACAACCAACCACTTACTCAGAATTGGGTAGTGTCGAGTGCATTCCTGAATAATTTGCTTAAAATAACCTATATAGATAAATAAAATAAAAACATAAATTATTCTGCTCTTTTGCATTTTTTATGAGCAGCTGTTTCAATTATTAATTTTGTAATTAATTTCCTTCCAGAGTTTTGTGTATGCTTGGTACTACACAAAAATACACAAAGTTTCACATATTCATCTATTGATCTTGATAAGTATCGCGAACCTACGTTTGGCGGAAGAATTCAATTCAAACATAGTACAAAGTAACACGCCCCCCCCCCCCTTCCAATAGACCGATTTAGTTCATTTTCATGTCAGTTCTTTCTTATTAGATACCCAGGACGTATAAAGAGTTTCGTAACAATACAGCAGGAATTACGACTGGTATAAGGAAATTAGTAATTTCTGTCCGGAGTAAACCCGCCTCTCTTCTAGTCAACCGATTTAGTTTATTTTTACAAAAACATTTTCTCTTCAGTTGACCACAACGAATACCGAGTTTCGTTGAAATATAACAAAAATTACGGCAGGTACAAAAACTCTGGACTGTATCGTGTTAACGGACACATATATAACTATGTGTATATATATATATATATATATATATATATATATATATATATATATATTTATTTATTCTTATAGATGACCCATAATATCAAAATCCTAGTAGGCATTTTTTGTTGTAGAAGTGCCCCTGAAGAGGTAAGAAGAAAAGATGCACGAAACATGTCGGGCCCAATAAATAAAGTGGTGTAATAAAGGAAGACTGCTTTAATGACCCCATGCCTACTAGGATAAAAAAGAATATATATATATATATATATATATATATATATATATATATATATATATATATATATATATATAGAGAGAGAGAGAGAGAGAGAGAGAGATTTCAACTGGGGTCATTTTCGATGTCTACTAGGTAGGATCGATAAAGATTGGAAGACATTTTTCAAAAATTCCATCATGAGTGCAACCTCAATAGCTACTTTCCTTCGGAGGAAAGTGCTAAAAGCGAATGATTTATACACTCAAAAAACCAAGCAGAGAATATAAGTAAACCTTAATTTTTATTGTTAACGGTTTCATTTATTTTTCTATTTTTTTTTTTTTTTTGTTATTCTTTTCAAAAAATCTTATATCTGGATAAATATAATTAAATGGAACCAGAGGTCATTATAATACCCGTTTGTTAAAATAAAATAACTATTTTGGTGTTTTAAATGTTTATCTTGCACTTACCAAGATTTCACATAATTTTTTGGGATATTTAAATGAGTATGAAAAATGTCTAGGTTGGCTGTTGCGAGATTAAAAAAAATAGTAGTTAATAATACTTCTAATCCAAGCCGTCCTTTTGAGAAAGTAAAATTCTAGTTTTGTAAATTTTTACTCCAGAAATTTTTGAACGAAATCATTTCTTTATTATTCCTAAGGCAAGTAAAACAATTTAAAATAAAAAGTCCGTCACGCAGGAGCTGCATAACTAAGCACTTTCCTCAGAATTTTTTTAGTGTAGACTACATTACTGAATAATTTGCTGTAAATAACCTATATAAATAAAATAAAAACTTGAATAGTTCTGCTCATTTACATTTCTTATGAGGCCTGTTCAATTATTAATTTTGTAAATAATTTGGTTCCAGAGTTATGTTAATACATGATACTGTACTACTTAATAAATACACAAAAACTTCACATTCCGTCTTTTGATCTGACGCAGGAACAGGATACAGTCCCCATAGTGGGAGATAGCGCTCCTTGTAGCGCCTTTGCTAACCTACGTCTGGCTGGCTAATTGTAATTAAACAGACTTTAAAGTAAACCCTCCTTTCCAATAGACCGATTTACTTCCTTTTTACAACACTTCTTTCTCATGAGATACCCACGACGCATACCGCATTTCGTTACAATACAGCAGAAATTACGACCGTTATGAGTATATTAGTACTTTAGGTCCGGAGTAAACCTCCCCTCCAAATAACCCGATTTAGTTTATTTTTACAATCCATTTTTCTCTGTTGATTACCACCACGAATACCGAGTTTCGTTGAAATGTAACGAAAATTACATTTGCTGGCAGTGGCAAATTGGTATTGTGGGTCCGGAGTAAACCCCCCCCCCCTTCTAATGAACCGATTTAGTTTATTTTTACAACGGAATTCGTTGAAATATAACAAAAACTATGGCTGGTATGGTCAAATTAGTGTTTTGGGTCCGGGGTAAACCCCCCCCCCCCCTCCCGGTGGACCGATTTTAGTGGTTAACGAACTCGTTCAATCGTTTGCTATTTGAACGCTATATACCACGTTTCATTAAGAAAAAACAAAAACTCTGGCCGCTATCGTGTTAACAGACACATATATATATATATATATATATATATATATATATATATATATATATATATATATATATATGCATATATATATATATATATATATATATATATATATAAATTTTAACGTGGGTCATTTTCGGTGTCTACTAGGTAGGATCGATAAAGATTCGAAGAAATTTTTCAAAAATTCCGTCATGAGTCCAACCTCAATAGCTACTTTCCTACGGAGGAAAGTGCTAAAAATAAAAAAATAAAAATAAGAATGACGTAAAAAGTGCGCGTGGGCAACAACATAAGTAAAACACAGCGGAGTGGAATAAACATTAATGTGTGTGATGGAGGGCAAAGAACTAACGACTGTGAATCCCTATTTGTGGGGCCAAAAAATAAAATGTGCGCAAATATGCTTTTTTCATTTAATGATAATATATTCAAACACTTTATGCGCTTAAATATGTTAGTCTGGAGTCTTTCTGTTCGAGAATTTAAAGTGGAGGTCAGCTGGTTAAGGATTGTGGCAGAGAAGAACATTTTTTAAATTTTCCTTAACAATACTAATAATGAGCATATCTGATATATAATGACAAACCAAAATTTAAATTAACAACTCTTTTAAATAAAACAAAAAGATGAGAAGATTTGTGTTCGTGTGTGAAGTCCCGGAACGCCTGCCTACCGTAATTCTCGATTCCGTGGTGACTTGTGCTGAATGAATCTGCATACCTGTTTTACCTGATTAACGAGCAAAACAAGAAACACAAATAGACAATTTTTTGAGAAGAAAATTAAAAATTTGAATCTATTTAAACAGAACCATGATAATTGTCTTCTTATATTTGTGTTTGATATATTATGGCATTGCCAGATGTTTGCTGAAAAGATCAGTTTGTTGATATACCATTGACGAGTAGATTGCATCACTGAATCGTAATTTCTTGCTTGTTCTCAAAGCAGGGGCGTATAGAGGAAATAATTTCGGGGGGGGGGGATCGGGGGAATGGCGAATACTAAAACCTAGAACTTGGAATAGATAGCCTATTACTAAACTAAAACGCTATTTTACACACAAAAAATATTTTTTTTAATAATAAGTGTTCTTATTAAATTTATTTTTGAGATTTTTATGAAACATTTTTACCGATTAAATCAAAATTTGGGGGGGGAGCTGCAGCCCACTCACCCCCCTTCCTCTATACGCCTATGTCTTAAAGTAGGTTACTCTCAGCCTTTTGCTTCCGCGGAAGACTCATAAATAATGTACTAATCATAAAAGTTTAATTTTCTATATTAACTTTACAAAAGTGAAACAATTTATTTAATTTACAAGAATCTTAGAATACAATACATCGGAACTACGATCAAAACTTCATCAGTTCAGACTCCGGATCAATTGTGACTACTGTTTCATCCCCTCCCTCCTTGGGAGTTGGCTCAGCTATTTCTTTACTCCTAAGCCAATGTATTTGCTGTGAGCTTTTCTTGTCTTCATGTCACCACCTTAATTAATGTATTCGTATTCTTCTTGTATGATATATTATTATTATTTGGAGACAAAATATATACGAATTACTATTTTTTGCCAATTAAAAAAAGTTAAAAACAAAAAATCTTTTTATACTGGGCTAGTTTGCTTATTATACATTATATTGACGATTTATAATAGTTTTGGGATATAATTTGTGTTGTACTCTGCATCACTGCTTCCCTGGAATAGATGGTTGGTAAACCTGTCGAGACTCGAAAGCATTTATACCCCCAACTGCTACTACTCCTGCCAGTCAGTGCCCCAGTCGTCCTCAGGGTAGCACGTCTCGCCAAGCTCCGGCTCAGGAAATATAGTGAATGCACGATTTATAAACAACATGCTATTTAACAGGTGGGCCCTGTAAAATTTTATCTTTTGACTAACAGGTATCCTAGATATATTCTTTAATGACAAAAAAAAAAAATTAAAATACATTGATTTTTAGTCAGAAATAAAATATTTTTTGTTAATTAAAGAACTATTAATAGTATTATGTTCACCTTAATGGAAAATACTCCAAAATGTTTATTTAAACGATTTTATCTTTCTTATGCGAAAGGAGTCTTTGTAATTACATCAAATTATTTTAAAAATGACTTATTATAATGTTATAATAAGAATAATAAGTATGACATAATTGTTTATTTCAAATTCCTTTTTTAATGATTAAAAATAGGCATTTAGAAAACGGCTAAATTTTATTATTTCAAACTTAAATATAATTATTAAAAAAATGATAGTAATTAATGAATGATTTTGTATTGTAATGAAATTTAAAACGCAACTGAATTTATAAATAAATGGAAAAACGATGAAATTAGCTCATTTTCCGGTGTAGAATGGAAATTATAATTCCATTATTTATTTTAATATAATGACCATAGCTATTTCTGCTCTAATATTTCCCGTCCGTAACGGAAAACTAGAAAAAGTAATTTCGAAGAAACAGTCAACTCACTGAGTTTTTAATGTCACCGACTTTCACAAATTACATTTAAACTTATTCGTTTATATTTCAACCTTTAATTATTAAAGTACTTGATTTTAGTATGAAATAAATCAGAAATACTTAAAATAAACTTAAAATTAGGTGGGAACTTCATAAAAATAATCTTACATTATATTTTTCTTGTTACGTTTATCGAACATGTGTGCAAGGATAATAGGCTTAAAAATAACTAGCAGATTTAAGTTCACTGTGATATTAAACCCATCGTATGTGTAATATTTTTAGCACTTTCCTCCAAAGGAAAGTAGCTATTGAGGTTGCACTCATGACGGAATTTTTGAAAAATTTCTTCAAATCTTTATCGATCCTACCTAGTAGACACCGAAAATGTCCCCCGTTAAAATTTATATCTATCTATCTATCTATCTATCTATCTATCTATATATATATATATATATATATATATATATATATATATATATATATATATATGTGTGTGTGTGTGTGTGTGTGAGTGTGTGTGTGTGTCTGTTAACACGATAGCGGCCAGAGTTTTTGTTTTTACTTCACAAAACGTGGTATATAGCGTTCAATTAGCAAACGATTGAACGAGTTCGTTAACCACCAAATCGGTCCACCGGGAGGCGGGGTTTACCCCGGACCCAAAACACTAATTTGACCATGCCAGCCGTAGTTTTTGTTATATTTCAACGAAACTCGGTATTCGTTAGGTTGATCTAAAGAGAGAAATACATTTTAAAAATAAACTAAATCGGTTCATTAGGAGGGGGGGGGGGGTTACTCCGGACCCACATTACCAATTTGCCACTACCAGCCGTTATTGTTGCATTTCAACGAAACTCGGTATTCGTGGTGGTAATCAACAGAGAAAAATGGGTTGTAAAAATATACTAAATCGGGTTATTTGGAGGGGGGTTTACTTCGGACCTAATGTACTAATATACTCATACCGTAATTTCTGCTGTATTGTAACGAAACGCGGTATACGTCGTGGGTATCCCATGAGAAAGAAGTGTTGTAAAAATGAAGTAAGTCGGTCTATTGGAAAGGAGGGTTTACTTTTAACTCTGTTTCATTAGCTCGCCAGACGTAGGTTCCCAAAGCCGCCGCGAGGAGAGCTATCTCCCACTAGGGGGACTGTATCCTGTTCCTGCGTCAGATCAAAAGACGGACTATGAAGTTTTTGTGTATTTATTAAGTAGTACAGTATAGACATGCGCGCCGCGCCGGCGCCGCTACGCCACGCCGGGTTTTAGCGGCGCCGCCGCTGCCGAGCCTATTCAGTCGGCGCGCCGATTGAGGGGAGGAAATCGGCAATCGTACTGCCAGGTGATCGGCCGGCGCCATTTTGAGCTTACCTTCTGATCAAATAACGCTTGTGTGTTGTGATCGTTGATTAAAAAATGACAAAGCTTGTATCGGAAAATCATAAAATAAAAGAATTGTATGTAAACATACTGTTTAACCAGGGCCGTCACATCTCAGAGCCGGGCCCAGAACCAGATTTTGATCACGGGCCCCCAATATTGATTGATCGTGGTTGAAATGTATACTTATCTACAATGCATTGATTTACAAAAGGTGTAATATGTACTTAAAATCATTAAAAAAAAAAAATCTTAATACAAGAAGCGTGTACATATTGGGATTTGAAATCCACAAAACTAAAAATTCAAGTACTTTCTCAATGGGGACATTGGCAAATTATTTTCATCTTTGAAAAGTTTTGAACGAAACGAGAATAAACGCGTGTAGAGATGTTTCTATTTCATTTTCATCAATCCTCAACAGTAGAAGAAAACTGGCAAAATTCTAATTGACTCATATTAGGCCATGGGTGAGGGGCCAATGGTCTCACGGGGGGGGGGCGTCATTTTTTTTTTCTCACAATATAATTTGGAATAACAATGTTTACGTACATTAAAAAAATATAGATCCCATTCCAACAAATATAGGCTAAACCGGCCTATATTTCTCAAATCAATTTGACACCTATAAAATGTTTTCCAATTAGCGAAGCTCCTGCGGTGCCCCGGGATAACAGTCCCCCCCCCCCCCCCCCGATGTGGCGGCCTTGTCTTTAACTCAACGAATAAATCCATCTTTTGTGGGAGATTGTTTGGAAACCTCGTAATTGAAGAGAAAAACTTAAAAAAACTCGCAGGAACTTGGTCATCTTAGCGCGGTTCCGTTCATATCTTTAGTGCTAATAGTAAAGGAATAAATACAGTTATTCGTAGGGTTTGATCATTCGTTAAAAATATAAAATAAAATCTCAAACCGAATTAGTTTAAGGTGCCACAACAGGAAACTGACAGTATCCTAAGACTCCCACACCAACGCAACGTTAGCCCTGCGAAAACATTACGAGTATATCATTAAGTTGCTCATTTTCTTGCCTTCTTTTACTAATAGACTAATTTTTCTGATAATTACAATTTATCAAACAAGTGAGTTAAACAAACACAAAACCCCGTTTAAAAGAACAAAGCAAACGCTTTAGAAGTTTTAAGCCCTTATTTCTCCGATTAACATCGCCCCATGGAAAATTGCTTTATAACAATTTATGTAGAGACATTAGTAAGCATTCGAATGGAAACCTTCCCCTTGCCACGACTTTCCAACCGATTTAAATATATTTACTACAAAATACGAAGATCCCAAAATTTTTCATGTCTACTCATAAAATATTTTTTTCGAATACTTTCTTCACTCCAAATGTAATCAATAACTTAGTTTAGATGAGTTTCAAACACATAGAACACATTTAAATGGAATCCCACGATTTCATGTACTCAAACCGCAAAATGAGTTTGTTCCACTTATATCAATAACTGTTACAGATATCGCCTTAAAAATGGTTTCATTTGTGTATCGTATGTTAAGGAACACATTACGCGAGTATCTGCAAACATATAAACCCGAAAACGTAATCGTTGCGGTTTTTTCGCAACGATTTCTTGTCAAAACCCATATTCCGGAGGGCGGATTCTGCTGACTAACGAACTTGACGTTTCAAATTAGACGATTTTCGTAACAAAGTTCATCAAAATCGGACCATTTTTGAGCCTGTGAAATAACAGACATATATATATATATATATATATATATATATATATATATATATATATATATACTGTTGTAAAAATTTTAACATTTCCCTTGGGGTTGAAACAATACCCCACGCCGCGCGCGCCGCCGCCGCCGGCGATTTTAGTCCGGCGCGCCGCCGCCTGAAAATTCAGCCTCGGCGCGCATGTCTAGTACAGTATCATGTATTAACATAACTCTGGAAGCAAATTATTTAAAAAATTAATAATTGAACAGTTCTCTTAAGAAATGTAAATGAGCATAACTATTCACGTTTTTATTTTATTTATATAGGTTATTTACAGCAAATAATTCAGTAATGTAGTCTACACAACACAAATTCTGAGGAAAGTGCTTAGTTATGCAGCTTCTGCGTGACGGACTTTTTATAATTTAATGAAGGTTCAAATTGGAAAAATTTAAATTAAAAAAAATATAGCCCGCATAATAAGAACAGTTGTAATGATTAATTTCTGGCCACAATTGGTAATTTACGTTTTGTGGTCTCGAAATCTCAAAATTTATTTAAATCGTGATTGTATTATGTACGCCTAAATAAAAAAAAAATCTCAATCCTATGACGAATTTTAAAATGTAATATTTACTACGGCATAGGTGTTGAAATAATATAAAGTCATCCTGCTTATTGTAATTGTTTAGTTGAATGAAGATAATAAAGTAATCCTTTGTGGAGTAACTGACTCCTGCTTAACACATATATTAATCCATAAATTTGTATGCCACACATGAATGTAAGAATTGTTTTAAAATTGTCCTTTAGATCATGTGAAATATGTAATAATTGTGCGTATTTAACCCTTAATTAGTGGCGTGCTTTTTCTTTCATAACTAATGTTGTCGGGACCCCAGTGAAATAAACTTTAAATTGATTTTTTTGGGGTAAAGTAATTTAAATAAATAATAATAAACAATAATATTTATTGAAATACAAAGATTTCAAAGGGCAAAGGTCGAATAAACAAATACATTTGGGTCAATATGACCCGACGCCACTAATCAAGGGTTAAGATGAGGCGACTTTCAAGACGTTTGACGTACGTACCAAATAACGCATAAGCATTTTGGTTAACTCTGGTGTTGATGAATCTCTCGAAAATCGTCTGGAAAGCAATGTAAGTGGCAAAAATCAATCGAAAGCATATTAAGTATCCTTCGAAAAAAGTTTTTTTTTTTTTTCAATAGGGCGATCTCAGTCGAAGAAATCGAAATACGAATTTAGTAAATGAGAAATATCTTTGTAGTTGACGTTTCCTGAAGAATTAGTGGATTTGGTGGAGGGTTAACGAGTAATTTCCACTCAGATTTGGGTGCTGGCAGTTACCTGTGCAGTGTGGCGCCTAAAATATTGTTTTTGGAGATCTTATTGGTGCAGGTGTTTACATTTTCAGAAAGCATCAAAATAGAATATTAACTGTTTCTATCCCAAGCTTTCTAAATGACACTAGGAAAGGAAAAGCGCTAAATTGACGCAAAAGCTCCTACAAGTCGGGCCTTTTGTGCTGGGATTGGCCCGTTTTCGACCATTACAAATTACACTGATACAATATAATATAGTATACTGATATTTGATGGATATAGAAGTGAAATAGTCTTTGTTAAAAGCATGGCTGACTTCTTCTTGGGCTCAGTCTAAAAAGGAAGGTTTCGTAATTGCATTCCAGGTCTCAGGTAATTACTGCCTTTGTTTCTTAATGACATCACCATTTCTGATAATTCCCATATTGGTCAACATGGGGGGAAGGCAGGCTGTAGAATCTTAAAAAGTAATTTCCTTCAGAAACAATCAACTTGGTCAAGATACCTCATAAAGGATGTACCTACTGCAAATAGATGACAGTACTCAAGGGATGAAACTAGACAAAAATCTTCATTAAATACTGGAAAAAGAAAAAACGTTTCTATCTCGTCTTGTTCCTGGCATGTGCCATTCTAAAGATTATTTCGAAAAAATCATGTTTTTTTTTTAGAAAAATGCCCTTTTTTATCTGCTTTTACACATTATTTTTCAGCGTTATATTCGTAAGTCTTTGAAATCGTTATTAGAAATTTCTTTAAGGCGAATGCACTTTCATTGTTCACAAGTGTCTTCTTCGAACTGTAATAACTGTCCAAAAAGTTTATATTAATAGAGAATAGACCGGCGCTAATGGCCAAGTTGTAGATGCGCCGTTAAAAAAAAAAAAAAAAAAAAAAAAAAAAAAAAAAAAAAAAAAAAAAAAAAAAATTAATAGAGAAGTCCAGTTAGCTCTGAAAACTGCCGAATCTTACAAAAGCTGTAATATTAAATAACCTTTTTAACTCCATATTTGCACGAAACAACTGATTAATAAAACTAATATCATGTTTATTTTGTGATCTTATCAGAATAAAATGAAAATTCTTCTTGATGAAATTGACATCTAATGATTGAAGTAAGTCTTACATTAATATTAAATAAAAGAAAGAATTAGGAGAACTATAAGTTACTACAATGTGCTCCTTGCAGAAATCGACGATGAAATCTGCTCATCACCTCTGATTTCTAATTTCTACAAACGATTCGCGAATCCTTACGATCAGGTGGTTGGATGGTATATATCCGAAACTAAAACCATATAGAAACTTGCGATTGGCGGAATTTAACTAAATATTGTGTCTAGTTTTAGGCTCTTGATTATTGCCATCTACTTTCGATACCACTCGTATGATAGATGGGAAGGGATATGAGAGAACAACAAAAAATACTAATTGTTTTTTTGTCCTGCGATCCACAATAAACTATATTTACATTATAAGCAACGACCATGAGTCAAGAATGAAAACTTAATTTTTTTGTGATATTGATGAAAATTTAATATTTAGCGCTTTGCATATTTATTTCCAAAGATTGTGAGATAGTGATAGCAGGTAGTAAGTAGCTGCAGTTGACAGAAAAAGGTTCATTGAAGGCCAAATATAGTCAATATTTACATTTTTAGTGATTACGACGCCTATTATTCCAATTGAATACATTAAAAGGAAGTACTTATTGCCTACGCTAGGCCATTCTACCGCGGTATGTTTACAATATTCCAGGAGTATCTATAAACAATTTACTAAGGCAATGAACCTTAGTGTTCCTTTTATAAAACATAACATCTTTGCAATTAGGGCCCAGAGAGGAGTTACTGAAGAGGTATCTGTTTCTTGATTGGAAAGTCCGCCGTCTTGCAATACCCAGTAGATTAACTAAAAGCTGGGTGGACCTAGGAACGGTCTGGTACCCCGAATACAACCCTTCAAGACAGATTTCCAAGTTAAAATCTTTCGTGTGCACCCGAGAGTTAAACTTATATATATATACATATACAGTGTCTCACAAAGCCGTTGCAATGATATGTAAGTTATATTATATTATAGACAAAAAAATTGAACCAGTATAATATTTACTACTGCAGGCCAAAATAATTTAGTTGGAACTAGGAGATGTAATTCTAGAAGGATCATGAGGGAATTAGTCAGTGGTTGCACTCTCAGGGGTACGCTTTCCGTTGTTGGTTCATTGCAACAGCTTTGTGGCGGATGTTGTGCAGTGAAGTTTTGAGTTGTAATTTGTCAAGTTCACTATTTAAAATATTTTCTACCAGGCAGAATGGACATAAAAAGTAATAATTAAGCCAGATAAATTAAAAAAATGAGGATGAACTCAATTTTCTTTGGCATAATAACAGTATTAAGATTTTGGTCAATGAAGGCCTTTCGATGAGAATAATTGCTGCTCAAGTTGGTTTCAATGTTCCTACAGTAAGTAATTCGTTATAAAACACTCTTTATTGTTCTAAAGATGTTGGAGGTCAACCAAGAAAGATTTCAGAAAAAAAAACAAAAACGCAAGTTACTGGTTCAACTGATTAGGATGGGCAAGATGGACATTGCTGTAAAAGGCCAACACAGACTTAAAAAAGTCCGTCACGCAGGAGCTGCATAACTAAGCACTTTCCTCAGAATTTGAGTAGTGTAGACTGCTTTCCAGAACAATTTGCTTAACATATCCTACATAAATAAAATGAAAACATGAATAGTTCTCTTTTAAATTTGTAATGAGTAACTGATCAATTATTAATTTGCTTCCAGAGTTATGTTTACACATGGTACCTATTACACTACGTAATAAATACAAAAAACCTCATATTATCGTATTTTGATCTAACGCAGGAACAGGATACAGTCACTCTAGTGGTAGAAAGCGCTCCTTGCGGCGGCTTTGTGAACCTACGTCTGGTGGGCTTTTCTATTGAAATATATTACAAATTAAACCCCCGCTTTCCGATTGACCGATTCAGCTCATTTTTACTTCTTTCTCATGAGTTACCCACGACGTATACCGCGTTTCGTTACAATACAGCAGAAATTACGACCGGTATGAGTATATTAGGAATTTGGGTCCGGAGTAAACCCCCCCCCTTCTAATGAACCGATTAAGTTTATTTTTACAACACATATTTACCTGTAGATTACCACTACGAATACCGAGTTTCGTCGAAATATACCAAAAATCACGGCTGGTAGTGGCGAATTGGTATTGTGGGTCCGGAGTAACCCCCCCCCCCCCCTTCTAATGAACCGATTTAGTTCATTTTTATATCTCACTTTTCTCTCTATATCACCACTACGAATACCAAGTTTCGTTGAAATAAAACAAATATTATGGCTGACATAGTCAAATTAGTGGGTTCGGGGTAAACCCCCCCCCTTCCGGTGGACTGATTTTGGTGGTTATCGAACTCGTTCAATCGTTTGCTAATTGAATGCTATATAACAAGTTTCGTGACGAAAAAACAAAAACTCTGGCCGCTATCGTGTTAACAGACATATATATATATATATATATATATATATATATATATATATATATATATATATATAGATATATATAAATTTTAACGGGGGTCATTTTCGGTGTCTACTAGGTAGGATCGATAAAGATTTGAAGAAATTTTTCAAAAATTCCGTCATGAGTCCAACCTCAATAGCTACTTTCCTTCGGAGGAAAGTGCTAACAGACATGGGGCTTTACACTAATGCTAAAACTATTCCAAGAACACTAAACAGTCATGGTTATGTGGCAAGGGTAAAGGTCAAGGAACAATTGCATAAAAACAAACAGGCAACTACGAATGAAATTTTGTAGTAAACATGAAAATTTGACAATTGCTGACTGGAGCAATTTTTCCGCTTTTCGTTTACAGGTAATTTGCTTTTCATTCATTGGTAATTTGACCATGAAAGCATCTTCAAGGCTGAATCTATAACCGTTTTCGAAAAAAGTGGAATTTTTTTTATAAGT
Organism: Gonocerus acuteangulatus; assembly: GCA_946811695.1. Taxonomy (NCBI): domain Eukaryota; kingdom Metazoa; phylum Arthropoda; class Insecta; order Hemiptera; family Coreidae; genus Gonocerus; species Gonocerus acuteangulatus. The sequence goes on along the minus strand of OX328123.1, from coordinate 129,138,120 downwards.
TAATCCGTCAGGAGTTTGATAGGCTTTTTAAAAGATAAGAACATTTAGTGCTTGATATAACTCAACCATATCTAATTTTTATTTGAGTATGTTGAGATAAAAAGGTAATTATTGAGTGTGAATGTGTTGGAATTTATTTATTATGTTTGTAAGTAATTGTAACTTAATATCGTTTATTTTGGTGTAGATTAAGATTTAACAGTTCTTCTAAATTATGTTAAAAAGGAAGAACCAATGTAAATAGTATGTATGTATAATAATTGTTTTGTAGGAAGTTATAGACTTCCATACAACGTATTATTTTAATAAGAATCGACTCAGATTAGTGAAGATGCCTCTGGCAGTTGGACAAAAAAAAAGTGCTATTTAATCTTACAGTATTGAATCTTACGCAGGTTTTTTTGTGGATATTTTTGCGAAAACTGTTCGTTACTTGAGATTTTAAAAATACTATATTCCCACATTAACGGTGCGTGAGGTTGAGAATATAATATAAGTGGTGTAGGTAAATATTTTGCTGATATGTACTTAGCCAAATATCAGATCTTAGACCTGTTGCTAAATTGTATAAAAATAGCTGAATGATGGCATCATTAAATCTACAATACAAAGGAGACATAAATCAAGTGGTGCAAGTCAGACTTGAATTGTCAAGATTTCTATTGTTACAATTTTTTAAATACGTTACGGTGATTAATGTTATTTCTTTTACCATAATTATACCCAGCCATTATTAAATATCTTGGTCTTATTCTTTTAATCCAAAAATATGTATTAATGTGCATCAATAGGCTCAAAAGGTTAACTTTTGACCCCAGAAAATTTAAATTACTCAACAGTCCGAATGGACTTAATGTTTTTCACTTGTAAGCCCTCGTTTTTTTTGTTGTTTTTTTACGGTACACCGACACCTGGGTCATTAGCGCCGACCCTCGATTTATTACACTTCATTATTCCTGTTATTCAATTTGTTACGAGGTAAGGTCCAAAAGTTTCCAGCCTGGGATAGAAGGAAAGGTGAAAGAAAAAAACTGGTTTTACTGTTTTTCAATATATTCTCCTCTAAGTTCAACACACTTAATACAACGCTTTGTCAACATTTCTATACCATGAAAAAAACAAATTTTATTCTTTGTTAAAAAAATGTTCTTCCACTGCTGCTCTTCGTCGGTGTTAAATCGCCTTCCACGAAGGTCAGATTTTAACTTAGAGAAAAGGTAGAAATCGCTAGGGGCCAAGTCTGGGCTGTAGGGTGGATGAGAGATTTCTTGGAATCCACAGTCCTTCACAGCGGACTTGGAAATCAATGCAGTATGGACAGAGGCATTGTCGTGAAGGAGGCGGACACCTCTGCTTAACTTCCCTCGCCTCTTCTCTTTAATGGCGTCTCGTAACTGGTGAAGTAAGGCTGCATAATGCTCACCATTCATTGTGGTATTCCTTTCTTTAAAATCTATCAGTAGTATTCCTTTACAGTCCCAAAAAATTGTGGCCATTACCTTTTTTGTTGACTGCGTGACTTTTGCCTTTAAAGGAGGCGCTTCTCCTGGTCTTCTCCATTCCATGGACTCTCTTTTGCTGAGTGGGTCATAATATAGAACCATTGTCTCATCCCCAGTTACAATTGAGTCCAAAAAATACCTTGGGTCGGCATTATACTCGCGTAAAAATTCATTGCAGCAGTGAACTCGTTCCTGTTTTTGAGCAGCTGAAAGAATTTTTGGAACTCATCTTGCACTAACCTTGTTCATATGCAAACGTTCTTTGATGATCCTCAAAACACTTGTTTTTGAAAGCCCAAACCTCGCTGCTATTTCCTTGGTTTTTAGTCGCCGGTCAGACAGCAATTCAGATTCCACAAGTTGGATTGTTTCAGAGGTGATAGCTTCCAATAGGCGACCGAGACGTGGGTCATCTTCTAAACTTTCTCTCCCTAACTTAAATAATTTTGCCCATTCTTTCACTGTGGAATACGATGAGCCCCTATACACAATCCAAGCGCTCTTTAATTTGCGCAGGAGTAAGACCCTCTTTGCAAAAGAATTTAATTACCGCACGGTACTCGAGTTTGAGCATTGTAAAAATGGGGAGTTTCCTTCAAGGCTGGACACTGACTGACAAGACTGAGGAAGTGCGGGCGATGGGTATGGAGTGAGCAGGCATGGACCTGCATAGGCGTGCAGGTCCCGGCACGTTTGAAGGAGGGGAAGCAGGACAGGCCGGAAACTTATGGACCTTACTACGTATTATTAAAAAGTAGCTATGTTATATAATCTTCGTGGGCTCAGTGAAGAAGTCGTTTCCATGATTTAAGGGATTTTGATTAAACAGAATAGACTTTTATTTAACATTTAAAATGGTTTATACCATTTGAGGCCTTGGGAATTCATTCTGACTTAAAATATAAAGTTATTTTTGGGCAGGAGTAATTTTGAAATATTGTGGGGAGGGACTGTAACATTTTCTTGTCAATAGAATCCCTGGTATTTTCATGGGCAAACCCATTGTCCTGATATTTAATTGAACTGACATTACCGCCTCCATCCTCATGCATCAACCCCTAATTTCTGAGGGAAAATGGGCGGATTCTGCTGGTTAACGAAATTGACTTTTCAAATTAGACAAAAGATCTTTGTGCCAAATTCCATCAAAATCGGACCATTTTTGATACTGTGAGAGAGCAAACATACAAATATATATATATATATATATATATATATATATGTGTGTGTGTGTGTGTGTGTATGTATATATATACACACACACAAATTTGAACCACCGTTATTTTGGAGATCTATAGGTTCTGAAACGTAAATCTTTCTAGTCGGCGGGAGGAAGTAACTGCGATAAAAGTCAGACAAAAAAGAAGATTATGACAAATATTCAACAGAAATTTAACATTCTCTCTTGTAAACAATCTAATATAACACAATATACAAATAAAAGAATTTGAACAGCTGTTTTGAATTTTGCAAAGAAAAGTTCTATGAATAAACTTCTCTCAAAAAGTTCAAGAATTACAGAGCAATACTGAAGATAATAGCTGAAAATATCAGAAAAACAAGCGTTATACTGACAGGAACTGAATGGCTAAAGAAAACTGTTCGCCATCTGCTCCATCTGAAGTTGGACGCTTCCTTCAAGTTGAACTTGAACATGAATACAAGACATTCATAGAATAAATCCTTTTGAGGTCGAGAAATGGATAAGTAAGTTTAATAAACATATTAATCCAAAAATTATCCGCGGCAAATTAGTTTTAGAATGCCCTGATAGTAAAACTAGTCAAAAAATGTTGAAAACTTATTTATTTCAAGACATTCCAATAAAAGTAACACCTCGTGATTCCTTAATCTGCTCATGGGGAACATTTATTTGCTCCACGATTGAAGAATTGTCTAATAAAGAGATATGCGAAAACTTAAAAGCACAACATGTTACCTTCATTAGAAGGTTTCCCATGAAAAATTCTACTAAATGGTCAGTTTTCGTTGGAAAATTTAATGAAGAATTTCTTCCAGAGAAAATAAGACTGGGCTACCTTGTAGTACCCATCCGCCCGTACATCCCCCGCCCTACCATCTGTTACAGGTGCCAAACATATAACCACTTAGCAACTTCCTGCGAGAAACCGGAAATATGTGGAGGATGCTCAGAGGCGAAACATGATGGAGAATGCAAGACAATAAAGTGTCCAACATGTGGAGGGGCTCATAGAGTCCGAAGCATGAACTGCAAGAAATACCAAGAGGAGTCTAGTGTACGGAAGTTCATGGTGTTACAGAAGCGTTCTTACTGGGAGGCCAAGAAGAAAGTAAACACATTGAATACTGAGAAATCCTACGTGAACATATCCAGTAAAGATTCCTTAACTTCCATCAAAGAAGATTCTCTTCAAGCCATTCTCCAAACTGTACAGGCAATAGTTAAGCGATTGGAGACCTTGGAGCTACTTCACAGAGCAGGAACCGCGTCAAGACTCAATGCAGAAGCACCAACGAAAAAAGAAAAAACCCAGACGACTGAGAAGTTGAAGAACGTTGGATCATCCCCCGGCAAAGCAACAGTGTCCTCTGAACTCCCTCTTAGGAAATCAGCAGGTACAATACTCTCACCTTCAAACACAAACACACCTACAGACAATCTTACAATTGAAAATTTAGAGGTTATTGATGAATCAACAAGGAAAACTAAAAGAAAATATATAAATAAATGACATCCTTTTTAAAATTCAATTCTCTTCTATCTAATAATAATCATTTAATTTTATTAACATATGTAATAACCTCTATTTTTGTATCTTTATCACAAAACATTTATTACAACAATTTGTTATCAATTATCTTTCAGATTAATTTAAAACTTACCCTAGTTAAAATCTTGTACCCGCTTATATGTATTTTAACACCTTCCCCCCCCCCAAAGTATTATGTTAGTGCATATTAAAAGAGATGACAATAATATATTCAGCCTACCAAAAAAGGATGCTTTTATTTATAAATGGAGAGACACTGTCAACTCTATAACCCTAATCTATGTCCTTAGTATCATGGAATATTAATGGATTTTACAGACATCATGCTGACTTAAAGCTCTTATTGAGAGAGAAGGACCCACACATACTAGCACTCCAAGAAACACACACAACACCAGTAAATGAGATCAGACTAAAAGGTTACTCGGCTTACAGGCATGATTACACTCTTGGAGGTAAAGATTCCGGAGGAGTTGCAATATTAGTAAAGAACACTCTACACAGTGAACCAATAACCCTCCGTACAACACTCCAAGCAGTAGCTGCTTCAGTACACATCCGTAGTAGGATAACTGTCTGCAGTCTATATCTGCCACTATCAATACTCACTTATTAGATGATTTGATATCGCAACTTCCCAGGCCTCTTCTCCTCCTGGGTGATATAAATGCCGAGCACACTAATTGGGGAGCTTTGGCTAATAATGCAAAAGGTCAGAAGATTAATGATGTCCTTGAAAAGTGGGATATCATTCCACTTTACTGCTCACGACCTACCCACCTCAGTCCACGCACTGGAACTCTTACAAATATTGATATTGTTACTTGTAGCCCTGATATTTACATTAATATTAATCTAGAGGTGATTATTGACAGTTTCAACAGTGATCATTTTCCCCTCCATGTTAAATTTTATAGACAACCTCCAGTTTTCCAAAGTATACCAAGGCACAATTTAAAGAAAGCAGACTGGTCTAAATTCCAAACGTACATAGAGGACAATATCACCTCTGCTTCTACTATAGAAGAATTTACCAGTCTAATTCTATCTGCTTCGGCCTTATGCATCCACAAGTTCCCGAATAACTAAGAAACACCCTGTCCCTTGGTGGAACGATAATTGCAAGTCAGCTGTCAAAGAACGCCGTAGAGCTTTCAAAATTTTCTCCCAAAGTCCATCCACTGAAAATCTTATTTATTATAAGAAAGCGAAAGCAAGATCCCGGAGAGTAATAACCGAATCTAAAAGGAGATGCTGGATATATTTTTTAACATCTCTTAATCAAAACACACCAACTCATATTATCTGGCAAAAGATCCAAAACAAAAAAAGTCCGATTCAAAGGAACTGCGTCATCTTAGCGCGGTTCCGTTCTTATCTTTAGTGTTTATGAAGGCATAGAATAAAACAGTTATTACTTTGTTTAGATCAATAGCGAAACACCTATCCAAATGAAATCTCAAACTAACCAGTCTTGAAAGGTCTTGATTTACAATCTTACCTGTATGGGTCAGCTATCCCATAAGTCGGGCAGAAAGGCCTCCGCACAGAGGCATTTGGAAAGCCTTAAGATCTCTCTCTTTGAACGCTAAATTTTTAACAATAAATTGATCTTCTTATTTTACTTAATCTGTTTTATTGTCAAATACATTATCCGACTATAAGCAATTTAAAAATAACAAGGAATAAAATAGACAAAAAGAACCATTCGAATAAACGAAATCAATTACTTTAAAGTTTTAAGCACTTATTTCTCCGATTGACATCGCCTAATTAAAACTTTCTTCAGAACCTTTTTTGTAGAGCATTTAGTAAGCTTTCGAATGGTAACCTTCTGCTTCCCAAGATTGTCAACGGTTTTCGAGATACTAACGAAAATATACAAAGTTACCAAAACTTTTCTTGTCTGTTAATAAAATATTTTATTCTAACCCTTTCTTAACTCCAAACATAACAAAAATTTCAACATATTAGTTTTAATGAAAGTAGAACATGCAGAAAATGTTTCAACTGAATCCCATGATTCTAAGTACCCAAACCAAAAACGGTATTCAAAAACTATTTTCCCAATTTTCTCGAAAACGGTTAAAGCTATCGCCTTGAAAATGATTTCATTCGTTTCCCTAGCCCAAGAAGCATATAAAACGAGTACTTACAAGCTTATGAACTGAAAAACGTAAGCGTTACGATTTTTTTGCGCGAATTTCGCCCCAAACGCCATCTTACAGTGGGCGGATTCTGCTGGTTAACGAACTTGACCTTTCAAATTGGACGACGGATTTTCGTACCAAATTTCATCACAATCGGACCATTAGGAAAGCCAGAAATGAGCGAACAGACAAATATATATATACATATATATATATATATATATACATATATATATATATATACATATATATATATATATATATATATATATATATATATACATATATACATATATATATATATATATATATATATATATATATATATATATATATACAAATTTCGGTCTCTATGGGTTTTCTAGTCGGCACTTCCGGATTGTTTCATTGTATCAACCGCGCTAAAAATCCGCTGTTTCATTGTTCAGGGAGGATCCGCGCTAAAATACAGAACACCAATAACAGGAATCAAGTCGAATGATGTACTAACAACTGACCCACAAGAGATTGTCCAAGTCCTAGCCAAACATTTTCATTCGACTTCAGGTTCATCCAACTATGACAGAAACTTTCTTACTTACAAATATCACGTCGAACGGACTCCAATACCGATAGAATACAATCACTATCACCCACTAAACAATCCATTCACTCTACACGAACTTACAGATGCACTTTCCCGGACAAAAAACACCTCACCAGGTCCTGACGGCATTGTTTATGGGATGTTAAAAAATATACCGAATTCGGGATTACAAACACTTTTAGAACTAATAAATAAAATATTCGATAGCGGCAAATTCCCGACGACCTGGAAGGAATCAATTATTGTCCCAATATTAAAACCTCATTAGGATAAGACTGCACCCGAAAGTTATAGGCCGATTGCTTTAACCAGTTGTATATCGAAGATATTCGAACGAATGTTAAATAAACGCCTAGTATGGTTTATTAAAAAGAATAACTTACTATCGGGGTTTCAATGTGGATTCAAAAGAAAACATTCTACAATAGATCACATATTGAACCTCGAGAGTGCGATACTTAATGTCTTCATGAACAAAGAGTACCTACCAGCCGTTTCATTCGATATTCGAAAAGCTTTCGATTGTGTCTGGCGTCGGTCTATCCTTACTAAACTTGCAGATTGGGGAATTCAAGGGAAAACTTTGAAGATCGTTTCTGAATTCCTTTCAGAAAGAACCTTTCGAGTAAGGCAAGGGAATTATATATCGGGCCCTGAAGTACAAGAGAACGGAGTTCCACAGGGCTGTGTACTAAGCACTACATTGTTTAAACTTGGGATTGATAGCATTCAAAAATACATACCAAATGTGTCTTACTGTCTGTTTGTCGACGATCTGCTCATTTATGAAAAATCAACTTCCTTTCATACCGCAGAACATTCTATCCAACGTACAATAGATTCGTTAGAAAACTGGAGTAGAACAAGCGGCTTAAACTTCTCTAGTGAAAAAACAAAATGCATAGTCTTCACAAAGAAGAGAAACCATCCAGTCCCACAGATTACACTTAAACAAGAAATTATATCTTACACAACTACATTAAAATTCCTTGGCATTACATTTGATCAAAAACTCACTTGGGTACCACATCTTAAAGCAACGGCTGAGAAATGTAAGAAGTCACTAAACATCCTAAAAATAGTAAGTACCACAAAATGGGGAGCAGACAGGAAAACTATGCTTATGTTTTATCGCTCCTTTATAAGATCTGTACTAGATTATGGATGTGTGGCTTATGGATCAGCAAGAAGTGGTGCTTTGAAAATCCTAGACACCATACACAACACAGGTCTTCGTCTCTCAATAGGAGCTTTCAGGAGTAGTCCTAGTGTTAGTTTGTATGCAGAAACAGGTGAACCTCCTTTACATATCCGTAGAGATATCCTTGTAACTTCCCTGATGCATAAATACAAAGCACTAGGCTACTCTCCGTGTCATCAAATAAGTATTGACAACCCACATGCAGAAATGTACACACTACGCCCTCAGGCCCAAAGACCATCCAGTATCAGATATAGAGAGATGCAACATATTTCAAATTACCTAAACCTTCAAATACTCAGATGCGTTTCACTAGATAAACCTCCCTGGCTTTTAAGAAATTTTGTTATTAATACAACACTGTCAAAGTATAATAAAAGTGACCCAATTTCAAAAATAACATATAAAAAGAATTATGAAGCCTTTACTGTCGAAAATCATGGAAATCTCTTTATCTATACTGATGGTTCTAAATCAGATGAAGGTGTGGGAGCTGCAGCTGTAATAGGAGACCAAATCATAAGCAAGAGACTAAATAGCATTTGTAGTGTTTTTACAGCTGAACTCTACGGCATCCTCATCGGTCTGGACAACATACCCGAGACTGACAATAGAGATGTTATACTATTTACTGACTCATTAAGCGCACTTGAAGCACTTACAGACAGTTACACGACTCATCCACTACTTACAAAAATTCTTAATAAGTCACAGACTCTGAACAGAAACATTACTATGTACTGGCTACCAGGCCATGAAGAACTTGGGAAAAGCTCCATAGCAGATTATTACGCTAAAAATGCAGTAAGGCATATGACATGTGACCTTGAACTAATAACAGAAAAAGACCTGACGAAAACTATAACATCATCAATATTACAACAATGGTACAACTCGTGGACGCAACTAACTGATAATAAACTTCGATCAATTAAAAATACTGTCGAGGATTGGCCATCCAGTCACAGAGAAAACAGACGTGAGGAAATAGTTCTGGCTTGACTACGACTTGGACACACTCCACTAACACACGAATACTTAATGACAAGACGTAACAGACCAATATGTGACATATGTAACTGTGAACTTACAGTCAAACATTTACTGACAGACTGCCGCAGAAGAAACGATATTAATCTGCCGTATGATATGCAAGCACTCTTACACTGAGAAAAAAAAACAGCCTGCCGGCAGCCTGAAAACTGTGACTCAGTGCCAGTATTTTGAAATAGGACATTTTAGTCTAAAATAGGATTCGACATATTTCAACCTAAAATAGGATTCCACTAGTTAGAGTGCCCGCACTTAATAATAGGGTGCTGGAATGCTAGCAGCCTACAGAGAGATGACTTTATTATGTGGATAAAAAAGAACAAAGGTAAATTCAGAGTAATAATAATGAGACTTTATTTGGGTGTAATTTACATATACACTACTTAACAAGTAGATATTTAAAAGTAGGTAAGAGGTATACACTTTTTAACAAATATAGATATTTACAAGTATTAGGTACAATGTACTTATGAACAATATTGAACAAGTAGGTCTAGAAATAAAATATTTTTTTTGTTTTCATGACACTTATAGCCGTATTCAGTTGATGACAGTTGATTTCAGCATCTGTTCAAACAGAAACAAAAAGAAATTTTTATTAATAATAAAAGAAAAGTTGTTGTTGTTGTGTTTTATATAATTAAAAAGAAACATAAATAGGCATTTTTTCGAGTTTAAAATGCCGCAGTAAATTCAAAGCTGCCAGGGAATTACAAAATAAATATAAAATAAGGTTTTTTTCTATGGATATGATCATAAATGAAGGAACTCTAGAAACAGAATGGAAACCAAAATAAAAGTCTACAAATATAATTTTGAACTAAAATTCTAGCCGCATTCTAGGAACGTATAAAAAAAGACGGTAAATGTGAAGGAGCGCGGTCTCCACACCGATCCTTTTGAAATGTTGCACTACAACGTATTTTGATGCACTAAACACGAATCCGTTAAAAAAAAAAGCTCGCTTTTCACTAGGAAAGAAGTTATGAAACACTAAAGTTCACTGTTGTGCGGGTTCTGAAAGGTAATGTAACCTACTATGTTTGTCAACATGCGCATGCGCGGGTACGGAAAAGTTCGTAATAAGGATGTCTAATTGAAATTTACCATCAATTATTTATCAATTTATCTCCAGTTAGTTATTCAAAAATATTTTTTTTAAATAATAAACCATTCTTTAATTTTTTTTTTAAATTTTAAGAAGATATCAAAACTCTAGTCAATCCAACTCGCTAAAATTAATAGAATTCTTTTCATTTCTGCGAGTTGGATTGACTAGGGGTTTTGATGTTTTCTTGAGCGAGCGGAGCGAGCGGAAACGCATAGCACGTATGCCCAAAAGCGACAGTTTACGACCAAGTCAGCTACCACAAGGTGAGTCTAAATTTCAATTACACTTCGTCATTAAGGACTATTGCGCATGCGCGTGTTTACAAATACGCTGTTACTCCGTCTTTTATAACCTCCATAACAGTGAACTTTAGTGCTTAATAACTTCTTTCCTAGTGAAAAGCGAGCTTTTTTTTTAACGGATTCGTGTTTAGTCCATTAAAATACGTTATAGTACAAAATTTCAAAAGGATCGGTGTGGAGACCGCGCTCCTTCACATTTACCAAAAAGACTTCCATCAGTTCTCAGCTTACTTGGCTTATTGAACTCCATCTTCAGTTGGTTCTATACCCGCAGCTCCATGTTATATTAAGGGAATATATTCTTGAAAAACAAACACAACTTTCTTCGTTCTATTGTACATAACATCTGTTTTTAAATTTAATAATAAAAACAAGAGCCTGTATGCCTGGATGCAGACTGTACCGCCAGAACAGAGTACAGGCTCTTGTTTTTATTATTGTCAGTTTTCAGGCTGCGGGCAGCCTGAAAGTAGATGCGAGCAGCCTGTTTTTTTTTTTCTCCGTGTAGGTAATGATAGCCAGTATATAAACACTGTACTTACATACCTCAGGAACATAGGACTGTACGACCTTATTTGATGACCGAAAGCGTGCTGTCTTGAAGACATTAAGTTCCTATGAACTTGAAGTGATATTTTCATTTAAAACCCTATTACACTACCTTTACACATACATTTAAAAATACACAATCAAACAAGCTGATTTCCTAGTGAGACTAAATTCAGAAGATGCTGCTCACTGTGTCATTGCCAAGAAGCGGAACACTGATTAAATTCAATAAATAAATAAAAGAATTTCAGCTTCAAAATAAATATTTGAATATAGGAAACGTAAACTTCACACAGTCAATTGAAGAGATACGAATTTGGTCAGCACATGTGAAAAAGTTGGAAGCGAAAGGCAAGAAATCAAAAGAGTATAATCTCAAGAAACTAAATTCATCAACGCAGGAGCTACATAAATAAACACATTCTTTAATAATTACATGAACTGTATAAACTCAAAAAAAAATATGAATAGTTTTGACCCCAGAGGTCAACGGGTCTAAGAAACAATCTTAATGTTTTGACGAAAGTGGAGTCAAGGTTGTACATATGTGATAATAAAGTCTTATTTTTTTGGCTGGGATTGAACCGGTGAATGGTCCATTCTTAACCGAGTCAAAACTACTACTGCAGATTATTACCATCATGATTGACAGACCATTCATTGGCCTCGTAGTTTGTTGCCTACAAGTTTGCGAAAATAGGAAATCTTGTGGTTACCTACGTTGGAGCTTGGTGCGCCAATAAGTTGGAGCACAGTTATTAAATTGTGACCATTAAATCAAGTGAAATATTGACACAATGTTCCCGGTACCCCCTTGAAAATAAAAGTAAGAACATACTAGGAAATCTTTCATTCAGATCCGCCCTTAATTCTGAAACACCTTTCCCACAGGAGGAAAGACGAAGAAGCCGGAAATGGAATATTGCTTGAAGGAGGAAAAACCTATAAAACGTCCAAGGTCTGTTCTTTTTTTAGTTTAGTGATCGCTAAAGCATATTTATGCTTAAACATACCAATTTAAGAGCTGTAAAATTCTTTGAATTTGAACTGTAGTCCGTGATACAGAAATGAATTAGTTTGGCCTTAAGAGATTTCCACTAAATTAGTTAGCTGAATCCTTGACTACGTATTTTAGACATTTCTTATGTTTTTATAATAATTAATTTATTAATTACACAATTATTTAGGATATCAATTAAATTTCAAAAGAACCAATTGGTAGGAGTCCTCATCCACTGACTCCTTCAATCCTCGTTCGAATTGAAAGTATTTTAAATTTTTAGTGAAATGTCTTGCTTTTTCCCCTAAAATTTGCATTAACGTTACTATTAAACAAATTTAAATGCCTGCAGGAGTGAAGCTTCATCGGCGAGATATTTGGATATACGTTTCTTATGACATTCTATCCATATTTCAGACCATTTGAAACTACTCGATTTCCGGTGCAACTCGAAACAGAACAGCCAACTAGTACTATAGGATGCCAACTAGTCCTATAGGATATTCAGTCTTTACTTGATATAGCTAGTGGAAGGGATAATGTTTTAGGTGAAATGTGCGATGTGGAACTAGTAAAGCATTAGATGTCAACATAGAAAAAGACGCTCCCAAATATATTATATTCTTAGGTTATAAAATGTAGGTATATATCTAAATAAATATTTTATGCGTCGATATTTCAGATGTAGATGTATTTGTACATACAAACACACACACACATATATATATATATATATATATATATATATACACACACCTATCTAGTTGAAAGGTAGTCACACAGAATTACTTTATTTATAAACTGGCATTATTTTTAAACCATAAACTGGCATCGACAAGATGACGTTCAACCAATGAGACCATTCTGCGACAAATCAGTTCTCTCAGCAAAACAGACTAACATTGACATCTCAAGGCCGGACGAGAATCCAATTTTCACGGAGCCAATGATTACTTTACATACCTTAGCTAATTAATACAGCACTCGTCCAAAATTATCACAATTACATCTAAATCATGTCATTAAGTATGAAGTCAGCATATACTTATCATGATGTTTTGTTAGAAATACCAGTAAAACAGCTCGATCGTCCAAACGCGTTTGTGTGGTCTTCATGGTTGCGGTAGAATTTGTTATATTGACTCGAAGGTATTTGGTAATAATTGGAAAAGGCAAACAAGAAACCTGATTCTTATTCAAATAAGGGTTTGCTTTCTATATTCTGCTTACCTCATGAGGATCGTAATCAGCTAAGGGGCCTCGGGTACGATACGAGTGAAGAGCGATGAGCGATAAGTGAAAAGCTTCAGGACATCGTCGCTCACATTAATGTTAAGCTGGAGTGCAATAGGAATTAGGGAGGACTGGCTACAATAGGCATGAGCGAGAATGTGACAAAGTATATAGCTCTACACGACAATATCGTCGACACAAATGCTAAGTTTTGCATGTGACCAAACGCATTTTTCTTTTTCAATCTTTACTGTTTGGACTGATGTACAGCAAACTCTCGAATCTAAGGTCACTCAGTGAAAGGAAAGTAACCACTGTCAAAAGGAAGAATCTGCCGAATATTTGACTGTCCAAAAGCAAAGTAATGAATAAACGTTGTTTCACTCTGAAAAATGGTGATTTTCAAATTCGATACTTTGCATTTGTAACGACGATATAATCGCCTGGCCTCATATAAATTGAATATATAGGCTGGTTATAGGCTTGGCTGGTTTTGATGACCCTAGTTCAAGCCTCAGCCAGACGGCGAGACAATATCTCTCCGGTTTCTGGCTTAAAAACAATGTTTTACCAACGATTTTTGATAATATATGGTAATAAATAATATGATAATAAGTTAGCGATGAATGGAAATAACAGCGTAACTCTACTACGCTTGGTGAAATTATATCTTGCTTCAATAAAATTACAGATAAGATGCTTTTACTGCAGGCCTTCACTTTGAGTGATAATATAATTTTTTAAATATTTATCTCTTCATACGTAATGCATGTTCGGTCTTTAAGCGTTTATCTTCCCTGTCTCCATAGGTTTTTTATACGAAGGATTTATATCCATGAACATCGCGTCTGATGATGTCTAGGAGAATTAGAAAAATGCCTAGGACGACTTTTGGGCATACGTGCTATGCGTTTCCGCTCTCTAAGCTCGCTCAAGAAGATATCAAAACCCTAGTTAATCCAACTCGCAGAAATTAATTCTATTAAATTCTGCGAGTTGGATTGACTAGGGTTTTGATATCTTCTTGATCGAGCGTAGCGTTCGGAAACGCATAGCACGTGTGCCCAAAAGCGACAGCTTACGACAGGTGAGTCTAAATTTTAATTATACTTCTTCATTAAGGATACTCTGTTTACGCCATCTTTTATAGCCTCCATAACAGTGAACTTTTATTTTTAACGGATTCGTGTTTAGTGCATAACAATACGTTATAGTGCAAACTTTGAAGAACATCGGTGCTGAGGACGCTTTATTTTAGTGATTTGCATTGATTCTGAACACTCAAATTCTACCTGTTGTCATTTCTTTCAAGTATCTAAGTAAAGTCTATGTAGTTTACTCAAAACCTTTTTAATTTCATACATTTCCAAATAAGCAACAGGCAATCTACAGAATGCCTAGGCATTATATAGACTGCCTAGGCAATGTGTGTAATACGATGAACATTCTACACTTTCCCTAAACCACTCAGGTATTCTATAGAATGCCTGGATTATATACTTTGCCGGTAACATATATATATTTGTCTGTCTGGGCTCATAAATAGTATGAGTTTAACAACCAGCTCAATTCGTCTACCGGAAAATGGTTTTATGGAGGACATTTTTTAAAACATTTCAGTGCTTCTGCACTGTGTTTGCAGATACACTTCTAATCTTCTTTTTTTTTACCTAAGAAAACGAATGAAACCATTTTTAAGGCGATATATGTAACCATTTTCGAGAAAAGAAGATAAAACTAGTTTTCTTAACTACATTTTGGTTTGGGTTAGTATGTTTTCTTAAATATCATGAAAACATGTTTTTCATTTCTTATTGCCTAGTAATTGTTTTATACAGGAAAATAAATCCGACAGTAATAGAACGTACGTGAAAGAAGAAACAACACTTTTAATTTCTAACAACAGTCCAGGCAACGAATGCTTAAAAACAGCTATAGGTGGAAATTTTTGGAACACAATTTTGGTCTTCGTAACTTTGTTTGGGCTGGATAGGAGGTGAACATATCAAATGTCCTCGCCCGTAGCCTTTGGGCCGGGGGAGGGAGGGTTCAGAAGGTCCCATTTTTCGGGTTTTCACTTATATCTCGAAAACCCTACGTCCTAGCGACATGGCTACTCTATAACAAATGAAAGCTGTTTAAATTTCCTACAAGTTTTATTCAATAAAGTTTTTCGAGATATCTTTAGTTTTCGAAATGTCCGATCTTGAAAGTCTGTCATTTTGGGAAAAAACACACTTTTTGCCCAGATAACTCTTTAACGATAAACCCAAAAAATAAATGCCGTTAATAGGGTTATAGAGCATTACATTCCCTTCAAGAATATATATATAACTTTACTATTTTATATATTTCCCTTCAAACGTGAAGACAGTTTTAGTGTTCATCGTGATATCTGGCGACAACTGTCGACCAATGAACCTTTCAATTTCTCACCATTTCCAGTCAATGTATTGTCCAAAATATACTCCATTGTGTAAATATAGTGAGTACTGGACGTATAAATAGCACAAAATATATAATTTTGGGCCCACTGACTAGTTATTCACACTCAATTAGATAAGATATTGTCCATTATATTGGCACTGGTTTTGCGTTTTTTTTTATATTGAGTGGATGTCTAAGATGCCAAGTGCGTAAATTCCTCTACAGTATTTTTCTGTGCATAATGGTCAAGGCGCCGTAAATCCCACATTTCAATTTTTCAGAAAATATTAACTTAACCAAGACACTAACCAAGCCAAGCTTAACAAAAGACACTAGGGATTAGAATAATAGAAACGCGCTAAGATGACGCAGTTTCTGCTATTTTTTTCTTTTTCTTTTTGAGAAGGCAATGTTCTCTGTAATAGGTATTTCGCTCTGATAATTGATACATACGATTTCGCCGATTGCCGGAGTAACATGCGTGCTGATCTAGACTTCAGGGCACGAGAAAGTCTAAGAAATCGCACTACAGATTGCAGCACGCTCGATGATGAGGTGAAAGTGAACTGGCTTTCAACAAGGCCGAGTTAGGCCAGTCCAGAAAGAACTCTAATCTCTTTGAACGAACCACCTTGTAGAACTTCATGTTTTTTTTGTTTTGTTTTTTTAACTTGTGTTTTTAGACATATGTCAACCACATGGGTCATGGATGTCTCAGTTAGAAGACTCGTTTGATCTTATATATTTCAATTGGCATATAATTTCAATATGACTATTGATATATATATATATATATATATATATATATATATATATATATATATATATATATATATATTGATATGATATGACTATTGAGGAAAGAAAGTGATATTGACCAAAAGTGCTACTTGAAGATAGATTGAGAAGATCGATATAGATTGAAGATAGATAGGAGGAGATTGAAACATATATATATATATATATATATATATACACAAATATTTATAAATTAAATATGTCTGATTAACTTAGTCCTTTCAAGGAAAGCAAATAATTTTGTTAAGTGATTTGAGTTATTTCCCATAAGTTCCCTTAGGTCAGTGGGCAAATCTAACTGTTCTCTTTCTTTTATGTAGGCCCTGCATTCTGTGAGGATATGTTTTACGGTTAGATGTACTCCGCAATACTGACATATCGTTGGTGGTTCCTTTGTCATAAGATAGCCATGCGTCAGTCTTGAGTGTCCTATTCGTAGCCTGGTCAATATCACTTCCTCTCGTCTTCTGTCACGTATGCTGCTACTCCATGCATCTACGTCTTCTTTTATTTCACGGAGCTTTTCCCCTAACTCCATCCTATTCCATTCTTGGAACCATCACTGGGGAGCTTGAGGTTCGTCTTAAGCGATTAATGAACAGTTTTCTCAGATTTATCCTCGATACCCCCAGGGATGCCCATATTTCACACCGGTATTCCGAGTTGAAGTGGCTATTTCCATCAATTCGACGACAATATTTCCTAGGTTCCTTCCTTTACCAAACCATTTCTTCCAAATCTCCTTCCTATATTTACAACCTCCTGCAGTTTAAATCTGCTGTCCATTCCCGTGGTACCCGCTCCCGTCCCTCCGATCTCTATCCTCCCACTCATAAAACAGCCTTCTTCGACCGTTCCTTCATCTCCCGAGCCTCCTCCTTGTGGAACTCTATCCCTCTTTCCATTCGACACTCTCCTTCCTTACCTGTCTTTAAATCCCGCCTCTTTGCTTTTCTCCTATCCTCCCAGGAAGACGCTTCTTAAAATTTCACCACCAGGAAGACCTGATTACCTTTGTAAATTATATTGCTGTTTTTTTCTCGTGTTTATGCATTTTCCTAGTTTATATCTTTTTATAGCCCCCATTCCTTTAATATTTATTAAACTTTTTAATATTTATTTGTTTATTTAAACTCTTTAATTTTATTCCCATCCCCCTCTGAACATTGTATCATCATTGCCCCATTCCAATGAATGTACATATTTACTTATATTTCATTTTATTATTTAAGGCTTCACATATAATATTTGTATTAGTTGCTATTTTTGTTTTGTTCTTTTATAGTTTTGTTTTTCTTTATTCATATTTATATTTTTAGGTTAAATTTATTTATTGTTTATTTTGTACTTATTTTTATTCTTATGGGACGAAGTCCCAGAATAAAGTTTTTTTTTCATTCATTCATTCATTCATTTATTTTTTTTGGTAGTTTCACGGCTGCTAATACATCGTTTACAGGAACTTGACAGCAAAATTGTCCTTATTTTGTTGCTTCTTTTGCTGCTTTGTCAACTTTTAAGTTTTCAATTATTCCACAATGCCCAGGAATCCATATAAACAGAGTTTTTATGTTATTTATTATGAACTCAGAATAAATAATATAAAAACTGAGTTCAGAACTTCATGTTTAAGCATTGTACTTAATTCAGTCAAAAATAAGTTAAGCAACGTCGGGCGTGGCCAGTACCTGAATGGGGGACCGTCCATGTGCAGTTGATATTATTAAGAGGTGTCAACCTGTCCATACCCCGGCGCAAATAGCCCTATTGTTGATGCGCCGTTAAAGAAAAAAAAATATTGTAAACCGTTTAGTAATCTGTCTACATACTGAATCAGGGATGTTGTCGCTAGGATATAAGGTGTATGGTTTTCAGAATCACAGATGGTACAGTACAGACATTTCAGAGGCCCAATAGCTTCTTAAAACCAATTTTACAAACGTGGGAGTAATAACAATAACTATCAGTTATTTAAATTTTGAAGCGCATTTATGGTAATTTTTCATAAGAAAGGCCACCGAAACCGGTGGAAGTCGAATCCAGTAACTTAGGGACGGAGTGGTTTCGTTAGATTCCCCACTTCCAATCACTTATAATTCGTCTACCTGGAAGCCTAGTAACGCAAAAACGTAAGCGTTACTATTTCACAGCCAGCTTCGAGATACAACCAAAATCCCCAGAAAAATCTGGTTTTATATATTTTCCTGATGATACTTTGTGGTTATGTTTATCATTATACTGTGACCCTGCTTTAAGGAGAATATCCTTGTAAAAAATATCTCTCTGATAAGCTAATGAGTCCTCGAGAGCAAATAGACACAGCATGGAGCTGATTAGTTTGTGAACTCAGAAGTTAGCGTTCAAGGTGGCTCGATTACTGGTTTCAATCTATTAATATGTCGGGCTTGAGGTCGCATCCTTCTTTTAATTATAGTATTTTCAGATAGACGGATAGGTTCAATTGGGCATGCCCGAACATATCGTCAATGCAAATGCAAAGTATCGAATGTGAAAAATGGTTGGTACCTTATACATGACTTTGTATATATTTTATCCTATATTATATATTTTAATTAGACAATGTGCCTTCGTTAGTTTGATTTTCTGTTATTGGTAATTATTTTTCTTTAATTTTCGAGAGTTTGCCAAAACGTATATCAGTCCAACAGCAATCAGAAAAACTGAAAATGATAAATGCGTTTTTTCACATTCGATACTTCGCATTTGTATCGACGATATGAGGAAATATTAGCACATTTCCTTCCTCCCTCGTGACGCAATCCCAAAGTTCCGACTAGAACATATCGTCGATACAAATGCAAAAGTATCGAATGTGAAAAAATGCATTTTTTATTTGCAATCTTTACTTGCCTTATTGCTGTTGGACTAATGTGCGGCAAACTTTCGAATTTATGGACATTCAATGATAGGGGAGATTACCCACTGTCAAAAGGTCGAATATGCCGACTATTTGACTGTACAAAAGCAAAGTAATGAGTATAAGTTTTTCACTCTGGAAAGTGGTGATTTTCACATTCGATACTTTGCATTTGTATCAACGATATCACGTTTAGAATACATTATTCCCGAAAGAAATGATAGTTCAAATTTGTATACATCACACCTCGCATAAGTATAAACTTGGCCGCATCCCGACACCAGGAGGAATATCTTTACAGCTACATTGGAACATTGTAGTAAAATGTGGGGAATTTACACTATACATGACAACCATTCGGCCAATTTGGTCATACGGACATGAACTCGGGTGGATCTGCAAAAACATTCAACATCAACAGAATACAGGCATCCCTGTCCAAACTTCTCCGCAAAATTGTTAACAGCCCTTTCTACGTTTCCTACAAAACCCTACACAATAACCTTAAAAACCTTATTTGTCTTTGATCTTGCTAAAATCCGTTTCCAAATGTTTCACTACAAATTGTCTAACCATCCTAATCCTGAAGGTCTATCCTTATCTTCCCAATCTCATCCAGATAATCTTCCCAGGCTGCTTAAGAGGCAGTGGCCTGTAGATAATTTACTTACCTGATCCCTTCAGGATCATTGAAATCTAGGTGATATTTATTTACACAGCTCTGGAAGTGCCAACAACTGTTGCCTTCTTCCAAGTTTTGTATTGTTTTTATTTTATTTTACTTTTCCGTTTTCGTTAATTTGTACATAAATAAACTTCATTATTCTACAGTTTATAATTTACACAGATTCCAATTAAATAAAAAAACAATTGCCCCATAAATATTATTTTTAAGGAAGATGAATAGAAAATCGTAAATATGCTGTGACCTGAATACCTTTGATGATATGAATAAGTTTATTTTTATATTTTTCTTTATTTGTGGCCTTTTAAGCTTTTAGCGCGTTTTTTTTTTGTTTTGTTTTTTGAGGGGGGGGGGCACTTGACCACAAAAATTTATCTAACCATAACATAATCTTTATTATTAACAATTTAGAAGGTTACGTCCGGTGTCCGTTTCCAGTCAGCGTTGCACGGCAAGAACAATTTAATAATTGGTAAGTTTGAAATGTTTTATACTTACAACACTGGGGTAACCTGACTGGTATTGGTTATTGGAATTCTATTGGTGACTACATGGTGGATTTAATGTATTTTTTGTGGGGAGAGCTTTAAACTTTTTTGTTTGGTTATTTATTTTTGCCGTGTAGTAATTAATTTATTTCGCTATAGTACCTTATTTTTTTTTATTTTTTTTTTTTTAACGGCGCATCTACACCTAGGTCATTAGCGCCGACATCCAGGGTGTGGCGAGGAATTTTCCCAGCGAGCCCTGAGATGAGAAAATTCCTGCCGGAGGTGGGAATCGAACCCACCATCTCCCGCTTATGAATCCAAGGCGCTAGCCACTAGACCACGGGAGACCCCCTATAGTACCTTATAGATTTAATAACTGTTTTTACTTTGTACACTCCATTATCCTTCAAAGTTGTATTCATTTATAGGAAGAATATGTTATTATTTGTTATATCGCGTTGAATGATATGTTTGTTTGTTTCAGGAGGAGCCTGCAATGTGCAGCTGTGGTCCTATTGTTTGCGCTGTTGGTCGTCGGTTTCGTAGTCTTTCTGTTGCTGGATAAGTCTGAGAAAGTTGAAGTTGGGGATGTCATGGAAAGGTGGTTGTACCCAGCTCCGAGGAAGGCAAAGGGTGCGATTGTAGGCAATGGTGGACCATGTCCTGCGATAGGAATGTAAGCAATATGTTATTATTTATTTTATTTTTGCATATTGACTTACAAACCATTTCTCAGAATTATTTGACAGTTATTTAATGAATAATCCAAAATCCATGCGGAAAGTTGTCTTTCCTCAGAAATCATCTGTACTCTTGACGAAACGCCATCGGGCAAACGAAGGTTTTTTATAAAAACTTTCGGCAAATCCCAAGACGAATTCTACCTTCAACCTACTTGGAATATGGGAATACTATATCTCCGAGAGAAATTTTAAGCGACCATTCCTAAGAACTGAGGGGTATTAGAAAACGATCCTCGGGATCTGCAATTATCCACCTTAAATTCTGTAGATCCATCTTATTTAATCATATTAATTAATAAATACGAGTCCCAATCAATGAAAATTTATTATAACTAATAATACACGCTCACGTTTATCAGTTCATAACATATTAATTTATCAACATTTAAATTCTTAACAAAGAATGTGTTCCTTCTTCAAATACCACGCCTCATGGGAGTAAGCCTACGTGACTCACTTGCTCATGAGATTTCTGTGAGGTAAGAGCTTTGGTGAATGTGTTTAAAGTGCCTGGAGAATTCGAGTGAATTGAATCCATAAACATCCAGTATTCTTGACTTGTGATCAAACAAAAAGTATTCTTTGAGAATAAAATTTTACCTAATCCATATTATCTAAGCATGGAAGGTTTTCTGA
The DNA here is from genome assembly GCA_946811695.1 of Gonocerus acuteangulatus. NCBI lineage: Eukaryota > Metazoa > Arthropoda > Insecta > Hemiptera > Coreidae > Gonocerus > Gonocerus acuteangulatus. The sequence goes on along the minus strand of OX328123.1, from coordinate 129,116,022 downwards.
AGTTTGCGAAAAGTCTTCTAAAAGAGAAGTTTAAGTAATATTAAAAGAATTTATATAAAACCTACCGTAATAAGGAAATAGTTTTACAGGATAAATACTTTCAGTCCCTAACCATCTCGAAATAGATTACTTAGTCAATGATTTTAACAAGTTTAAAATATAAATCATTTCTTCAATATAATTGATTTAAAACCGAACAGAAATATTACAGACTGAAGGAAGAAATGGAACTGAACCGGTCGATAGGTTTCCTGCTCATATACCGTTTCATGATTCCACAATAGTTCCGCTGTTCGGTTTAACTAGTCTTGTCACCTTCATGTGCCGTTAAGCGTTGAATTGCATTCTCAGACCACCCGGCTCATGAGATCAAATCTCATATACAAGAAGTTATTCGTCATGAGAAGATATGTGTCAGATGAGGCGATATGAAGTAATGAAATGCTTGGGTTAAGGGAAAACATCATTCAGCCAATAACAAGAGATGATAATCAACAGTAAACAAATTTTAAATAATGAAAATAGATTATAAAACATTTTCCTTATGTGCATATTGAGTAGAAAAATTCATAATTTGGTTCTGGAGAAGACCCCCCATTCATTAATTGACCGATTTAGTTTATATTTGAAACACATCTTTCCCTTTAGATGTTCCGGTATAAGCAAATTAGTAATTTGGGTCCAGGGAAAATCCATTCTTCAGATTGATCGATTTAGCTGATTTTTGAAAAACATCTTTCCCTTTAAATGTTCCGGTATAAGCAAATTAGTAATTTGGGTCCAGGGAAAATCCAATCTTCAGATTGACCGATTTAGTTTATTTTTGAAACACATCTTTCCCTTTAGATGCGCTGGTATAAGCAAATTAGTAATTCAGGTCCAGGGTGGACTCCATCTTTAGATGGACTGATTTACTAGTTTATTTTTACTGAGCCTTTCCCTTTAGATACTCATGGCGCATACCAACTTTCATTGGCTGGTATGGATAAAATATTCATTTGAGTCCCTTCTGATGGGCACATTTTGCTGGTTAACGAACTCGTTCGATCAGTTGTTGACAGACACACACTCAAAAATATATATATTTTAACGGGGGTCATTTTCGGTATCTATTAAGTAGGATACCTTCGGAAAGTACTAAAAGGGTTTACATTTTTAGCGCGGTTCTTCCCTCCCTTCATAGTGAGGAACCCCGCTTATAAGGTTGATCTCATGAAACAATCTGGAAGTGCCGACTAGAAAATTTTCCGTTTCAGAACCCCTAGAGACCGAAAATGACGGTGGTTCAAATTTGTATATATATATATATATATATATATATATATATATATATATATATATATATATATATATATATATATATATATATATTAGATGGAACGGCATTTTTCTCCAGCGGTGGTACTCCTCCTCACTTCTTCCCGGAATATTTCGATAGATTCATCTCCATCTTCTTCAGCCAGGTACTTGTTTCTTCCCATTCCCTTGGCTACCACCGAGGAAGAAACAAGTACTTGGCTGAAGAAGATGGAGATGAACCCATCGAAATATTCCGGGAAGAAGTGAGGAGGAGTACCACCGCTGGAGAAAAATGCCGTTCGTATATTTTCCTTAATATCTCAAAAATGGTTAGGAAATCGTGGCAAGTAAAATGTAAGAGTTCGAAAGCTTACTAAATTCTCTACAAAAAATGTTTTGAAGAAATTTTTGATGGGGTCGTCACATTAGGAGAAATAAGTGCTTAAAACTTAGTTAGTTTCGTTTATTTAAACGGATCTATTTGTGTGTTTCCCGCAGTTTTTTTTTTCACTGTTCGTTATTTTTGTACTTGCTTAGGGCAGTCAAATGTATTTGTCAGTAAACAGGATACGTATAATTAGATGCAATATTTTGTTTGTTAGAATTCGAAGATGCCGTATGAATATCTAGATTACAGTACTGGTGTTGATTTCGTTCTTTAGAATTGTTCTTGGTATTCCCTATTTTCATCTGTTATAGTTTTTTATTGCTACTAGTTTTTTCTTATTGATTATAGAATATAAATCTATTTGGCTATAAAACAGGATACGTAAAATTAGTAATATTTAGGAGATTTCTGAGCGAAATTCCTTGTAAGATTTTCTACCACCACGAACGGCGTTTTTCCTCTATTTTTATCCACTAGATAGGCTTTATTTGGCATATTATTCTATATATGTTTTATTAAGCAGGGGATTCTGATGAAATGTCGTCTTTTTGCTGTGGATTTTAATTACGATATATCTAAGATTGGGTAACATTGGCGAGTCTAAATAGTTAAGAACCGACGACGGAGGTAGACTTCTTGCTATGATTTATTATACATATGTATATTAAGTCCTAAATCCAAAAAAATAAACTTCACAACGGTTAGATACTATGAGCGAATAGAGAGTCGGTTCAGTGCCCATAGAAACACAAGGTCCCAGGATATTTACCTGCTAGGAGTTAATCCTCAAGAGTTGTAAATATACCCCAGGTATCTGCCGACACAAATACAAAGCATAGGCAGGGGTACAGAGAGCAATTTAATGATTTCATCACCAAAATTTCTTAAACTATACTAGATTCTGAAATAACACACTTCCAAACATAGGTTATATACTAAATATTCATAAAGACTACTTAGTTGTAACCCGATTCATCAATTAGCAATCAATAGTTTTCAACACAGCTTATATACTAAATATTGATAAAAAGTATTTAAGTAGAAAAAGAAACAAGATTCCTCAAGACTTGTTTTTGGTCCATTTGTATCATCTCCATAGAATAATAAGGTATATTATTCTATATATTGACTTGTTATTCGTCAAGACTTGTTATTTGTCCTTCTGTATCTACTAGATAGGCTTTATTCTGCATATTATTCTATATAGGCTATATTAGGCATGGTATTCTTCTCAATCTTGAGTACTTCTTCTTGATCCTTCTGTATCCACTAGAAAAGGCTTTATTAGGCATATTTTGTATTGATTTATAGAACTTTGCTTTAGAATTAGAGCCGGATTTTGTAATTTCCGCTTCTGTGTATAAGTTAGCTACTGTCGGTGTCCCAGACGCCTTAATATCACTTTTATTCGAGATGTTCGAGAGGATTTTGACAATTTTCACGAGATATATATAAAGTTTATTTATTTTCTAAGCTTTTCAAATGACACTAGGGATATGAACGGAACCGCGCTAAGATGATGCAGTTCCTGCGAGTCGGACTTTTTTACCCACCGTGGCATTACTTATTACAATGTAAGCAAAGGAAATTGAAACATAAAAAGTCCGACTCGCAGGAACTACGTCATCTTAGCGCGGTTCAGTTCCTATCCCTTGTGCCATTTGGGAAGATTGAAATAGAAACCGTTATTATTTTGGTTCAACCTTTCCCCCGTAAACAAAGGGCCCGTTACCAAGGGGCAGTGTGCCCTTATACTTGGAATGGCACCAACCACTGGTTGGCCAACCCAACTAATACCAACAGTTATTTCAAATATCAAAACGTTTCTGATTTTAGTGATTTCTTCTACAATAATACTAATTCTATAAATAAATGCAATTAAAAAAAAACAACATCCCATTAAAATGTGAGCTAAAGAACTACGAAAACCCGATCAAAAGAACAAAACAAACACATTTGAAGTTTTAAGCACTTATTTCTCCGATTGACAATGCCTAATCAAAAATTTCTTTAGAATCTTTTTTGTAGAGAATTTAGTAAGGTTTCGAATGGTAAACTTCCGCTTCACAAGATTCTCAACCGTTTTAGAGATATTAAGGAAAATTTACAAAGTTACCAAAACTTTTCATGTCTGTTAATAAAATATTTTATTCTAACCCTTCCTTAACACCAAACGTAACCAAAATTTCAACATTATAGTTTTGATGAATGTTGAACATGCAGAAAATGTTTCAACTGAATCCCATGATTCTAAGTACCCAAACCAAAAACTGTATTCAACAACTATTATTCCAATTTTCTCGAAAACGGTTAAAGCTATCGCCTTGAAAATGGTTTCATTCGTTTTCCTTGGCCAAGAAGCCTATAAAACGAGTACTTACAAGCATATAAACTCAAAAACGTAAGCGTTACGATTTTTTTTGCGCGAATTTCGCCCCAAACGCCATCTTCCAGTGGGCGGATTTTGCTGGTTAACGAACTTGACCTTTCAAACGGACGAAGGATTTTTGTACCAAATTTCATCAAAATCGGACCATTAGGGAAGCCTGAAATGAGCGAACAGACAAATATATATATATATATATATATATATATATATATATATATATATATATATATATATATATATATATACAAATTTGAACCACCGTTATTTTCGGTCTCTAGGGGTTCTGAAACGCGAAATTTTCTAGTCGGCACTTCCGGATCTTATCATGAGATCAACCTTATAAGCGGGGTTCCTCCCTATGAAGGGAGGGAGGAACCGCGCTAAAAATAGATATAAAAATTAAAATGAATCATTAAAATCATCTTCGGTCACCTGTTACAATTGTCAGTCATTGCACAAAAGTGTTTAAATGGGTGCGTAAAGTAAATAGATAACGAGTTTAAGGCATTAAATTTTATTTCCAATTACATAATTTTATTGCTGTTAAGAGTCGTTGAAAAAGCAGTGAATTATGATGAAGAGGAGACATAATATTTTATTTGAGTGATAAACGGCATGTCCTTGGTCTCCTGACATAATTGTTTGCTGTGACGGATTCATTCTCCTTCACGGTAAAATACAGTTAGCCACCCTGACACTTTCCAATCTACTGGCTCTTCTCTCCGTCTTCTTACATTACATTCCTTCCGCTTATAGGGATCTTTCGGAAGGAATTCCCAAATACAGGACTTATTTAATCTTATGATTTTTTTTTTTTTTTTTTTTTTTGTGATCATATTCATATCAAATTAACAATAACGTAGGGAGAGTCTCCTTATAGTCTAGTGGTCAGTACGCTTGAATCTCGTGAGAGAAAAGTACTCTCGAGTCAGGCCTTCGCAGTTTGACTGTATGTGGCAAACTGACTTCTTTAGCGATGGGCTCAAGGAAAAATTCCTTGCTACACCATACGATGGCAACCTGTAGATAGCCCAGCTATAATGGCCTAGAAGCAGACACTCTTCGAGCTCAAAATAACGAATCGAATTTTGGCAAGATGCTCGTAATAATCATAGTAAATGTGTTGATTCTAGAAAATAAAATTGAATTTATTTAGATAATTGAAGTAAATTTCCCTGTTGAATTTTCTGATTTCTCTTTTAACGCGCCCCCCCCCTTAATTGGGAGCAAACCCGCGTATGACATCCACCCGATGATACAAACCTGAGGTGCCGACTAGAGAAACGTTCGATTTTCAGACCCATAGAATAACGGTTAAATGTTTATATATATAAATTATATATGCCTGCTAGCTCTATAGTAGGGTCAAAAATGATTCGACTTTGATAAAATTTAGTACGAAAATCCTTTGTCTGATTTGAAAGATCTTTTTTGTTAAATAGTTGAATCTTCTCACCGGAACATTGCTCCTTAAGGCAAAATTAAGGGTCCTAACCCTGTCAGGTATTGAAGTCCCAGCTTCGAGACCAATGGCTATCCTGAGCCTTATCTTCTTTATCCTATTAATACTGAAGGGATTATTTCAGTGAACATGGACCGTTCCTACTCTGTACAAGGTAGATAACTGACAAAACCGAAAACATCAAGCACAATCCGAAAGCGAACTAAGAAATATTAAATGTGCCCGTTTCTTTTGCTACTGAGTGTATAATGAGGGGTCTAAAAATTGAATGTAATTACCCGTACTTAGTTATTCTTCCGGGCTGTTGCACAGCTATATTATCATGAAGTGATAAAGGACCTTTTAATTTCAGCTTTGAAAGGGTTCATTCCCACAGAACTATTGTACTACTCCTGTCTGCGTCATTATTTTAGTAACCTTCATGGGAGAAACACTTTTTGTTATAATTTTGTTTACATTATAAAGTCGGAAACACTTTCAACTCGGGTAGTTGAATCGAAACTAGTTTCTCCTCTTTTATGGCCAAGAATAATTATTATTAATTATATTCAATAGATTACGAGGAAATTTTCAATTCACGGCAAACAAACCATCCCAAAAAAGAAGTTCCCAACTTCTAAAAGAAGTAATTACTGCTTAAGCATTTTCCTTTCATTGCAAATAGAGCAAAGATACGCGGTACAATACGCGCGAAAATAATCGTAGGGCTTACGTTTTCCAGTTCATATGCTTGCAGGTGCTCGTTTTAGCGCGGTTCCTCCCTCCCTCCAAAGGCGGCTTTTAGCCGTTTTCGAGAAAAGTGGAAAAATAGTTGTTGAATCAAGTTTTTGGTTTGGGTACTTAGAATGATAAGATTGAGTTAAAAAATTTTCTGCATGTTTGAAATTCATATAAACCTAAATGTTTAAATTTTAAATATTAATAAAATATTTTATTAAGAGACATGAAAAGTTTTGGGAACTTCGCATATTTTCTTTAATATCTCGAAAACGGTTGGGAAATCTTGGTTAGTGGATGTAAACTATTCGAAAGCTTACTAAATTCTCTACAAAAAAAGTTTTGAAGACATTTTTGATTAGGCGATGTCAATCGGAGAAATAAGTGCTTAAAACTTCAAACACGTTTGTTTTGTTCTTTTGAACGGGTTTTTGTAGTTGTTTAACTCACTTTTTAATTGTTGTCTCTCTCCCTTAGTTTTTTTATTTTTTAATTGCTTATATTAGGAAAATGTATTTGTCTGTAAAACAGGATACGTAAAATGTGAACTAATTTTCTGTTGATAGAGATAGATGGGTTAGAAAAATATGAGTACCTTTACATAAATTCCTAGCAAGCTGAAAATTTGCATGAACGTTAGGGGCACCATAATAATGGAATTGGGAGAGCTCCTATCGATCCCATGAGTGCAAACAATTGTATTCGAGGTAAAAGTTCGCAAAAAAAGGTTATTCGGATTTTTCAGCGAAGCGTTTAGTTTTATGACACAAATTTTTCAGACAACAATTGTAGATCATGCAGTTGTATTCTCCATTGGTCTAAAATTTATTCATCACTCAAGATTCCTAAATACACATTGTACATCTAGTTACACTACCAACACTTGCACACACTTATACAGGCAAAGAAAAAGAGCACCGAAACCCTTACTATTACGCCTCATGGAAATTGAGGACAATACACTAGAAACACCTATTTACACTTACAAAGAGACGGCATTTCCCCCTTGGAGAATAAGGAATCTAAGTGTAAATCTAACATTATCAAAAATAAAGAAAAATGAGCCTCTAGCCACAACTATGTACATTAAAATGTTTACAGCATTGAAATCAGAGAACCCACACGCCCTAAAGATATTTACTGACGGCTCGAAAACAAGTTTCGGTACAGGTTCAGCTGCAATTGTTGGCCAAGATTTCTATCAAGAAAAACTGCCACAAAATGCAAGTGTATATAGTGCTGAACTACAGGCCATTCTGTTAGTTATCAGCAGAATTCAGATTACTGATTATAACCAGGTAATGTTATTTACTGATTCGCTCAGTTCCTTATTCTCTCTTAACAACATATACACAACACACCCCATTGTCAAACAAATATTAGATCATATACACCGGTTACAAAAGGAGGAAAAAAATATACAAATTAAAATGATATGGTTACCCGGACATGAAAGCACTAATGTAGACGAACTAGCAAAATTAGCGACACGAAGAGATACAAATGATATAAATCTCTTGACATTACAAGACAAAGCTCACGGGATGTGAGACGAGAAGAAGTCGTCTTATGTCGTTTAAGAATCGGACCTACTTTACTCACACACTCATTTTTAATGACTAAAACTGAAAACCCTACTTGCAGACAGTGTAACTTACCTCTAACAGTTAAACACATATTGACAGAATGTAGAAGACGTGATTACTCACAAATACCTCACGACATGACTGAAATTTTGAAAGAGGGTACCCAATTGATAAACACCATTTTTCAACATCTAAAACACACACAGCTATACAATAAGATTTAATTTTAGACTCTAAAACTACACCTGATATCTGGTAGCATTGGAGAAAAGATAATTTTCATTATAATTATTTGTTAATTTAAATTAATGCAAGACTATTTATTGAGATATCCAGGGATATAATTTTAAAAATAGTTATGATATCGTAACTCCTATATGATCACGAGTCAGAAATTAATTCTCAAAATTACTGAGGTTGAAAGGGGGTCCGCAAAAAAAGATTTTTGTTCCGGCGGAGAATAAAAATTCTCCGTCTAGAATTTTAAGAAACCCTGTACTTTAAAAATATGTAAGAATACAGCCATACATAAGAACTCTTAAGAATAATGTAGCCACCAGAGTGATTAAAAATATAGCCTTTTTGAAGACAATGGTATTGTATTTTGCAATAAACAACTATTCTTTAAAAAAAATTAATCAGTTCATTTGTCAACAAACTCCAATTAAAACTAAGTTTTCTCTTACCTTTAGTAAGTGACTTAGATGCAATACTACAGACCTACTTATTGAAGATCACGAACTCGATGGTTCCATATCTATTGCACTGATGTAACCTATTGTGTTCTCTCGACCCGTTAGGCTGTAGATAGCCAGCTCTCCCATTGTCTTAAGAATTTTATAAATAGTACTCGCCATTTTCTTCTTAAGTACCTAATGCTGACTAAGAGGGGCACATTTCCCCCTGAAAAAAGATTATTATTATTTTATTTATGCTAACTCATAAACGTGGCGGGAGGTCAATATTGTGTCTCTTTGTGTAATAGTGGCAATATGAGGAAGAAAAGTACAAAACGGGTTAATTTTCTTTTGACTTCCTTATGGTGATCGTTGGTATGAATCGGTTGTGTATTGGTCGGCACAGAAAGCAGACAATCAACCTTCAATATGTCTTCGTTGAACGTATATCCCGCAATGTTGACATTTCAGGACTAATAAAACACGGAAATATCGTTTGCTTAAATTAGTGTGTATTTTTGTGCGCGCACGCAGTGCACATAGTGCGCATTTTTTATGTTCTACCTAACTAATAAATTGGTCCAATTTAGGAAATAACTAAAAAAAAAATCGGATTCTTTACCCAGCAGAAGCCTTCCAACCGAAAACTGTTTTTTGGCGATATTACGCGAAAAATCATAAAATTAACTATTCTTCCCTTAGAGTCTTTAGAAAATGAGCTTTAAAAACGTTGACTGGTATCATTAATAGTGTTTGAGAAAATCATTTTTGAGCTCAAAATTTCGGCAATGATGGATTTGTTTTCACATAATCCATATTCATCCAACCTGAAGTGTACACATTTTGGTTTCTCATGAAGACTAGGAAGTTATAAATTAAAAAGTCCAACTCGCGGAAGCTCTTCATCTTAGCGTGCTTTCATGTAATAATTTCAAAATTTTACGGTTTAACACATTTGAATATATCTGCTGGAACCATGGGCGTATATAGAAAATAATTTCGGGGGAGGCTGAGAGACTTTCGGGGTGGGGGCTAGGAGCATTTGGGAGATATGGAATACTAACAATCTAGAATTTCAAAGTATTAGCCAACTAAAACGCTATTAGACCCAAAAAATATTACTTTTTCTGAACTAAGTGATCTTATTCAATTTATTTTTAAGGTTTCTATGACACATTTTTACCGATGAAATCAACTTGGGGAGGGCTGTAGCCCCCCCCCCCCATATATACGTCCATGGCTGGAACGAAATATCAAAGATAACTGGGACTCAAATAGTACTAGAGTGTTCATGCGATTAAATGTGACATTATCAACTCCCTCTCTATCTCTCACCTTCTGCTAGTTATTAAGGAACGGGCTATTAAAATAAAAAGAAATGTTAGTTTAGTTTTTAATGCCTAGTTGGACGCCTTTAAACAGAAAGGAACCGAGCGCCATTTTTAACGAAATTGAGTTTTCGTTGCTATCTTGTAGAGAATTAGAGAATTTATATAGTAATAAAGAACTGGTTAAAATATAATATTGCCATTAAAGCAAGAAAAAATACCCGAAAAAAGTGAAATGGTGTATCCAGTATGCTGTAATAAACAGAAAGGAATCAAGCACCATTTTTATCAATAACTATAAAAATAAAACCCCATTACCATAACAACAGTTTATTTTAATTAGAGAAAATGAATGAAATATTTCAGGTAATAAAGGAATTTTAGACCCATTAAAAACAATTTATTTGTATCTTGAATGGTAAAAATCTAAAATACAAATAATATAAAATATATATAACAGATTTTCAGCTATGCTTATGATGTATAAAAACTTCAAGGGGGAAAATTAGGCTGCCAGAACATAGTACTGCCCACAATATCTCCCTGGTGTGCCATATGATAAAAAAAAAAATGATGTGAAAAAAATGAAAAATGAGTCAGGGGCAGATACTGTAGAGGTATCTGATTTACGACCATACAGCACACTAGGGAGATAGTGTGGTCAGTACTATGCTCCGTCTACCTGATTTTCGCCTTGCTGCTTTGACTGCTAGGGTCATTAGCACCAAGGCACCCATTAATAAATTATTTAAAGGCTGGTATGGCCTATGGACGGTCAGGGAGGCCGAATCCAACCCATGCACGAAGACACTAGAAGGTAAAAATCTTTAGTACTTGCTCGGGATTTGAACTCAGGTCCTCCAGCATATTAGTCCAGTTCTCTACCACTGAGCTAACCTAGCCCCACCCTAACATCAAGAATCAGATATCTCTACAGAATTTTCCCCATTCGGTCCTAATGACTTGTTGCAGGGCTATTTTTTTTATACACACACACATAAACTCACACACAAACACACACACACACACATATTGATATATATATATATATATATATATATATATATATATATATATATATATATATATACTTCACAAGCACAGCTGCAAATCTGGTTTTAATTTTTTAAATGATTTATCTATAAGCATTTTTTATATAACCGTTTGTATCTGAGCCACTTATGGAGGATGATATGATACATGATACATATGCCATCATATGGAATATTTTACAAATTCAAAGTAATGTTTGACCCTTCCATTTGTAAAAAAAAACTAATGTGAGTGCTGTTAATGTTTAACAATATACCTTCTCTTGCTTAACGCATTCATATAACCATGATTTCATTTCAGGGAAATTTTAAAAAAATATGAGAATGCTGTTGATGCATTGATAGCAACAATGCTGTGTGATGGGGTTTGTAGTATGGAGCACATGGGAATAGGAGGTGGTTTCTTGGCTACACTCTACATCAAGAACGAGAACAAAGTTGTTACCCTCAACGCCAGAGAAGTAGCTCCAATGGCTGCAAAATTAGATATGTTCGTTGCCAACAAAAGTCTTTCACTTAAAGGTAATCTTTATTTTTATTTTAGACTAGCTGTTACCCAGTGTGCCATGCTACACCTACTTTCTGCCTATGACTCTCATCGTGTACCAAGTTATGTCAAAATCGGTCAAGCGGTGTGAATTTATTTATATCTGTCTAGCCAACAGAGGCCAGCACCACAGCAATTCATAAAACAGCCGACAGAGGCCAGCACCACAGCCTGCGAGATAGCTCTTATCAAAGAAAGACCAGCGCTCCTTAGTAAGACAGTGACTGTTGATAGAAAATTTAAATAAACTGCATTACATGATTATACAATGATGTAAAGGCATCAATGAGTTTGAGTTATTCGAATTATCAAGAACATCAACAAATAAATTTGAGACATTATTCAAAATGGCTGTCGATTCAAAATGGCCATCAGAATCTGAATGGTTCAGTGTAGCCAATTTTTCTTGATCAAAACTTTTGACCTTTTGATCATATTTTGAAATTTGACTATTTTGACGTAGCCTAGGAGATTTCCCGTATCCAGGCTTACCTTTGTGCCAAGTATGGTCAAAATCGGTCAAACGGTGTAGATTTGTATAAGGAACAAACAGATAAACGGACAAACAGAGAGACACTTGATCTTTATATATATATATATATATATATATAGATAGATAGATTGGAGGGGATCTGCAGAAGTAATTGATTCACACAATTTCCATTCAAAAATTCCCAGCAATACTAGCATTTTTTCAGCTGAATTATTATTTATTTATTTATTTTATTTTGAGCTTCGCAATTGTAGTGATGAGCTCATGATGAGGAAAGTGTTGTCAGTCTAGTCAAAAAACAAGACAATAATTAGGTAAAAAAAAAAAAAAAAAAAAAAAAAAAAAAAAAAAAAAAAAGAAGAAGAAAGAAAGAAAGAACACCAAAAACTAAAAAAAAGTACAAAAAAAAAAAAAAAAAAAAAAAAAAAAAAAAAGAAGAAGAAAGAAAGAAAGAACACCAAAAACTAAAAAAAAGTACAAAAAAAATTAAAAAAAAAAAACAAAAAAAAAAAAAAAAAAAAACAGTAGCAAGAATTAAATAAACTAATTTGAGTATCTAAATATATTCAAGTAATTGCTTCTAGGTACAACATGTATAATATAAGCCTATTTATATTGTAAACTGGAACTTGAATGCCACACAATGGCATCGTCATGACACAAGAAAAAATTGATGAATTATAACATTAAAAAAAAGAAAAAAAAAAAAAAAAAAGAAAAAAAAAAAAAAGAAAAAAAAAAAAGAAAAAAAAAAAAAAAAAAAAAAGAAAAAAAAGAAAAAAAAAAAAAAAAAAAAAAAAAAAAAAATTGAATGATGTAAATTACTGCGAGTTAAGAGGTATTTTAAGAATTAAGATTTATATTTTTTCATATAAGTTGAGGTTCTTAAAGTGTTGGAGTATTGTGTTGATGTATGGACTACCTTCAGTCAATAAGTCGTGAAGGTCGTGAGGAATGTCTAGATCACTACGAAGTCTACAGGCTGTCAGTATGTGTTTAGTTGTCAAAGTCTCATTGCAACATGCACAGGTTGGTCTCTGCTTATTTTCCATTAAATAAGAATGGGTTAGATGGCAGTGTCCAATACGAAGCCTAGTCAAAATCACTTCTTCACGCCTGTTGCGGTGTTCATTTGACCAGGCTTTCATAGTGTTTTTAATTTCTCGTAGTTTCGAGTCTGATCTCTGCCAGTCTAATTCCCATTCTTGGAGGACCTGTGCCTGTAATGCTGTACACATGTCTGATGTTGTCAGTATGTTAATGTCTATAGTCTGTCTTTTTGTCGCCTGTTTTGCTGCTAAGTCTATACGTGTGCTTTGTGGTATGTCTTCATGTCCTGGTAGCCATAACATCGTGATGCGTTTGGTATGTTCTTGCAGAGTGTATAGGTGTGAAAATATGCTTGTTATGATTGGGTTTGTGCTATAGACGTTTTCCAAGGAGAGTAAAGCACTTAAAGAATCCGTACATATAGTCAGTTTGTCTTTTTGTTGAGTACTGATGTTTGTCAGTGCTAGTAATATTCCTTGTAGCTCCGCTGTGAAGACTGTGGTTTGGTCAGGCAATTTCATTTGGTATGTTGTATTGTTTACTATTGCTGCAGTCCCGGTGCCGTAGTTTGTTTTGGATCCGTCAGTGTACAAATACTCTCCGTCTGAGTTCTGATTTATTATTGAATTAAACATTGTCCTGTAAAATATTGAAGCTGTCGGGTCAGTTTTTCTGTACTTTGTCAATGTCAAGTCAATCTTTAAGTTCTTTACTCTCCATGGAGGAATGTTTGTAAATGCATTCGTGTAAATTGGAGTTTGTAATAGTGCACTATATTTTTCATTTTCCTTCATTCTCACCATCAGTGGTTTTGCACGTGACCTCATGTATTGTTGTGACTTATTATTATTTAGAAAATCTTGGACGCATCTGACGCTCAGTCCTATTGATTTTGCGATAAATCTAGTGCAAATCATTTGTCGCCTGTATTGCAGAGGAGGTTCACCTGTTATGGCACATAGACTATCAGCTGGGCTAGACCTAAAGGCACCAGTAGCTATTCTGAGGCCAGTATTATGGATAGTGTCAAGGAGTTTTAATGTGGTTGGGCTGGCAGATGAATAAGCTATGCAGCCATAATCCAGAAGAGACCTGGTATAGGCACGATAGAATGCAAGCATAGTACATTTGTCAGCACCCCATTTCGTATTACTCAGAATTCTCAGTAAATTCAAAGATTTCTTACATTTATTAAGAAGTCTTTTCAAATGGGGCAACCAGGTGAGATGTCCGTCAAATGTTAGTCCTAGAAATGTTAGTGTGTCTGTGCAGTTAATCTTTGTGTTGTCGAGTGTTAAGTCGCAGGTTAAGTTAAGTCGTTTTTTAGAGAAGATCATGTATTTCGATTTTTCTTTTGAAAATTTTAATCCTGATTTACATGACCAATTCTCTAAATTGTGTAATGTCTGTTGAATATTGTGTTCTGCTATGTCTAGTCTACTGCTTGTACTGTATATGAGGAGGTCATCAGCATACAGACAATACTTTACTCCCTGGGTAACACAGTTGCTGATAGAGTTAATAGCGATATTAAATAGCGTAGAGTAGCTGAATTATTAGCTACTCTACTTAGTCTGAAAAACTATTCGCCTGAATTAAAAAAATTATCTTTTTTACAGATTCATTGAGTTCTTTACGATCCATTAATAACTTAAATAAAACTCATCCAAAACTAACTAACATTTCAGAAAAGTTATAGTTACTAGAGGTATATAACATACACATGACCAGAGTTTGAAGGTAATGATTATTTTGAGTAATGACTACTTTTCAAATTACTTTCCTGTTGTAATGGGAATTCACCTTGTGCTGACTCCAGCCGTTGCCGTAAATTGGAATTCCAATTCCTGTAATGGTAATGGAAATTGCGATTAGATTTTCCGACAAGTAATGGTCATGTTTTGTTTTTTTTATTACCATTACTTGTAATCGGAAAAAGTAATTGCAATTTCCGTTACCATTACAGGAGCTGGAATGGAGCAATAGGAATGGCCATTACACACCTGTAATCGGATTACAAGAGATGGTAACTGCGGGTTAGAGAAATGAGACTTTTCGTGAGGAGGATTTTATGCACTTTTGGGCAAAATCTTAGTCTATTATTTATAGGAGTGTATCTCTGACAGGCTTGTGAAAAATAAAACCCCCATTCCATTACAAATTCCCATTCCTTTAGAAGAAATGTAATTGCAATTACCATTCCAATTCCTGCAATGGTAATGGAAATTGCAATTACATTTTCTGATTAAAAATAAAGTTAATACAAATTGACCATTACTTTTAATTACCATTGCAGGAATAGGAATGGTAATTGCAATTACATTTTCTGATTAAAAATAAAGTTAATACAAATTGACCATTACTTTTAATTACCATTGCAGGAATAGGAATGGTAATTGCAATTACATTTTCTGATTAAAAATAAAGTTAATACAAATTGACCATTACTTTTAATTACCATTGCAGGAATAGGAATGGTAATTGCAATTACATTTTCTGATTAAAAATAAAGTTAATACAAATTGACCATTACTTTTAATTACCATTGCAGGAATAGGAATGGTAATCGCAATTACATTTTCTGATTAAAAATAAAGTTAATACAAATTGACCATTACTTTTAATTACCATTGCAGGAATAGGAATGGTAATTGCAATTATATTTCTTCTAAAGGAATGGGAATTTTATTTTTCCGATTATAATTTACTGTAAAAAGCTTTTCTCTGAAAATGTTAATTAAAGTTAATTTATTTCTTTTTGTATCTTGTTTAAATAGCTTACATTATGTGATTAAATACTTCATGAAGTAATTTTCAGTAGAAATTATTTCTTTCGAGAATAGAAATGAATTTTAAGCTTTCTGAAGGCTGGAAGACTCAGATCAAAGTAGATGTAGGAAATAGGCCAACGAGTTTGTTTGCTAGGCAACTCTCATTAGAGCAAGCCACCTGGAATTCACTGAAGATGGAGTATTGACCCTGAAAGTACTCTGTTCTGTAAAATAGAATTGCTTCAGACTTCTGCATCGAAAATTCTCCCACTTGAAGTCAGGCTACATTTCAGTTTGACAAATTTGACTGACTGTTTTTATGTTGTGAAAAACTAACCAAATTTCCATTCTCATTTATGGTGTAATGGGGAATAGTAGTTATTTATGACGAATAGTAAAAGAAACATATATCTTTTAAAGCCTACAAAGTAAAAAGAAAGCCATCTCCCTTATCCTTGGTGGTAACCTAAAGATAATCTGTCCCAAAAACTTCTGTGTCATTAAGAAGCGACGTTAAAAAGTTGAAAAAAATATCAAGACATGAAATAATTAGTTTGAAGATACATTATACTTGTCCAGATTTTTTCCACATAGACAAAGTAATTTATAAATGTGGAGTTATGTTTAGGAGGACTTGCTATAGCAGTTCCTGGAGAGATCAGAGGATACTATGAGCTTTACCAGAAGTATGGAGGATCAGCTAAATGGTCTGAGCTGTTTGAAGGGACTATTGCTCTTTGTGAAGAAGGTGTTCCAGTTGGTAGCCACCTGACAAGGGCCATTGGGCTTGAGAAGGACTTGATTATGAGCATGCCGGAGCTCAGGTTTGTTCGAACAAAACATAATACTATTATTTATTTATTGACATTATAAGCTTGCAATAAAGTGATTTGCTATTTTTATTGTGCTCACCATGTTGGTAGAATCATTGCTCCTCTCAAATCTATAGCAAAATTGAAATATGGCCAAAGGACCTAAACATTTTCTGTCTAATATATATGTATCCGATGAAAATATAAAACTATGTTACATAGTTTATACAGGGTGTATAGCAAGTAGATGACAATACTCAAGAGGGTGAAACTAGACCAAAAATATGGATACACCCTTGCAACCTCATGTTTACATCTGTGTTTATGCTGGACAAATGCCAGTCTAAAGGTTCATTAGAATTTTTTTTTTTTTTTTTTTTTTTTTTTTTTTTTTTTTTTTTTTTTTTTTTTTTTTTTTTTTTAGAAAACCCAAAATTTTGCTCTCCTCTCAAACAATATTTATCAATGTTATATGTTATATCAAACTTAAAAAATGTTTATATTTATATATATATATATATATATATATATATATATCTGCTGAGATTTAATTCCTTTTATTTTACATTAGAGCACCAACACGATTGCTATGAATGATATAAAGTTTTTATAGCTATGTCCATTGCATAGAAGCAATGTTTGGACATATCAGAAATAGGTATTATATTTTCTCAGGTATTATCCTTATTTCCCATATATATATATATATATATATATATATATATATATATATATATATATATATATATATATATATATATATATATATATATGTATATATATATACAAATAATATTAAAAGTTGGTCTAAGACTCAAAATATGTAATCAAGAAAAAATATTTAACATTTCAGAATTCGCTTTTTCTTACAGGGATCTGTTAATTAATGAGAAAGGCGAACTTCCAAAATTAGGTGATAAGATCAAGCTCCCGAAATTGGCAAATACTTTGAAAGTGATTGCAAAAGAAGGACCCGATGCTCTTTACAATGGTTCCCTCACTGCTGGATTGGTAAAGGATATAAAAGAAAATGGCGGAATAATCACTGAAGAAGATTTTGCATCATATAGGTAGAACAGATGATTTTTTCACTCTTTTTTGCTAAACATTCTAAAATCATCATTTAATCTTAAAACCATTTAAATTAATAGTTGATTTAAATTGTACACATATAATTCAAAATATTTCCAATTGTCACAGGTGATGTTACGTCTCAAAAAGTGGCTCAGCCATTCGTTTCACCTCATCAACTGGCATCTTGCTTACAATAAATGGACCTTTTCGTTGTTTCCCTGCATACACTTCCATGTGTTAAGTATACATCATTCTGACACCAACAAGGGAAATATTTTGATCCCATGCTTGGTGGTTTTTAGGGTATGTGTCTGAACCCACAATTTCACTGAATACAGGCAACATCCCATCGATTGTGACATTTTCTCCCTGATCATAGCTCTTTTGGCATCATAATCATCCTCAAGAATGCTCCGATTTTCTCCAACATCCTTAGACTTGGAGAAATCATAAAGTTTTCTAGCCATTTCAGCAGGAAATCTAGAAGTAAAGGCGATAAAACTTAAGTTAGCTATGGATGTAACGTTATCAGGCGCACCTGGCCTGAGAGACCAGTGTAAGAATAGCCCTGGAATTTCTGAATATAATATCAAATTTCCGTACAAAACTGGTTTATGTTGAGTAAAGTATACTATTAAAATAAAAAAAATCTTTAAAAAACTAACCTTCAAAATAATAAAGCAATCAGGCGCAGTCGGCCTCACAAGCCACAAAGGGTATATGGGTCCTAAGTGAAGATCAAAAGTCAAATGAGGTACGGGGTCTTAGTTACAGCTATGAGACAGGAAACTACTGGAATGATAGGTAAAGGAGGGTTTTGTAAAAATGTGTTTCACTGGCTTCTCAGGCCAGCTGCGCCCGACGGAGAGTTAATAGATTTGTGTTTGGTTTTAGGGCTATTTGGCATGAGCCATACTCAGCCAAGCTGTCTACAGGGGATACTGTCTACTCAGTACCTCCTCCTGGATCTGGCCCAATTCTTACGATGATCCTGAAGCTTCTTGACAAAGAGCTACCACCAAACGCAGAAGAGCCTATGACTACTTTCACAATAACGGAAGCCTTTAAATTTGCATATGGAATAAGATCAATGATGGGAGATCCACAATTTGTTAATGACACAGAGGTATGTCTCCAATTATTAAGAAATACATATACTTTTTTTATGGTGCACCGACATCTAGGCCATTAGCACCAAGTTAACTACTGAAACGGGCCCTGAAATGAGCTCTAGGTGGGACTCAAACCCCCATCTCCTGCAAAGATAATTCAATACGTTAGCCACAGGAGATACCTCAAACACATCTAATATTATAAAAATCAATGTTTGCAAGTTTGGCTTACTCGAAGAAAGATAAATGGTTTAATGTACTTGAGTGAAAGTCAAAACACTCAATATACGAGTATTTGTGAAACAAATACTCGTAATTATTACTGACTTCACTTTTATTCCAGTAAAAAAAATTATTACAAAATTACTCAGTCATTCACGACTCTTGTTTTGCACAAAATTTTCTTTTCTTTTTTATTATGTCTACCTTTAGCCACAGCTCTGAAGATAATAATTTTTTCAAAGCATTTCTTTGATTAAAAAATGAGTAAACTGGTTGAAATTAATTTTCTGATATATTTATATAGATTATTTATACAACCCTTGGTTAGCCCAATCTTGAACAGCCATTTTTGAAGAGAGTGTAAAATGTAGGACCCTGCTCTGTGCAATATCAGTGTCTTATAATATTTAAGAATAATAATTAAGTGTGAACATAATATGTAGAACAGAAATTTCTGAGTACAAACAATTATCCAATAAATAATATTTTTATGTATAAACAATTAATTACTTATGCAAATTTATTATAATGGAATAACTTTGCAGCTCCTGGAGAATTTGCAAAATAAAACTTATATTAATAACATTAAGAAAAAGCTCCATGTTGAAAAAACTTCAAATGATGTCAATTATTATGGTTCCCACTACATTGAAGACCATGGAACAGCAAACATTGTAGTCGTTGCTCCAAATGGTGATGCAGTTTCAGCAACTAGCACTATAAATACAAGGTAATTGTTTTTTGTTTATTATTATTATTATTATTCCTTATGTTACATTTGAATAGTATTCATTCCTAAATAGTTAATAAAATGTTAATGATTAAACACGTTTAAAATAACAATGGATAGAATTAAACATAGGTTTGGATAATATTTATTTTTCGAATTGGATGTAGGAACATTTAAACATTTTATTATTCGTCCGTAAAATTATTTTTAAATTAGCTATAGAGATTCTTAATTTATTATTATTTTTTTTTTTTTTTTTTTTTACGGCGCTTCGACAACTAGGCCATTAGCGCAGACATCCAGGGTGCAGCGAGGAATTTTCCCAATGTGCCGTGGGATGAGAAAATTCCTACCACCGGTGGGGATTGAACCCACCATGTCCTGCTTATGAATCTAAGGCGCTAGCCACTAGACCACGGGAGGCCCCTGGTTTTAATTGTTAAAATCATTTTAGACAAAAAATTGCATTTGCTTTCATTTGTTATATGTAATACAATTACATCGTTGGGCATATTCAATTAAAATGTCATTTAATTATGATTTCAATTACTTACATTTTTTTAATAAATCTAATACAAATAAACTAAAATATCAATTAAATTTTTTTTTTCAAAAATGTATTAACTGTAATTCAAATAATTGTGTTCCAATAATTTTAATTATTACGATTAATTAACTTAAGAACGTATGAATTACAATTCAAAAGATCACAGATATCACAAATAGTGCTTGTTTTCTTTCTTTATTACTTTTTTCAATTAAAGAAAAACAAATTAGCTGACACATTTTGCCTGCCTTAAACACAAAAAATAACAAGCATAAAAATTCTTGAACCCTCCCCACATGATACGTCCCGGTTTTGACATTTCGTAAGACAAGGTGAATACTTATTAAAAACGGAGCATTACACATTTTTTATTTTTTTCGATTACGTAAAAATGGTTTAGTTTAGAGAATAATTGATGAGTTTTTATGTATTCCTAGAATTTGATACCATTCTCGACCCAATGAAGTTTTAGGAAGGGTGGGGGGGGAATGAGATGTTTGATAAAGGTATACTAGTACCCATCCAGGTGCCTTGTACTACTTGAGTTGTTTTGTGTAGTTCATTTGGTCAAACTATAATTGGTATCCATAATTCGATACAATCTAAGGAAGGAGAGGAGGTTGAAGAACCATTCTTTAGAGCGTAATAACTACTTTTTGAAACAATTTGAAGGAAGGACTTGTCAGGATGCAAAATTGAAATAAATAATGCATTGAGAGTGACTCCAAAAATGTGCTATGATAAAATTGATGAGTTATGGTGGAGTCCTGGAGTTTTTGGTTTTCTTATTTTGACATACATATATATATATATATATATATATATATATATATATATATATATATATATATGGGGGCGAGGTTAGCTCAGTGGTAGAGCACTCGACTAATGAACTGGAGGACCAGGTTCAAAACCCGATCTATCTCCCTAGTGTGCCATATGGTCATGAATCAGATACCTCTACAGTATCTGCCCCTCTGGGCCCTTGTGGCCTGTTACGGGACTGATTTTTTTTTTATATATATATATATATATATATATATATATATATATATATATATATATAACATGCACGGAGCCAAAGGAATCGAATTATACCACTTTAAATCTTTAAACATGAGAAAAGTGAACTGTTTTTTAGGAAAACAAGATTTTTTTGGTTCAAGCACAAACTTTTGGAATAGAGAGAGTCTATCAAATAAAATAAAAAAAAAGTTATCAACATACATAAGCGGTTTTGGAATTTTCATAAATTTCCCAAAATGTTTGTGAAATCGTGGAAAGTAGATATTGATCATTCAAAACCCTGAACCCTACAAAAAAATTTGTTTAAGCTTAAATTTCGAAAGGACCACTCCGATCGGAGAAAACAGTGCTTGAAGTATCAAAAGTATTGATTTTCTTCAATGCTAAGCTTTCTAAACCACACCAGACATAAGCATTGAATGGAATCATTCTAAGATGGCACAGTTTCTGCGAGTTAGATTTTTTGTTTATTTAAAAAAAAAGACTGAAAAATATTAGCAGGCTTCATGAACATCATTTGTTCTAGATTTGGAAGTGGTGTTGTATCTAGGAGTACTGGGATCATACTGAATAATGAAATGGATGACTTCTCCACTCCAGGACTTGTTAACTACTTTGGAGTGTCTCCTTCGCCGGAGAACTTCATAGCTCCCGGCAAGCGACCCATGTCATCTATGGCTCCATCTATTGTCCTAAATAAAAATGGGGATCCAAGATTAGCAGTTGGCGCAGCTGGAGGAACAATAATAACAACTGCTGTAGCATTGGTAATTTTTTTTATTAAGTTTTTAGTCGTATTTTTTTTTTTTTTTTTTTTAAATTATCCTTTTTTCCCCAAAAAAGGAAGGAATTCTGAGGTCAGTCTAATTCAAAAGCACAATTCCTCAGACCTTAATAAGTACCCTATTTATACATTCATTTCACTACGTTTCGGCCTTCAGGCCATTTTCAATATCTAGAAGGAAAATAAAGTAAGTGTTACAAAAAAAAAAAAAAAAAAAAAATATATATATATATATATATATATATATATATATATAATAACCCTCTTATTAAATAATTTATATTAATTTAAATCTTTGTCAATTATTTTATACTTTAGTTTACCTTATTTCTAGCAGCCTCTTTTTTAAAACCTTTTAAGTTTAGGCCTTGTCATCCTGGCAATTCTTCTCATAAAAACTAAACTAAACATTTTATACAAGGTAGGGATTGTCGGGGTTCGGTCACTGCTACTTAATAAAACTACATTTTATCATAAAAATGGTTTTATTGTGCCGACGTTTCGGCTTGAACTTCAAGCCTTCATCAGGGCTGTAAAAAACAAGTAGGACGGATGTAGTACTGAAATATACACACACATATATATATATATATATATACATATATATACATATATATATATATATATATATATATATATATATATACATATATACACATATATATATATATATATATATATACATATGCCTACAAACCTAAATACACATACATATATACATACATACATATGTGGAAACATACATACATAATATAAACTCCCCCTCCTCAAAACTAAGCAAATTTCTCCTTACTTCCCTCCAGACCTTAAGTCACAATAACCCCTATGACGTACAGAATGCACACGACCTTAAAAAACAACTACACTCCTTTCTCATCCCCCCTAATTTCATTTTAGCCTCTCTAGATGCCCAGTCCCTCTTCACAAACATTCCCATAGATAAAACCCTCGAAATTATTGACAAGAATTGGACCACCCTCGAACCACACACCAAGCTATCTCGATCTTCCTATCTTGAATCCCTATCCCTCTGCTGCAAATCCGGATACCTCCTATTCCAAGATAAATTCTTCAACCAGATCTCTGGCCTCGCCATGGGTAACTGCCTCGCTCCTGACCTTTCCAATATTACCCTTAATGACCTCCTTGACCAAATCCTCCCCATGTTCCCCGACGATATTATTTTCCTTAAAAAATATGTTGACGACCTCTTCCTCATAATTAATCCTGATAAGATTCCAGAAATTCTAACAGCCTTTAACTCCTACCACCCCCGGTTAATATTCACCATCGAGACCGAAACTAACAACTCCCTCCCTTTCCTTGACATACTCCTTATTAGAAATACAGACGGCTCTATATCCACTGATTGGTATACCAAACCCACTTACTCGGGACGACTTCTCCATTACCTTTCCTCACACCCCAAACACCAAATCCTCAATACTGCCAGCAACCTAATAAATCGAGCCCTCTCCCTATCCGACACCAAATTTCACCCTGCCAACAAATCCCGACTCCTCGATATTCTTACTACCAATGGATTTCCTACGAACATTATCACCCGTCTCATAAATTCTTTTAATAAACCTAAACCCATCCCCACTACCCAAGATAATATTGTCCCTCAATTCAGAGGCCTCCCATATATCCCAAACCTCACAGAAAAAATACAAAAATCCCTACGCGATACTTTCCCCACTCTAAAACTAGGACTATCGACACAGAACAAACTGAAAAACTTACATACGACTCTTAAAGACCCTATCCCACAAAAAGACAGGACCAATGTAGTCTACAGAATCCCCTGCATCACACCCAACTGCAATAGTGCGTACATTGGACAGACTAAAAACCCAGTAAGAAAACGTATCAACAACCACAAAAATGATGTACGGAATAAAGACATAAAGACAGCTTTAACTAGACATGCCATCACAGACGGACATGACTTTGGTTTTGACCAATACTCCATCCTTTCCACTGAATCCAACGAAGAAAAACGCCTCCTTTCCGAATCAATTTTTATCCACCTAGAAAATAATCCAGTTAATGACAAAATTGACAAAGAAGTCATCTCCTCTACCTACTCCAACATCTTCCATTTATTAAAAACTCCATCCTAATCCCCTATACCGCCTGCAATATAGCCTTTTATACCTGCCTCCCTTTCCATTAACACAGCATTTTATGACTTTATGACCCCTTACTGTACTTTGCCGCTCTTTCTTTCATCTTCTATGTTCTCTGTCCATTGGGTGGTCCAGAACCCCCCTCCCCCTCACCAACTCCTTTCTTCCTATATTTCCCTGTATTAACTGTCAGAAATGATCCCGCATTTGTGAGGAATAGTTCTCTATCTTCCCATCGGTAAGCCCATATTGTTATTCTTATATCTAATCTAATATGTAATCTGTTATTCTTATATCTGTTTTCCTAATAATCCAAACACTATATATTATGTTCACTTCTATATATTATGTTCTAGTATTTTATGTTTTTGTCTTTTTCCACATATGTATGTATGTATATATGTATGTGTATTTAGGTTTGTAGGCATATGTATATAAATATATATATGTGTATATATGTATAAATATATATATATATATATATGTATATATATGTATATATATATATATATATATGTGTGTATATTTCAGTACTACATCCGTCCTACTTGTTTTTTACAGCCCTGATGAAGGCTTGAAGTTCAAGCCGAAACGTCGGCACAATAAAACCATTTTTATGATAAAATGTAGTTTTATTAAGTAGCAGTGACCGAACCCCGACAATCCCTACCTTGCATCATCAACGGTCAACGATCTCCTCTCAATAAACATTTTATATTATTATTATTATCAATTATACTATTTCTACGATAATTAAAATTATTAAAACCTTACTTCAAATTTTATAGGTATATTCCAAATCTTAAACACCACCATTTTCTTTTATATCCCCCACATTGCCTAGAATCTTTCATGATCTAATAAAACTTATCTATTCCTATCATCATCTATATCATGATATATATGATGTTAGGAATTTTAATAATTGTAATTATTGTAGAAATAGTATAATTGATAATAATTAGAATATAAAATGTTTAGTTTAGTTTTTATGAGACGAATTGCCAGGATGACAAGGCCTAAACTTAAAAGGTTTTATACAAGAGGCTGCTAGAAATAAGGTAAACTAAAGTATTAAATAATTGACATAGGGTTAAATTAATATAAATTATTTTGTAACACTTACTTTATTTTCCTTCTAGATATTGAAAATGGCCTGAAGGCCGAAACATTGTGAAATGATTGTATAAATAGGGGACTTATTAAGATCTGAGGAATGGATTAAACCAATTGTGCTTTTGAATTAAGCTTTTAGTGTTAATTTAATTGTTTTAAAAAAGATAGGCACATTAGTTTGCAATAAAGGATTTCATGGTCAATGATATCTAACGATTAAAAGATTGTAAACGAAGATAATTTGAAACCTAACATAGTAAAACAAAGAATACTTCAGCAGTTCGGAAAAATCACTAATGAAATGAAAATGAATTCTTCTAATTTAATTTATGTACAAGATATGGTTTTGAATTTGAATTATGTGTTCTTTCATTATTTTTCGTTATTTTAAATGTAATGTTTCAGTCAATCATCCGGAATGTATGGTTTAACAAATCTATAACTGAGGCAGTGAAAGAGCCAAGGTTTCATCACCAGCTAATGCCAATGAAATTTAATTATGAACCTCAATTCAATAAAGTAAGTACATGAATAGATGTTTGGAATGATTATTTTGGTAAATAAGTTTCATTTCCTTGAGATAAGAAAATCTGATTCCGAGTTTTTTTCATTTTCACCAGATCTGATACTTTTTATAAGTCTTTCAAGAGACATTATTATTATTAATAATTACAAAAAAGATAATTATATTTAAAACAAAATCTAAATCAATGCCAACTTAAAAAAAAAAAAAAAAAAAAAAAAAAAAAAAAAAAAATAGTCAGTTAGGACAATAATATGATGCAATGAGTTAGTTTTTTTTTTTTTTTCTTTTTTTTTACGGCGCATCGACATAAATCTTGGCCATTAGCGCCGACGTCCAGGGTGCAGCTAGGAATTTTCTCAGCGAGCCCTGAGATGAGAAAATTTCTGGCGCCGGTGGGGATCGAACCCACCATCTCCCGCTTATGAATCTAGCGCGCTAGCCACTAGACCACGGGAGACCCCCAATGAGTTAGTTATATTTAAAAATATTATTCCTGGAATGTAAAATAATTATTTTATTTTATTTTTTATCTTTATTGCTAGACTACAACTAAGTTGATTTGTAAATTTGGAATATCTGCTTTTACACAGAGTAATCAATAGTAATGAATAAATTTTTACCCTCTGCACACAAAATGTCCCCCCTCGAGTTTGAGGACAAATTTTAAATGTGTCCACTCCCAAAGCCCTTGAGTGCAAAGAGTTAATAATTAAAAATGAAAAAAATAAATAAATATAATTCAGGAAATACTAGTAATAAAATATAAATTTGAATAAAAACAGTAGAAAAAGAAAACTGATAAAAATTAAAAGAGTAATTTAAAAAAAAAGAGAAGCGGTATTTTTGTCATTAATATGAAATTTGTCTCCTTGCCTTTGGCCATTTGTCAGTATAGGTCTATAGGTCTTATAGTTTATGCAGTTCATTACACTGCCCACATTCTGGGACATGCGTATATTGTAGAGAATGGCAAATACCGAGTCAAGTTAAAAGCATCTCTTCTATACAATAACTTCTTATACTGGAACAGTTTATAATCAGTGGTGGCTAAAGGGGTGGACTGGGGGGGGGGGCTTAGCCCCCAGAATGAAAATTCACAATATTTTTCGATTAAGTTAGAAAACAAAATTTTTAGGCAAATTAATAGTAATAAGTTCTAGTTAAAGTATATTCTTAGTTTACCAAATACTTCCTTAATGTTTTCCAGGTGCCTCGTTATAAAAATTTGATTCTACACCCCCAGGCACAGCGGTAATCCCATACTAAATTGGCCCCTCCAGAAATGTTTGTTTAGAGCCGCCAATGTTTATAATAGTCAAAGTTTATTTCATTTATTTTTTACAGTTTATTGTTGATAATGTTGTTGTATACTCTCTGTCACTAAATTTGTATTTGTTTCATGCGATATTTCATTAAATCATTGTAAGTTGACTCACTTATTCCATGTTCTGTATTCTGGTTGCTAATTTGGCTTGTTTGTTAAGGTCTATGCTTTGAATACCATACCAGTGAAACAAACTCGTTTAAATTATGGAGTCAAATAAATTCATATACAATTTGGGTAGCCAAGGGGAACAATTATATGTATTATGGAATGAACAATACTTATGTAAAATAACTGCTTCATGTTATATGGTTTCAGACTATAGTTGCTGAAATGAAAAAACGAGGCCATATTTTAAAGGAAGGATCTTACCATGGTTCATGCGTGACAGCAATATCAATAAATGATGACATTCTCGGAGCTTCTGCAGACTTCAGAAGGCCAGGAAATACTTCATATTTAGTATCTTGAAGTGGAATATTATTTTTAAAATGTTTGTTTAATCCTGGAAAAGGCTGAATTTGTCAGCCTTATTCTGAACAAGAGCGTACTAAAAAAAAAAAGTGATCATATAGTTTTTCTGTGATAAATTATATTTATTTGTGACTTGTAAATTGTGAATTAAATTGTTTTAAAATAAGAGAGCACTTTTGTAGAGTTGATGTACATAGTTTATATAGAGGTTATATGTAATAAATAATAAATCTAAAACCATTTTAAACTGCGGAATGATGAATAAAATAACTATGTATTTTTTTAGAATATAGAAATGTATTACTCCTGCTCTATCAACTTAGCTGATTGTGTGTGGGTGTTTAATAAAAATGAATAATGTAATAAATTATAATTTAAGACAATATATATGTATGTAACTAATGAAATAAGGTAAAATCCAATGTATATTTATTTAATAGAGCATGCTGCTGATAGTTTTTAAAGAATTTACCATTACATTAGATTAAAATAATATAATACTACAATATTTTTTATAATGCGCAATGTTTTAGACTTACTGAACATAATAGTGAGGTTTATTCAAAATATCTAATTTCTATGTTATATTAAAACTAGTTTAAATAATTAATAAGCAAAACAAAAATACAATTTAAAACAACTTTTCGGAAAACTTATTGGCTGACAAGAAATTTCTCTTACATCAAGCAAGTTTGTTTTTTTTGATAGTTCCGTTGTAAATATTTTGTCTTATAATGAGAAATATGTTCTTTATATTCAGGTCTTTTTAATTAAACATTTGGAGACCCGGTAGCCGTGAGGGTTAAGGCATGGGCTCTTAACACTGTGCCAAAGGTCATGGGTTCGATTCCCACTAGGGGTGGTGGCTTTTCTTTCGAAAAAAGAAAAGGCATCACCCCTATCCTGGCTAGAAAAGGATGGTAACCTATAGATAACCCGCCCTAAAATTCGTAGTTAATAATAAATGGACGTTAAAATTTAAATAATTAAACATTTGCATAATGATAAATTAGAAAACTATATATTTTTCATATGGTAAACTATTTCATAGGTTAAGTATTAGAAGCCTTTCAATCATGGTGTAGTCATACCCAATTACTTAAAATTCCACATTACTTAATGTCGTATCTATAAACACTTTGTTATTATTATTATATTTGTGATTTATTTTATTATAAGAATGAACTTTCCTCTCTCTGTAGAAATTTCATTTGTATAAACAAAAAAAAAAAAAAATCGTTTTCCGAACAAACAAAACTTTTATAGAACATTAAGTTATTTTAGAATTAATTAAAATATTGCCTTTTTTATTGTAAATACATAAGAAGATTTTAAATTTTAAAATATCAAATATATAATTGTAAAATATGATCTTTATGATTGATTATAAAAAAAAAATGTATGCATGATCATGTTAACGACATGATATATATCTAAAAAGACAAATCTCATTACGATATCAAGAAATCTTTGCTGCCATTTTCATTGATTTTTTAAAACCTTCTTCTTCTTTGTCTTCCTCTTGTTCCATTTCTAGCGCTGAGGAGTCTCAATAAATTTCAGCCAGATTTATTGGTGTAGCTCTTCATGCCATTCTATTAGAGCATCCTGCATTTTCCCTCATGAGTCAGTATTTAGAACTACAACATTGTCATACAAAAGACTTTGCACAAGAATTGTTTGTAAGTTCCGTCATTTGCATATTTCATCCATGAAGATGATGAACAGGAGGGGACTTGCACTATCTCACTGCATCACTCCTCTTTCTATGAAGAGTGCCCCATATTTTCTTCCATTGATTCGCAAACCTCCCTTTCCGTCACGATAAATCAACTTTATTGCTGAGATCAGTTCCCCTGGGATATCTTTGACTGCCAATGCATTCCACATTGATTTCTGAGCACTGAGTCAAATGCTGCCTTTAAGCCTAAAAATGCAATGGATACATAAAGAGATGCGCTTTAAAATGAACTAAATTGATTCATTATATGTTCGGTTTTACCCTGTATTATGTTCAAATTACATTGCTGCCAAACCGACATTGTTTGTTACTTCTACCTCTGGGAGTGCAATAACCGGTTCCTCTGTTGTTGTGATTGGGGATTGTTGTGGCATGTGGGCGCTATTATTATTCATCAAGATCAATAAACATAAATGTTAAGTTTTTTTTTACCTATCAAGTAGTGTAGTGCACTGCATACACGACACAAAAGAAGAAAATTAAAAATTGAGACAGCTTTTCATTACATTTATTTAAATTTTAACGTCCATTTATTATTGACAAACAATTTTAGGATGGATTATCTGTTGGTTAACATCCTTTTCTAGCCAGGATAGAGCTGATGACTTTTCTTTTTTCGAAAGAAAAGACACCACCTCTAGTGGGAATCAAACCCTTGACCTCAGGAACCGAGTGCATACGCCCTAGCAAATATAAAAAAGCAAAACTATTCTTCTTCTTTTTTATTTTTATAGGTTATTCTAAGCAAATGATTAACACTAGATTTACCAGACCATTCATTTTGACTGGTCTTGCAATTTCAATTCAAAATTCCTGCTACATATGACGGGTTGAGAAGCCAAGGGGTACAAGTGACATTTCTAAAAAAAATCGAGTTAAGTGCAGTTCTGGATAGTTAATACATACGAAATGTTGGTGGCAAAGGGATATAAGTAAATGTCTGGTATTTGCTGAGAAATAGCGGAAACAAAATCAACTACTTTAAAAATGAGCAGATTTGTTTGGTGCACAAGGGGTACAAGTGACATTTGTCCCTGTTATAAAGTGGATCTTTGAGGTAAAATATCTCGAAAACCTTCGATAGGACACTGTAATTAACATGTAGGCAAATTTATAAAAAAAAGTAATTCGAAAATGGAAGCTTAATTAATTTATTTTAGGTCGTTTATTTAATTTACTTTAATTGATACATTGCTCCAATTAAATATGGGGAGATTTTTTAAGGGTTGTATTTTGGGATTTCGACGATTTATAATATACAAAAATATAAGCAAAAACGCGAATTTCTTAGAAAAGTCTTATTTTTTAACGGCTGTAACATCGCTCCAAATTGACCAATTAAGTTTGCTGAAGCCTCGAAACATTAGTATTTTTATGCTCTAAAATGCAGTAACCAGGAAATAGGTGTTTATTTTGGTTAACAACTTGAATACCAACTTTATAGTGTACAATATCCTAAATTATGAGTTTTGAGGGGTGAGGCTTAAACAAAAAGCGCGGGGCTTTTTCTGGCCCCGGATTCGGATTCAGCGACCCTAGAAACATCTACTAAACATGGTCTGGTCTCTGGGTCCGGACTTTTATTACTTTTTTTTTTGTGTGGCTGTCTTATAAATTGATCATATACATGAACCATTAGTTTTTTTCCTAAACTATATAACTGAAATTTCAATTGATGCATTGTAGAAACATAATTTAAACATTATACAGACTTACACTTATCAGGGAATTTACAAAAATGATTTAACTTTAATCAGTAATATCTCAAAATAACTATAACATCACTTGTATCCCTTGGCTTCTCAACCCATCATATAAGATTTGCTTTCCTAAATGATGTTATGACTTTTGTAGCTATAAGTAGAGAATACATTTAATGAATTTAATGTTACTTTATATATATTAGTAACAAATATATTTTTTGATATTGACATTTATACCAGTACTAGGTCTGTTAAATCTAGTGTTAAGGAATGCAGTGTACACTAACCACCTTCTGAAAAATGTGCTTAGTTATACAGTTCCACCTTGACTTTTGGGTTTGTCCGTTAAAGACTTAATATTAAAAGCTACTATTCATTCTGAACTTTCAAACCTCACCAAGGATAAGCATTATATGCAAATAAACTAAGATTAGTCAATTCTTTTTATGCTACCTATTAAGTATTTTTGCCTAACTCTAGGGACCGCTCTAGAGGCACATCCTGCCTTTAGGCCATTAGCATTAGAATCTGCTTTTAGGCCATTAGCATCTGGCTAACTGCAAGTTAGCGCCCTTCCTAAATATCCATTGTGTAGCAGGGAATTTTTTTCAGGGAGCAAATCACTAATCGAACCCACATTAGAATCCAGTATACTTATCTAGTGGACCATTGGAATTTCTTCTCGCGTAGAAAAGGTAGTATGACTTGACCAATGACCTTTTCAAGCCTAGAGCATTGCTGTCTTTATTAAACTCAGGCTTGCATGAACTGCAAGATCATAGCGTGTTTCCATAACGTTCTTATCCCTAGTGTCATTTAGAAAATTAAAAGTACTTCTAGATAATATTTTGTGAAAAATTCAAACATCCCCCCCCCCCCCCATGAAATCTTGATGTAAAGTGAGCTTTTGGTTGCATAAATGCACGTAAAAACTTGCAGTAGTAAAAATTACTGACTCGGCCTCTTCCACTTCCGCTCGGACTGCGCCTAAGGATGCTACTTCTGGTCCACCACGCCTATGGTAAGCACAGCTGGTCACTCGATTTCGGAAGACACCCACCTGGAGAGTTTAGCTATCTGAGGAGAAAATATAGAACGCTTTATCTGTGCATTATGTGTATAGTTCTCCGGATGTGTCTTTGATCTAGAGAAACTATCAGTATGGCCATACTAAGGTGTAATAACTAATAGTGATTTAGATATGCGCAATGTCACATAGCCTTTATTGTTTGTATATATAGAATAAGTTAGGGTAAAACTGAAGGAAAGCA
Organism: Gonocerus acuteangulatus; assembly: GCA_946811695.1. Classification (NCBI taxonomy): domain Eukaryota; kingdom Metazoa; phylum Arthropoda; class Insecta; order Hemiptera; family Coreidae; genus Gonocerus; species Gonocerus acuteangulatus. The sequence continues at coordinate 129,083,669 of OX328123.1, read as the reverse complement.
TCCTAAGCGCCGATTTTTTTCAAATTTTGCACTATATCGTATTTTAATGCACTAAACAAGTCCGTTTAAAAAAAAAAAAAAAAAAAAAAAAAAAAAAAAAAAAAAAAAAAAAAAAAAAAAAAGTTGCTCCCAACTAGGAAAGAAGTTATTAAGCACTAAAGTTCACTGTTATTGAGGTTAAAGTTGGCGTAAACAGCTAATTTGTAAACAAGCGCTTGAGCACACATCTAACATTGGGAAACAAAGAACTCACATTTGAAATGTTGATAAACCATTTATAATCTCCATAACATCGGAATTCTATCCATAACAGCGAGTTGGATTGACAGGAGTTTTGATATCTTCTTGAGCGAGCTTAGCAAGCAGAAACACATAGCACGTCTGCCCAAAAGTCGTCCGACATTCTTCTTAATATGCATGTTTATTAATACGCTTTTTACGCCGATTTTTATAACCTCCATAACAGTGAATTTTCGTGCTTAATAACTTCTTTCCTAGTTGTGAGCAACTTTTTTTTTAACGGATGCACGTTTACTGCATCAAAATACGTTATAGTGCAAAATTTGAGAAAAAAAAAAAAAAAAAAAAAAATCGGTGCCGAGGACGCTCTCCTTCAGTTTTACCTAAGTTAGACTCCAGCATGAATATTGTAGTAGTTACTAAGGTAGAATATATTTATATTAGATGATTATATTCTACCTAAGTAACATAAAATCTACTATATATTTGTCAAATACCACTCACTCACTCATCTATCAACGCCCAGCCCAAACCGCTCGACAGAGAATTTTGAAATTTTGCATGGACACTCCCTATATAACGTAGGCGCTCGCTAAGAAAGGATTTCTTGATATTCGTATTTTTAAGCATTTTTAGGGGGGTTTAAAGTTTGAGTTGGTTAGAGAAGGCAAGCCTAGGCAGCCTGCGTTGCTAGGACGATAAAGAACAGCTGTTACCTTACATTATCTGTCTCATAGTTTTATTTCTAATTGAGATTAATTTCAACTATGATGGCAGATCTTGAATTACTAGACTCATTTTTTTTTTTTTTTTTTTATTTAGTATTTATTTATTTGAAATCTGTACAGATAACAGTACAATGATCAAGTTTGTTGATCCAGATATTATGTACAAGTTGATAAAACTGACAAAAGTAAAAAAAAAAAAGTCCGTCTCGCAGGACTGCATCATCTTAGCGCGGTTCCGTTCATATCCCTAGTCTAATTTGGAAAGATTAAAATAGAAGCAGTTATTATTTTGGTTCCACCAGTCTTTTTTTTTTTAATTAATTATTATAATGGCGTGTCAACCCTTAAGGTCACTAACGCCATTCCTGTGAGTAGTAAAGTCTTGAAAGGTCATGATTTACAATCTTACCTGGAAGGGTCGGCTACACTAGAAACTGACCCGCTAGTGACAAGGTCTTGGAATCTTGGAAATCTATATTTCTAACAATAAATTGTTTTTGTTATTTTACTTAACCAGCTTTATTGTCAAATACATTATCCAACTATAAGCAATTAAAAAATAACAAGGAATAAAAACAGACAAAAAGATCACTTCGAATAAGTGAAATCAATTACTTTAAAGTTTTAAGCTCTTATTTCTCCGATTGAAATCGCCTAATCAAAACTTTCATTAGAACCTTTTTTTTAGAGCATTTAATAAGCTTTCTAATGGTATTCTTCCGTTTACCAAGATTCTCAACCTTTTTCGAGATATTAAGGAAAGTAAACAAAGTTACGAAAACTTTTTATGTCTGTTAATAAAATATTTTATTCTAACCCTTCCTTAACTCCAAACGCAACCAAAATTTCAACATATTAGTTTTAATGAAAGTAGAACATGCAGAAAATGTTTCAACTGAATCCCATGATTCTAAGTACCCAAACCAAAAACGGTATTCAAAAAATATTTTTCCAATTTTCTCGAAAACGGTTAAAGCTATCGCCTTGAAAATGGTTTCATTCGTTTTCCTTGACCAGGAATCATATAAAACGAGTACTTACAAGCTTATGAACTCAAAAACGTAAGCGTTACGATTTTTTTGCGCGAATTTCGCCCCAAACGCCATCTTCCAGTAGGCGGATTTTGCTGGTTAACGAACTTGACCTTTCAAATTGGACGACGGATTTTTGTACCAAATTTCATCACAATCGGACCATTAGGGAAGCCAGAAATGAGTGAACAGACAAATATATATATATATATATATATATATATATATATATATATATATATATATATATATACATATATATATATATATATATATACATATATATATATATATACAAATTTGAACCACCGTTATTTTCGGTCTCTAGGGGTTCTGAAACGCGAAATTTTCTAGTCGGCACTTTCGGATTGTTTCATTGTATCAACCTTATAAGCGGGGTTCCTCCCTATGGGGAGGGAGGAACCGCGCTAAAATAAAAAATACAAAATTTGGAAGAAGCCAACCATTGTTGGCACTTCCGGAGGTGTCTCAGTAAATATTTTATTGATCATAAAAAGATCAGGCAAGTAAATTGTCTCGAGGCCACTGTCTCTTGAGCCGCCTGGGGGGGTTGTCTGGATGGGATTGGGATGATAAGGATTGACCTTCAGGATTAGGATGGTGAGACAATTTTGAGTGGAACGTTTGGAAACGGGTTTTAGCGAGGTCAAGGACAAATGGGATGTTGAGGTCATTGTGTAGGGTTTTGTTGGATACATAAAAGGGGGCATTTACAATTTTACGTAGGACTTTTGACTTGAATGCCTGTATTCTGTTGATGTTGGATGGTTTTGCAGATCCCCAGAGTTCAAGTCCGGATGTCCATATTGGCCGAATGATTGTTTTGTATATCGTTAGTTTGTTCTGTATTGATAATTTAGATGAGGGTCCAAGGAGTCGTCTAAGTAGTCCGTAACGTTTGTTCAGTTCTTGTCTTTTCAGTCTCGTGTGAGGGTTCCATGTCAGTCGGCTGTCAAGGTATAATCCTAGATATCGAACCTCGCTGGATACTGGTAGTGGAGTGTTTTTGAGGTAGACTGTAGGACATGATCTCCAGTTTAGAGTGAATGTAACCTGTTTACATTTTTCAGGGTTGATTTTAACTCTCCATCTTTCACTCCAATGCTGAATAGCGGTAAGATGTTCCTGCAGGTGTTGGGATGCTACTGAGGGATCAGGGGAAGTTGATAGGATGGCAGTATCATCTGCGTAGGTGGTCAGTAAGGTATGAGGGTGTGTAGGAATATCCGCAGTGTAAAGGAGGAAAAGGAAAGGACCAATAATACTCCCTTGAGGGACACCAGCGTTTATGGGGCAGGTCGGGGAAAGACTTGTACCTTGTTTAACTTGAAAGGATCTGTTTGAAAGGTAGGATTTGAGGATAAGGAAATAGGAGTGAGGAAGTATAAGCTTTACTTTGTAAAGTAATCCCGGGTGCCAAACCCGATCGAATGCTTGAGCAACGTCGAGAAAGGCACTCGTGCAAAAACTCTTACTTTCAAGCGAGGAGGATATTGAGTCTACAACTCGTAAACACTGTTGTATGGTGGAATGCTGGGAGCGGAAACCAAATTGGTGGTTGGGGATTTTCTTCGAGGATTCTATGATAGGAAGGATTCTTTTGTAAAGGAGTTTTTCAAATATTTTGGACATTAGTGGCAGAAGGCTGATTGGTCGATAGGAAGAAGGTCAATCGGGAGTTTTGAAAGGTTTGGGAATAACAATAATAACTGAGTGTTTCCAGGGGTTCGGGAAATGGGTTGTTCTTAGGATTGAGTTGTACAGGTATGTAAGGAATATAATGGCCTTCTGGGGGAGGTTTTTGAGAATTGTGGAGGTGATGAGGTCGTAACCGGGAGATTTCCTAGGGAGGTGTTTGATGATGTATTTTACTTCGGACGGATGGAAAGCTTTGGGAGGGAAAGACAAAGGTAAAGGAGAATTCAGGTAGTCTACGATATCTTCATCATGGGAGGGGTTCGTTTGAGGATTAGGGGAAAATGCTGAAGTAAGGTGTGTGGAGAGAAGGAGCGCCTTTTCTTCATCACTTCTGGCCCAGGACCCATCACTGCGTTTGAGAGGGGAAGGAATTTGGTGAAACCTGAGGATTTTACGAGTGACTGTCCACAAAGAACAGTCTTGTGTAGAGAGGGATGAAAGGTATTCGTTAAAGGATTCTGAACGGAATTGAGATAGGGAAGATTTTAGTTGTCGCGTCAGTCTGTTGTATGCGTTTCTGTCTGAGGGATAGCGTGATCTTTGCCATAGAGCTCTGGCCCGACGCTTGGCTGCAAGAAGTTCTTGGATGTGGGTTGGAAGTTGCAGTTTGGGTGAAGGAGGTAAATTTGTCCTTGGTCGGCAACTGTCACTCATAGAGTTTTAATTGCGTTTCTTTTCTGCCTGTCCCCGTCAGATAGGCTTGCCATATTTTTGGAGAGTTAAACCGAGACACATTAATATGGGATGGGCATACCAGGGGGGGGGGGGATAAAAAGAGTACAAATTATAAGCAAAATGGGGGAAGGGGGAATCCTAAACTGTTAGTCTACCCAAACCTTAAAAATAAGAACGGAACTTTTTTTGCTACTTGATTTTCTTAAAACAATCTCTCAGCCAAATAGTAGTGTCTGGCAGCTGGCAGCGCTGTGCAGGTAGTTCCAGCGTTTTACAGTTAGATTACTTCTCATTTCTTTGACACTGTGAGCAGTAGTAAAAATGTTAATTGTAGAAAAGTAACCGATTTAAAAAAGATTCTTATAAACATGAATTCATTACTTTTTACATCTTACAGCCTTTTCCGGGAAATTGATAAAATTGGGCGGGACACCGAAACAATTGCAAAATACCGGGATAGTCCCGGTCAAACCGTGAAGTATGGCATTTCCTTAGGTTTTCCAGGCGTGGTAATAATATCCGGAACCCTTGCACAGCCTCCTCGCCTATAACCTTGGTAATACTCGTAAATATATTGGGTGTTACCATATGACTTCTTGGAAACATAAACTTTTAAATTTTAACGCCCATTGAATGAAATATAGTATGACGGGAACCGTGCTGTAATAAACTGCACAGAATTGTATCGTAACGTAATTTTAATGAAACATTATTTAACGTAATAAAATAAGTACTTATCTGCCGTGACGAAGCACGGGTATTCAGCTAGTATATTATATTTTACGTTTTATTATTGATATACGTAAATAATAACATTAGGATGGACACATGTTTTAATAACCTCGCGCCTAATGACGTCACCATTACCCCAAAAGAGGTAATATTTCTCATTTTACATACCTTTTTTGCCTTTAATTTATTTTACCGATAAAAGAAATTATGAAAACAACAAACCATAAAAAAAACTGAGAACAGACTTAAAGAATGAAACCATGGGCATCTATATAAGGGGGGGGGGGCTGCAGCCCCCAAAAATTTGATTTGATGGTAGAGTTGTGTTATAAAACCATAAAAAAAATTAAATAAGATCACTTAGTTCATAAAAAATAGTTTATTTTACGTGTAATAACGTTTTAGTTGCCTAAAACTATTCCAAGATCTAAATTGATATTATTCCCTAGCCCGGAAATGCCCCCCCCCCCCAAATACGCCCATGAAACCTACAGATTCGACTTTTTAAGGACACATTTACCCGAATGATATCGTTATGCGTCTCCTCAGACCGAAAAGCTGCGAACTGCGAAGCAACGAATGCAACCGAACGCCGATCATAGGAAAACATCGGAATGCCATTGCCTCAGTATTCGTCCGAATTCGGAGTAGACGGGATGGCTCTTCGGAAAGTTTTTTCTAATGATTCTGATGAAGAATGTTTCTCTTTGGCATTATCACCTTTGATTTACTGACGCCTCAGACGATATCGACAAAGACGGGAAATGTGCGCGAATCACATTAACGCCAAAATAAACGAGTTTGTTAAATTTTCTCATTTGTGGAACGATCTTCAAATCGACGATGACCACCAGTTTTCCTATTTTCGAATGAAAAAGAATTCATTTCGATACATTCTTGACAACATTTATTCTAAAATATTTTGTTTCCCGTTGTGCCGACAGATATTTCCTTTACTGGATAAGCAAAATTAACTTCTCACCGTCCATGTTTAACCATGACTTTTACCACTCGATCGCAACTAAATCCCAGCATAATGGGATTGGTTCGCACTTCGCACAAGTTCGAACGAAAATGGACTAGAAGCCTAATATAAATTATATAAGAACCGTTTTCATAGGGAATTTAGCAAGTTTGAAATGATTACCTTCCACTTACCACGATTTTCTAACCGTTTCCGAAATGTTTAAGAAAATATACGAAAATTCAAAAACTAGTCATGCGTGTTAATATGTATTTTCTACAAATATCTCCTTAACTACAAATGTAACAAAAATTTAAATATATTAGTTTGAATTCAGAGGAAGAGAAGCAATCAGTGTGATTCATGACAACCACAATTTTTTTCTCAATGATATTTGTGCCAAGAAAGAGACCGAAATTTAACTCGTTGAATTTTGCATGCTAGGGCTCAATTTCAGTGCTCACAGATACTGATAATCCAGATAAATCAGCTTGTTGACATACTCTTACACTGATTTGTCCCCATAATTAGTCATCAACTATTTTGGTGGAACCCTGAACCCTTATAAATGTTCGGGTTCAATTATCATTTCTTATTGAACGAGGATCCGTATAAAGTTCCTAGGCTAATTTTTTTTTTGTAATAACATGGATATAAGAATTATTTAAATAGCGAAATACGTCGGAAATTTTTAATTTCTCGTATGAAAGAATGTGTGAATAATAAAAAAGTGTATAGATTAAAGGATGAAAGAAAGAGAGCAGTAGTTTTAAGAGCTGGTAATTACAGCTGCTTACTAATCCTAGCCGATTAAGGTTCCAACTCAAAGCTACCGCCTTTAATGATAGCCTGATTAGTTTTTAACTGCTGAGTATTGGACTTGTCCAACCTCACTCTCTCTTCTTCTCTCCTATCTCTCTCCCTCCCTAAACATAAGAAAATATTCCACGCCCTTATGACAATAGAACACGACAAACATCACGCTGCATCACATATGGTTTCAAATTACTTTAGCAAGCTAGAGAAATAGTTCAGTAGTATATAAAAAACAAACGAATTCCAGAAACTGGAACAAATATAGTTAATATTTTTTGAAAAATTAAAACAAATACTACAATGAAATCCCGAAGAAAAGTTAAATTTTAGGCGCCTTTAACGCAGTAATTGCTCACACACTTTAAACAAGTCGGCCATTGAGTACAAATTTTCTTTAAAACACCCGTCAATGACAACCTAGTTCCATTTTTTTACGGGGCTATATGCCGTACTAGGCTTATAGGTAAAGTTGCCAGATTTTTGGCGAGGGAAACTGGGACACATTAATATGAGAAGGGCATACCGGGGGGGGGGGAGGGTATGGTACAAATTAGAAGCAAAACGATGAGTTTTAAGCCTAGAAAGTAACGAGAGTGGGAAATCTGGAAGTATAAATTGTTAGTCTACCCACTCTTTAAAAATAAAAAACGAATTTTTGCTAGTCATTTTTGCTAGTTCCTGCGTTTGCTCACAGATTACAGTTAGAATACTTCTCATTTCTTTGATACTGTACGTGGTAGTCAAGAATGTTGATGGTAGAGAAGTAACCCAATTCATAAATGATTCTTAAAAACATAAATTCATTGCTTTATACATCTTACAGCCATTTCCGGGACATAGATAAAACCGGCCGGGACAAGAGCAAAATACCGGGACTGTCTCGGTCAAACAGGGACGTATGGCAAGCCTACTTAAGGGCTTATCGCACCGGGCTATTAGGTCGCCACCCTTTTGGTTTTCACGTGGTTTTCCCTGGCGGTCACCCATTCAACTACACGCAAGGATGTTGCTACGGGACCCCATAAGCTGATAATTTTATATGTATATATATATATATATATATATATATATATATATATATATATATATATATATATATATTTATTTATATATATCCCTTGCAAGATGGTGGTCCCGAAATTCATTACAAACCTTCACAGGCAGGGCCGCCACATCTCAGAGCTGGCTCCAGGACCAGATCACGGGCCCCCAATATTGATAAACCCTCTCCCCTTCCAACACAGAAACGATAATTCCCTCATAGCTACTCTTAATGGTTGAAATGTGATGTCTAATAAATTTACATTAATCTGGAATGTATTTTTTTTTTTACCAAAAATGTAATTTGTTCTCAAAATCATCACAAAACAAATCTTAATACAAGTAGCGTGTACATTTTCGGATTTAAAAACCACAAAACAAAAAATTCTTGGACTTTGGACATTGTTAAATAATTAAATAAAAATATATGTTATTCTGGGACTGCACTTGTTTTTTCGTTTATCTACATTAAAATATATAGATCCCATTCCAACAACTACAGGCTAAGCCGGGCTATATTTCTAAAATCTCTTCTTTTTTAACCTATCAATTTTTTCCCAAATAGCGAGGCCCGGGATGACAGTGCCCAACAGTCCCCCCACCCTTGTGGCGGTCCTGTTCACAGGACAATCTTTTATTGCATACTTGTTACTACCAAATAAATCCCTTCTTAAAATTCTTCCTCATTTCCTTGGAAGATTTAAATACTTTTCAATGTTCTACATAGTAATTAAAGCAGCAGCTGAATACACAGAACGAGTGGCCTCATTAGTGAAAGAAAAAATAAATATTAAAAAAAAAAAATCCCGATTTACATAGATACAAATGCCGCTACCCTTAGACGGATATAAATTATGGTAGTCAGAAAGAGGCGGTGAAAGATTATAAAATAAGGTCCTCTTTTTTTTGGTGGACAAAAAAATGTGTGGAGGGTCATTTGCTAGAATTGTTTTTGTAGGTAGCTATCGGAGACGGAGTGGTCCGGATGAACTACTAGACACACCTGCTCCTAACAAGCATGTCGGCAAGGATCAAAAGGAGAAGGGACTAGTCTCTCAGCTTGATGCTAGGCCGCCTTGATCCATCTTTCTATCCAATGGCCGATTTCAGGCCAAAGAGGATAAAGTAGTATGTAAAGTACATGACTGGACAGGAGGATTGGATGACGAAAGAATAGCAGTAAGCCGAAATGTAAATTAGATAATAGGAAAGAACAATTGTTATGTTTGGAGGCAGCCGGTCGTAATGGTACCTAATTAACAAATTGAAAAATTTTGGTAATTCTATTATTGTGTTTTGTGGATAATATGCAGAACTTTCCCTTGACATAATGACACATTTATGTTACGCAAGGATTTCGTGCGAAGAAAAGAGATTCTTTATTTAAAAATACGTTTTGCTGCCCAAATGTTTTGGGGTGCTATAAACACAGTATACTCATCATTCTTTTGAAAATTCATTTTAGTTGGTTAAAAAAGGTTTTGTATTAATTTGGATATTACCGAAAAATAAATTTTGACGAAGCTTTAAATTATTTTAATATTAAAGGTTGGAGGCCCGGTGGCCGTGCTTGTTAAGGCGTGAGCAGTTAACACTCCGTGCCAAAGGTCGTGGGTTCGATTCCCACTATGGGTTGGTGGCTTTTCTTTAAAAAGAAGAAAAGTCATCAGCCCTGTCCTGGCTAGAAAAGGGTGGTAACCTATAGATAACCCGTCCCAAAACTCGTAGTTAATAATAATGGACGTTAAAATTTAAATAATATTAAAGGGATTTTGATAATATGTTAAATACAAAGAATTTTGATGATAAGTCTGAAAAAAATTAGTGAAATACTTATCGAAAGATTGTTAAGCAGCTGGTTACCTCCTGTATTTTTTTTTTTTTTTAATGGCATGTCAACCCTTAAGGTCTCCTGTATTTATGATTGTTCAGTGTCTCCAGGGAATCTGCAATTAGTGATGGGAATAGCAGAATTAGTAATGGGAAAAGGTACTGGTTAAGAAAAGGTACTGGTTAATAAAATTTAGATGTTTATCAGCTCATAGCAGATTTGATGTGGTCAACCTATTCAATTGAAATTGCTTTGCTTAAAGATTTCTCAGTGAAAGTCAGCTCGGCGGAGATTATTTATATATATATATATTATCCCATAAGGTTTTTGAAGCATTATTAAAAATATACTTATTTGTATAAATATTCAAATACACGCTCTGTGACGTCATAAAATCGAGAGTACTTAATAGCAAAGGAAACTATTCATCTTATCAGAATGCAAGTAATGAGGATTCTAATGGAACAAGTGATTTTTTTTCACACGTGATTTGGCGTTAGTTACATTTCCATATTTCGCATGATTTCCCGATCTATGTACGTATGCATTTGTACGCGGTTAAGAGTATACATATGTCTGTATTTATATTATTTTTTGTTTATTTATTTTTCCCCTATTAATATGTATACATCTTCTTTTTTTCTATTTACATCCTTTTAAAATTAACATGTTTGTTTACAACAACAAATTTATTTTAAATTGATAAATATTGTAATTCTACAAATAGTATTTACTGATTGGCCTATCTTTACCCAAAGTCAACGTAGGACGTACTTTTTTTTATTTTGATGGTAAACGAACTCGGGCGGTAATCGTGTTAACACACACACACACACACACACACACACACACACGGGCATATAAAGAGAAACGTGCCTTGTAAAAATAAACTAAATCGGTCCATCTAAAGGGGGAATTTACTCCGGAATCAAATTACTTATGTGGTCATACCGGTCGTAATTTATGTTTTATTGTAACGAAACTCGGTATGCGTCATGAGTATCTAAAGATAAACATGTATTTTTAAAAAGGACCTAAATCGGTTCATTAAAAGTTGGGGCGTCAACTGAATTATGAACGCCAAACCGTCTAGAAAATTATTCAGGAAGGCAGTGTGCACTACCCACCTTCTGAGGAAAGTGCTTCTACTTTTTCAAGAAGATGTGAAAAAGCCATATTTCAATCATTCAGCAGACATAGGGCCAGAAATAAAAATTAAAACAATAATGATGTAATTCTAAGATGCAGAACTGCTTCATGACATACTAATACCCAAACGATGAGTTCTTTAAATGACACATTATTTTAGGTACATTTGATAAATCTTTAATTAATTTAAATTTTAACGTCCATTATTATTAACTACGAATTTTAGGACGGGTTATTAAAAATAGGGCCCTTGAATTCTATATTAGGGTAGGCTCTGGTGTAGAAGCTCTGACGCTAGGTACATACAGTTTTGATGGTTGATAAAGAGATATTTACCATGACTTTCATAGTCATGCCTGAAAAAGACCTATTTTTGAGTTTTGTCACTTTAGAAATACTAGTGCGTTATAATAATTATTATAAGACCCTATTTTTCACTATGTATTATTTTTGGCAGAAGGCCAAAGTTTAATAAATACACAACTTTCTTCGCCATTCCAACATTTCGCTCTACATGTTTCTCGTATTTTTGGCGCATCTTCAGGAGGTCTTCCAATAGTATGCCCACGTCTAGACTAGGGAAAAAGTAAAGACGAAAAACATGTACACCAAAATAAAGTCGTAGTCAAGAAAGTTGTGTATTTATTGAAATTTGACCTTCTGCCACATTGAATACAAAATTTAAAGGGACAAATCAAGGTGTACCAGCAGCCACTGGCGGATCAGACTAGGTTCTTTAACTATTCATTATAAGTAACATATATAAGTGTTTGTTTATTTGAAAATTGTTTTTATTTTATTGTTGGGACCTTCAGAGCCACTAGCGTAAATAAATAATTTCGGGGGGGGGCTGGTAGCAACTAGGCATTTGGGGTGTAGGAAAATTTTTAAATATTTTAGTGCAAAATGGTGAGTTTTAAGGTCCTCTGGACACCTAGTAGACCGGGGAAATGTAGAAGACATTTTCCGTTGTTATTGGCTTACTTTACATGAAATGTTCTCAACAAAACAAAATTTCGGGGTGGGGGCTGCAGCCCCCTCAGCCTCCCCCTCTTATATACACTCATGTTCTGAACAGTCAAACTAGTGCATACGTACATATCGTCGATACAACTGCAATCTAACGAATATGAAAAAATGCATCTTTCATTGTCCATCTTTAATAATTTCTGTTGGACTTATTTACGGCAAATTCTTCAATAAGACTTCACTCTATTAAAGGGAAAGTATTCCACTATCAAAAGGTCAAATCTGCCGAATATTTGACAGTCCAAAAAAAAGTTATGAATAAATACTTTTCCACTCTGAAAAGTGGTGATTTTCATATTCGTTAGTTTGCTTTTGTATCGACGATATATAACCCAACACTATTCTGGCCTAGAGATAGCAGTTGGCTTCGTCCAACATAAGCGAAAACATTCTGTGTAAGGTAAAAGTTATATAAAAAATAGCTCCATCAGATAGTGGAGTAAGTTACAGGAGACGGCTGGATGGTAGGAGGGTGGATATGTTTTGATGGAAGCCGCTAGAGGAAGAGCCTTCTAGATAAACTATCTTGCGGGCGGGGAAGAATCAGGTGGCCCCTAACAAGCAGCGGTCTAGATCAAAGGGAGTTGGTCGGCCAATGGTGGGAGGAGTCTTTCCCTCCATTCCTTTATCCTCAGTGTGTCTTTGGCTGTCTCTTTGGATGGTGGTAGCTTCATCCTCTTTGGAATATTGACGTGTATAAAACAGCTCTTTGCCCGTCCAACCTTAGTTTGTATTTGATATTTGGGACATTTTTTTTGTTTTGTTTAACAAGGTGTTTAAGGTTACCTAAAGCAACCTTCTAATAAATCATTTGCAGTGTTTCTTTTCATAGATTATTATGTAAGAAAGTTTTGCTTGCTGAAAATAAAATGCAGGATTCGACAATCTTGTGATACCAACATGCTCCATGACAAATCACATTGTATCAGCATTCAGCATTCATGGAATACTCGTTCATAATTTTTAAACACTACGGCATTGATTGATCTCAGTAGCTGCTCAATGATGATGAGTGTTCAAGAAGTACATCCGAGATGAACCTGGAAATGCTGATGATCCTCTTCCTCATCTTCGTGTCCTGTCTTCCCCCTCCTTCTGCCACTTCTCGCACTTCCTTGCAAGTTGGTTCATCTTTTCATAAAAAGGTAAGCTATTAAATTAATTATTTTAAATATATATTGAGAAGTTAATGCCTTTTCAATAACTCTTTCACAACAACCTAATAGCAATTACCTAAGAAACTAACTATCCTAAACTGTTGTGTTAAACTAAAAGATCATTTCAAGATGAATAATATGTTAGAAACCAAATTATACGAATACTACTAATAACATTATTAAAAATGACAATTAAAATAAATCATAAAAAGGTATTTAATTTCTGCCTAGAATAAGAAAGAAGTTGCCTTGTCAATTAGATTTTATGTTGCGTAGCTTCCTTCAATTAATTTGAATTCATTCCTTTTTATATAATATTAATTAGCTATGAAATTAAGCTATGTTTCTCTTAAATACTGTATACTTAATTAAAATACAAATATGTATATATATATATATATATATATATATATATATATATGTGTGTGTATATTATATTATATTCGCTCTCCAGCTGGCTCAAAAGTGGTCCGGTTTTGATGAAATTTGGTAAAAAACTCTTTTGCCTAATTTGAAAGGTCATCTTCGTTAACCAGCACAATCCGTTCACCGAAACATGGTTTCTCGAGCGAAATTCTCGCAAAAAATATCGTAACGCTTAAGTTTTCGAATTCATATGCTTACAAGTACGCGTTTTATAGAATCCTAAACGTAGGAAAACCAATGAACCTATTTTTAAAGCGATCTATATAACCGTTTACGTGAAACATTGGTATAACTCCATTTCCAAACTAATTTTCAGTTCGGGTATTCAGAAACTATTGATTAAGTTGAAACTTGTTCCAGATGTTTGGTGTTCATCTAATCTAAGATATTTAAATGTTGGTATTGTTTGGAGGTAAGTAAGTATTAGAGAGAAAAAAAGTCCGTCACGCAGGAGCTGCATAACTAAGCACTTTCCTTAGAATTTGGGTAGTGTAGACTGCTTTCCAGAACAATTTGCTTAAAATATCCTACATAAATAAAATAAAATCGTGAATAGTTCACTTTTAATTTTGTAATGAGTAACTGATCAATTATTAATTTGCTTCCAGAGTTAGGTTTACACATGGTACCTACTGCACTACGTAATAAATACAAAAAAACTCATATTATCGTATTTTGATCTAACGCAGGAACAGGATACAGCCCCTCTAGTGGTAGAAAGCGCTCCTTGCGGCGGCTTTGTGAACCTACGTCTGGCGGGCTTTTCTAATGAAATATATTACAAAGTAAACCCCCCCCCCTTTACGATTGACCGATTCAGCTCATTTTTACAACACTTCTTTCTCATGAGTTACCCACGACGTATACCGCGTTTCGTTACAATACAGCAGAAATTACGACCGGTATGAGTATATTAGTAATTTGGGTCCGGAGTAAACCCCCCCCTCCTAATGAACCGATTTAGTTTATTTTTACAACACATATTTACCTGTAGATTACCACTACGAATACCGAGTTTCGTCGAAATATACCAAAAATCACGGCTGGTAGTGGCGAATTGGTATTGTGGGTCCGGAGTAAACCCCCCCCCCTCCTAATGAACCGATTTAGTTTATTTTTACAACACATATTTACCTGTGGATTACCACTACGAATACCAAGTTTCGTTGAAATATAACAAATATTACGGCTGTCATAGTCAAATTAGTGTTTTGTGTTGGGAGTAAACCCCCCCTTCCGGTGGACCAACTTTGATGGTTAACGAACTCGTTCAATCGTTTGCAAATAGAATGCTATATACCAAGTTTCGTGGCGAAAAAACAAAAACTCTGGCCGCTATCGTGTTAACAGACATATATATATATATATATATATATATATATATGCATATATATATATATATATATATATATATATATATATATATATGCATATATATATATATATATATATATATATATATATGCATATATATATATAGATATATATAAATTTTAACGGGGGTCATTTTCGCTGTCTACTAGGTAGGATCGATAAAGATTTGAAGAAATTTTTCAAAAATTCCGTCATGAGTCCAACCTCAATAGCTACTTTCCTTCGGAGGAAAGTGCTAAAACGCGTTTATTACTAGACATGAAAAACCTTCGGATCATGGTATGTTTTCCTAAACATCTCAAAACGGGTGGGAAGTCGTGTATTGAGGTCATTCAAAAGTTTACTAAATTCTCTACAAAAACAAGTCGAATGTAATTTTCGATGGGGCGATGTCAATCGGAGAAATAACTGCTTAAACCTTCGAAATTCTTAGTTTTTTTTTCTTTTCAACGGTTATTTGTCTTTGTTTACCTAACTTTTTATGTTGTTTTAGCACTTTCCTCCGAAGGAAAGTAGCTATTGAGGAATTTTTGAAAACATTTTTGAGGTTGCACTCATGACGGAATTTTGGAAAAATTTCTTCCTATCATTATCGATCCTACCTAGTAGACACCGAAAATGACCCCAGTTAAAATTAATAGATATCTACATATATATATATATATATATATATATATATATATATATATATATATATATATAGGGGAAGGTGTTGTACCTCTGACCATATTGTACCTTTGACCACTGAGGCTGTGGCGGCATGTAGCAACATTTCATAAATTTAGCTTTAATCAGTATTTAGCTCCTTCCCTAGAGGGCTTGTGTAACCTACTTTGGATTATTGAAGTCAAAGAGGATTCTTGCAAAAAATACTTATCCATTTCTATAATAAAAATGTAAGTTATTTATTGATGACGTTTTGCCTCATAATATTTTTTGTATTATGTCTTTTTAGATGGAAATCATTTGACAAAGTAGCTATTACAATAAGAAACATGGTGTAGCCTTTGAAATTTATTCATCTTAACCCTAATATTTTTAGCATACTTTTTAATTTTCACTACCAGGGTGTTTTACCTCTGACCACGACTAGGTGTTGTTCCTTTGACCAGGTCAAAGGTACAACACACCCAAGTATTTTTTTTATAATTCAACTTTTATGTTCTTCTGCTACAAATTTAAAAAAAAATAATTAATATTACTATTACATATTTAGTCGTAGAGATCTGTGGTATTAAATGACCAATGTTTAAGATCCAATATTTGAAAAAAAGTCCGACTCGCAGGACCTGCGTCATCTTAGCGCGGTTACATCTCGAAGAAATGGAATAGATTAGCATCACAAATCACAGGAAACTGACAGTAGTCAACTTACACAGAAGCGGATAATTCTTAATCTGTATAAATCAATACAATTATGTACTGAAAACGTACTTACTCTTTGGCTACTGCTGAGAAGGCTCTATTCTAAACAACCAAAAATTCCTTGTCATTTTAAGTATTTTAAGTCTTGTTTTACTAGCAAATTCATTTTACTGTTATAATCAACTGTAAATATGTACTTCATGGCGAATTAAATTCCATTCTGTCGTGGGTTAAATCTTTCTATAAAATAAGAAATAACGGTAACTTCAGTTTGAAGCTATGAGGAAGGTTATATAGACGGATAATTCAAAACAACCTACGTCATCACGATTAGCCACTGCCATCATGATTTATGGCCACAGCCACTCCAAACTTATTATGAATACCTTAGACCGTTTCTTAGCTTATTTTACTACAATACTAATTTTACTGATAAATGCAATTTAAAAGTGAAACAACCAATTAAAAAGTGAGATAAAGAAAGAGAATAACCATTTTAAAACAACAAAACAAACACTTTTTAAGTTTTAAACGCTTATATCTCTCATTGACGTTGCCCCATCAAATATTGCTTCAGAACCTTTTTTGTAGAGAATTTAGTAAGCATTCGAATGGTCACTTTCCACTTATTACGATTTCCCAACCGTTATCGAGATATTTACGAAAAATGTATGGAGATCCGAAATCTTTTCATGTCTATTAATAAAATATTTTTTTCGCATACTTCCTTATATCCAAATATAACCAAAATTTAAACATCTTAGTTGGGACTAATTTCCAAGATGTAGAAAATATTTCAATTGAATCCCGCGATTCTAAGTACTCACAAAAAAATAATGACTTACAAAAACATTCCACTTATCTCAGAAACGGTTAAAGCTACCTCCTTGAAAATGGTTTGATTCGTTTTCCTAGCCCAGGAAACCTATAAAACAAGTACCTGCAAACATATGAACTCAAAAACGTAAGCGTTACGATTATTTTGCGCGAATTTCGCCCCAAACACTATCTTCTAGTGGGTGGATTCTGCTGATTAACGAACTTGACCTTTCAAATTAGGCGACAGATTTTTGTACCAAATTTCGTCAAAATCGGACTATTTTCGAGCTTGCTAGAGAGCGAACAGACAAGCATATATATAAATATATACATACATATATATATATATATATATATATATATATATATATATATAAATATATATATACAAATTTTAGCCACCTATATTTTCGTGATCTATAGGGTCTGAAACGTGAAAGTTTCTAGTCGGCACTTCCGGATTGCGTCATGAGGTCAACCTCATAAGCGGGTTCTCCCTATGGAGATAGGGAGTAACCGCGCTAAAACAAACTTACGAACCAAAAACAAACTTAAAAAGTGACAAGTTTACGAGAGAAGATGAAAATTTTTATGATATTGATGTTGAAGACACTGTGGTTAAACTTCCAACCCCTAATATTGCTAGTGGATCTGCTTGACAGTTAAAACGTTTATCGGTTGGACTGGATTTTTCAGCATATTAAGCATAACATAAAATCAATAATAGTTTTTTTATTATGTTTACATCCTTGTCCTGTATTTATTAAACTTACAATTAATTACAATATTACTGAATACAATTTTTTTCTGCACTGCTGGGTTGTTTTTACGTGGTCAGAGGTACAATACCCCATGGTCAAAGGTACAACTACATGTTGTACCTTTGACCATTGAACGATTATTTTTTAAAAAATTAATAAAAAATACTAAATGTAAAGCTAGAACCTTGAAAAAATTATATATGATAAGCAATAGAATACTAATTACAATGAAACAAAAAAAATTAATTTTCTTAAATCCTTCGGCGGAAGGTCAACAAATAAAATCTTCAACACTCAGTATCACCAACTTTATTTCATCCCTACATGTTTCACACCTTTATTGGTGCCTCTTCAGGGGAAAAAATTACAAAAATAAAACTTACAGCCTACACCTGAGGAGGATAACCTTCCACCAGTACGGCCACGTCTAGAATGATCATGGTCTGAAAGAATTCAATATTGAATTCTTTCAGACCATGATCATTTTTTGCCAAACGTAGGTTCGCGAAACTCATCAAGATCAATAGATGAATATATGAAGCTTTGTGTATTTATTACGTAGTGTAGTACCACGCATACACAAAACTCTGGAAGGAATTTAATTAAAAAATTAATAATTGAAACAGTTGCTCATAGAATCAAAAGAGCAGAACAATTTATGTTTTTATTTTATTTATCTATATAGGTTATTTTAAGCAAATTATTCAAGAATGCACTCGACCCTACCCAATTCTGAGGAAAGTGCTTAGTTATGCAGCTCCTGCGTGACGGACTTTTTTTTAAATTGAATTTAACAGTAAAATGAGTATTTTAGTAAAACAAAATAAGGAAATGAGAAACGTTGTTATAATGTTCCAGGAGTGAACATTGCGAAAGATCAATTTCCGCTTAGGATACGATCAGTTTCCTGTTGTAGCGCTTAAAATCTTATATTTCTTGTCTTTGAGATTTCATTGAATATGTTTCACGAAAGATCAAAACTTATCAATAACTGCTTCTATTCAATTACTAATGGCACTGGGATATGAACGGAAACGCGCTAAGATGACGCAGTTCCTGCCAGTCGGACGTTTCTAATTTTTTTTCTAATTGCTTACCAACTAAACTCAATCTTAGTTGAAGTACTAGCTCTTTGTATGGTAATTCTGAGCAATGAGTGCCCCTACATCGATTTTTGTAAAACTTCACACATTGATTCATTTGAACCTAAATAGGAATAAAAACGTGAAAAACTGTCCGAAAATCTTACATAAATGTCTTAATTAAGACACATAATGATCCAGGGCCCCCACATGGGGGGGGGGGCTGCCGGGTACTGTTGTCCTGGCCCGGGCGCCGTGGGGGAATTAATTAATTGGAAAAAAATGTTTAGGTTATGAGCCTGTAAAAAGAATGGGGTTTAGAAATATAGGCCCCAAAATTAAAATTATTGTCATCTTGAGTTTAAAAATATTGTCATCTTGAGTTTTGAGCGAAATGAGAATAAAAGCCAACAATCGGTGCATCAAAGGACACTTCCAGTACTTGTAGTTTTATTACGACTCCTAATGAAATATACTATTCTGGGACTGGACTTGTTTTGTCGTTTATGTACATTAAAACAAATATAGATCCCATCCCAATAAATATAGGCTATGCCGGCCTATATATATATATTTTATTTTTATTTTTTATAATCTTTATTGAAATTTACAACCTGTACAGAGAACCACATGTAAATAGTAATGTAATAACTCATGGATACATAGGAGGGGAGAATACAACCATTGTTGAACTCCCTATTATATATATATATATATATATATATATATATATATATATATATATATAATATATATATATATATAATATATATATATATATATATATATATATATATATATATATATATAAGTCCTTTAGCAAAGTACTAGAATTTTCAGTCTGGGTCTGAGAATTGGGGGCCCGGCTCTGAGATGTGGCGGCCCTGTAACGATCAAATGGCAAACTGACTGGACATACACACGACAACAAGCTACGGGAGATTAAGCCGACAATACGAGCCTGGAGCTCAAGTATTCGGAACGCTAGGCGAGAAGAAGTCGTGCTCACTAGACTACGTATTTGGCTCATCCCTATTTGATGACAAGACAGGAAAAACCGATTTGTACACTTAGCAATGTTAGACTAACACTCAAACACATACTTCCAGACTGCAGGGAAAGAGAAGACATCGACTTACCCGCAGACTTACACTAATTGCTTAAAAAAGACAGTATACTCATTGATGATATTCTAAAATATTTAAAAAATAAGTTCCAACGTTTTTAGAAATCCTTCCTATAAATTATTATTATTATTTTTTTTTATTTTTTGTGTATTTTTATTTGCCTTTATTATTATTATTGTCTTCACTTTTATAGACGTTGCTTCCGTAATCTCCGATAGGATAAGCATTGCTCCTTGAGACCGATAGAAAAAACAGTTGTACTTTTTTTTTTTTCTTTTTTTTTTACGGCGCATCGACATAAATCTTGGCCATTAGCGCCGAAGTCCAGGGTGCAAGCAGCGATTTTCTCAGCGAGCCGTAAGATGAGAAAATTTCTGGCGCCGGTGGGGATCGAACCCGCCATCTCCCGCTTATGAATCTAGCGCGCTAGCCACTAGACCACGGGAGACCTCAGCAGTTGTCTATTATAATTCTTATGGGAATAATTATTGCGTATGGTGTAATACTTTGTCAAGTTTTTTTATATTAATAAGTGAATGAAAACGTGAAAAAAACTACCGAAAATCGTATTTAAATGTCTTCAATAGCTTGGTTTGACTAGAGTTTAGATTTCTTGAGCGAGCGGAAACGCGTAGCACGTACGGCAAACCGAATTTTCCATGCTAAAAATTACGGTAAATGTGAAGTTTAAGAGACTCTTAAGAGCGTCGTAATTTGTCGCATAAGTGCTACGCGTTTCCACTCGCTCAAGAAGATGTGTAAATTCTAGTCAATCCAACTTCCTAAAATGAATATAATTCTATGACCTAATTTGGTTTATTTTTTGGTTAGTGCATTGAATCGTGTATTAAAAAAAAAGTTGTAACCTGCATAACAGTCAACTTTAGTGCTTAATAACTTTTTCCTAGGTCAGAGCGACTTTTTTTTTTTAACTGCTTCGTGTATGGTTCATCAAAATACCTCAAAGTGCAAAATTTAAAGAAGATCGGCGAGGAGCCCCTAAAGTGAAAAATTGGCAAACAAAATACTGTTGTAGTCGTTTGCGACTTTTTCCCCCCGTTTTTAGCGCGGTTCCTCCCTCCCCCATACGGAGGAACCCCGCTTATAAGGTTGATACAATGAAACAATCCGGAAGTGCCGACTAGAAAAATTTGCGTATCAGAACCCCTAGAGACCGCAAATGATGGTGGTTCAAATTTGTATATATATATATATATATATATATATATATATGTATATATTTATTTATATATATATATATATATATATATATATATATATATATATATATATTTGTCTGTTCGCTCTCTAGGTCGAAGACGAATGGTCCGATTTTGATGAAATTTGGTTCAAAAATCCGTCGTCCAATTTGAAAGGTCAAGTTCTTTAACCAGCGAAATCCGCCTTCCGGAAGATGGCGTTTGGGACGAAATTCGCGCAAAAAAAATCGTAACGCTTACGTTTTTGAGTTCATAAGCTTCTAAGTACTCGCTTTATATGATTCCTGGGCTAGGAAAACGAATGAAACCATTTTCAAGGCGATAGCTTTAACCGTTTTCGAGAAAATTGGAAAAATATTTTTTGAATACCGTTTTTGGTTTGGGTACTTAGAATCATGGGATTCAGTTGAAACATTTTCTGCATGTTCTACTTTCATCAAAACTAATATGTTGAAATTTTGGTTACGTTTGGAGTTATGGAAGGGTTAGAATAAAATATTTTATTAACAGACATAAAAAGTTTTAGTAACTTTGTTTACTTTCCTTAATATCTCGAAAAAGGTTGAGAATCTTGGTAATCGGAAGAATACCATTAGAAAGCTTATTAAATTCTCTAAAAAAAAAGGTTCTAATGAAAGTTTTGATTAGGCGATGTCAATCGGAGAAATAAGAGCTTAAAACTTTAAAGTAATTGATTTCGCTTATTCGAACTGTTCTTTTTGTCTGTTTTTTATTCCTTGTTCTTTTTTAATTGCTTATTGTTGGATAATGTATTTGAAAATAAAACAGGTTAAGAAAAATAAGAAAAACAATTTAATGTTAGAGATATGGATTTCCAAGATATATAGCTTTTCAACTGCCTAGCGTCCTTCCTAGGGAGGGTTCTTTGTCTTTGATTTTGGTACTTAGAATCATGGGATACAGTTGAAACATTTTCTGCATGTTCGAGTTTCATCAACACTAATATGTTGAAATTTTTGTTACGTTTAGAGTAAAGGAAGGGTTAGAATAAAATATTTTATTAACAGACAAAAAAAGTTTTGGTAACTTTGTATAATTTCGTTAGTATCTCGAAAACCGTTGACAATCTTGTGAAGCGGAAGATTACCATTCGGAAGCTTACTAAATGCTCTACAAAAAAGGTTTTGAAGAAAGTTTTAATTAGGCGATGTCAATCGGAGAAAAAAGTGCTTAAAGCTTTAAATTAATTGATTTCGTTTATTCCAATGATTCTTTTTGTCTGTTTTATTTCTTGTTATTTTTTAATTGCTTATAGTTGGATAATGTATTTGACAATAAAACTGGTTAAGTAAAATAACAAAAACAATTTATTGTTAGAAATATAGATTTCCAAGATTCCAAGACCTTGTCACTAGCGGGTCCGTTTCTTGTGTAGCCGACCCTTCCAGGTAAGATTGTAAATCATGACCTTTCAAGACTTTACTACTCACAGGAATGGCGTTAGTGACCTTAAGGGTTGACACGCCATTATAATAATTAATTTAAAAAAAAAAGACTGGTGGAACCAAAATAATAACTGCTTCTATTTTAATCTTTCCAAATTAGACTGGGGATATGAACGGAACCGCGCTAAGATGATGCAGTCCTGCGAGACGGACTTTTTTTTATTTCAAATGAGTTTCACTTAACCTTTAATTTTTATTTTTTGGAAATAAAAATAAAAATTTCATCGTAATTTATATTTATTATTATTTTTTTTTTAAATTGTCTAATAATTTTTATTTCAAAAACTTAAAAATAAAAATTATTTGAATAATGTTATTTCAATTTTTTTTATAAAAGTGTTTAATAACAATTTTTTATTATTTTACGTTTAAACATTATTTTAAATAAAAAAAAAAACAATATTAGTGCCATAATGAATAGATTTATTGATTTTAAGACCTCGCACACATAGCGACTAATAATGAATAGAAACGAAAACAAAAAAAAAAGTAATGCACAAAAACAAATTCTAGAATATAAAATATATACTCATACAAATCAGTTTGATTCAGACGAACTTTGATTCACTCACATAAACAAATAACTTCTAATAAACAAAAGGTTCCAAATCATGTATTTATTTATTTGTTCCGAGGATAAGAGATATTTAATAAATGAGTTTCACTTATCATTTAATTTTTATTATTGGGAAATGAAAATAAAAATTCCAACGTAATTGATATATTTTATTATTTTTTTAAGAACAATTTCTAATCATTTATATTTTAAAAACCTTACACCTCTCCTTATTCAATCCTATCCCCCCCCCCCATCTTGCCTACTGCCTCTCTTTCACTTGACTAAATATGAAAGCCATATTCCTTTTTTTGACTATATATGGAAATGAAAAGAACCTCCGCGATTCATAAGATTGGACTCTTAGCGTTGATGTTACTTTTCTTTCCGCCTATTGGCAAGAACTGGCTTTAGAATGGACTATATTGGACTACTAAGCAGCTAACTATATTATTCCACCGGTCTTCGAGTTGCCGTCCGATCCATACTGGCTCAAATCCTTGTAAAAGATAACAATCAATAACGATCCTTTTCGGCCCTGCTCATCTTATATTTTAGTGCCCATCTTTCCGAGAACAAGAAGCCCTCAATACGCCCTTCGTAGAACTATTTTTTTTGTATACCACACCCTACCCGTGGAAGGTCTAAAAGGCAAGATAAGGTGTAGTTTACAACTTCTTAGAAGGGCGGATTATGGTCGGGCTCCTGTAAGGTGGGCTTTACGAATCTCTGAGCAAGGAAGGCATAGGATCGGCCTTGACTCGTTCTATCGATCCCTCTACAATACGGAGCGAAGCAAGACACGGATCAGGCATACAATGAACGCACCGGCGGCTTCGACAGACCCCATTGTAGTCCGTTCCCTTTCATCTTGCCGCCACATTTTTCTCGGTATTCTCTATCTAGGGGCTTATCTAGAGAGGGATCCGTGCCTGGAGTTGATGTAGTAAAGGCAACCGAATTCCGTCCAATCATTTTAATTGGAAAGGGTAATAAACATTTTAGGTACAAAAAACAAAATTCAACAGAATATTTAGAGCAAGTCCTCATCAGTCAAT
Organism: Gonocerus acuteangulatus; assembly: GCA_946811695.1. Classification (NCBI taxonomy): domain Eukaryota; kingdom Metazoa; phylum Arthropoda; class Insecta; order Hemiptera; family Coreidae; genus Gonocerus; species Gonocerus acuteangulatus. The sequence continues at coordinate 129,059,303 of OX328123.1, read as the reverse complement.
AGCTTTACTTCATAATTACATTGCTTATATGATTTCCTATTTTCATTGTACTCGTAATAATATTTTATCCTAGGTTTAATAACTAATTTTCTGAGCTGGTTGTCTTCAATAATAACAAAATTCTCAATCTTGTATCTGTTTTGATATGTTTAATTTAATGATACAGTTCAAAAATCTCAAAGAATTTTTTATTTTATTAGAAACAGTTTTGTAACCGTTTAGTTATCTTAGAAGGACTTGTGTAAAATTATCCCATCCTCTAATTAATTAATAAATGAGTACCTACAAACAGGTATATACCGTGGCCGGAGCTTAGTATTGACCAAGCCGTGATAGTGGGGCGAATACTGTACCGCTATCTCCTCCTCTGTATTCAGATTCTTGACTACGCGGCCCACTTGGGAGATGTTGTGGTCAGTAATATGTTCCGGCTGTCTGATATTCCTCTTTGCTGGTATCCATTAATCATTTAACTAAAGGATAAGTGGGAGTAGCGACGACCTGGGACCCCGGATCCAACCGACGCACAGTGTCACGAGCAGTGTTCAAAAATAAGAAAAATGAAGTTTGAAAACAATTTTTTTGATGGTCAATATTAAAATTAGAACCTTAGAACAGAAAGAAAACATCAAAATTACAACATAAAAACAAAGACTAAAAGCTAAGGATTAACATGAATTGTTGATACTAATGCAAATATTAAAACTGGTTCGGTTAGTAAATATTTACTTTGGCTGTTCCAATCTTATTACTTGAACATTTTCATTCTTCTTGTATCATGCTGAAGTGTCAGTCCTAAGTGAATTGTTGATTGACTAATCTTGGCCAACAATGCAAAAATGGGGAAGTTATGGTGTTTTAAATATTTAAGAAATTCTCATCATTTTTTCAACTTTGGAAATGATTTAAGAAAAAACGTAAAATAACGGTTTTTTCATACTTTAACCATAAATAGTACATTGCTTCACAATTATTTTGATACCTAGTTTACCTGCTTTTAGTTGCTTCTTACAGAGATATTGTGGTTTTTAGATTTCATCACCAATAAAATCATTACGACGTCTGGCGCAGTAATGAACCAAACACTAGATACGATGCTTTATTTGATAGAATCGTGCAAGAATATAATTTATCTGAATGTTAGGATAAAGTTAAGGAGAATATAAGAAAATTGATTGAGATTGTTTTGCTTGGATATTCAACAAAATTAGGACCGCTGTTGCAGGTTTTCAGGGAAATTCAAAGCAAAATCGAAGATTGGCTGAATATAAACATTAAACTCCCTGATAATGATTTTGAAATATGTTGACGAGATAATTATAAACCAGGTCCTTCCCGTGGAAGAGCGCAAGTACGTTTCGGACGAAATAGACTTTGCCGCCTAGTTTAATCTCCGGACGAAATAGAGTTTGCCGCCTAGTTTATTTCTAAGGACTTTCCAAGGAGGAAATGGGATTATTAATCAATACGCCAAAGCTTTTTTTAGTTCCCCTATCAACGGTAAAACCGCCCCCATATTTTTTAGCAATCCAAAATTAAGTGCCAATATTACTGGACTGGAGATAAAATTAATAATCAATTAGGGCACCGTTTTGAAAACTGTTTCTAATGGTAATTCAATTAATGCCGAAATTAACTGATTAAATTAATGTGACTTAAGAATTATATCTGAAGCAGTATTCATGGTATTATATGCCAGTGTATTGATACTGCTTCTTGTATTGATACAAATATGGATTTAATGAAAATGCTTCTCCTCCCATCAGGTCCACACTTGTCAACTTTAAGTAAGATATGTAACAATTGAAATTTAAATAAATAAAATTTAAGTAAAGTTAGCTCCAAAATCAAAAACAAAATTGAAGCAAAAGTTTTATCATACTTAATTTTAAATAAAAATGATAGTATTTGTTTACAATCAAGCGATTCTGAGAAGAAATAATTTTTTTTTATCAGTAAAATTTCTTTATATAATTTTTATAAGTTCGCAAATAACATACGTAAGTTCCCATATACATTTTATGTCAGTATGTACTATAATAAATTATTTTCTTCAGTCAAAATTTCTTTTTTCTCTTATGTTCGAGTTTTTTAATAACAGAAAAAAATAATAATCCTAGTCTAGACAAAAATACGATTTTTGATTTTTTACCCCATATACTCGTGACACTGTGCGACGAAGAGACTAGCAGACAAAATCCTAAGTGCACGCCTGAGTTTTGTACTCAGCTCCTCCAGCATATTAGTTGAGTGCTCTCCCACAGCCCTAAGTGACAGAGCACTTGACCCCATATATATATATATATATATATATATATATATATATATACACAGACACATATATGATGGCTACTATAGGATTGATTGATTTTATGCTACATCCTGCAATGCAGGAAATAATTTGCAGGACTTAAAAGTATTGTTCAAACTTATTTTGAACTGATATTAGTTTTAATAATTCGGTCTTTGGGGTCTATTTGCGAAGACCACATCCAGTTACATACTTTGAAGTATCTGTCGTGATTTTAAACAGTGATTTCGGTACTTGCTGATTAGCTTACCAGTCCAGTCAACGAACAGTTATAGATGGAAATTTTTAGAAGACACTTTTTGACTTCGTAACTTTGTTTGGCCTAGATAGGAGGTGAACATATCAAAAGTCCTCGCCCCTAACCTTTAAGCGGGGGGGGAGGGGGGGGTTTAGAAGGTCCCATTTTTCGCGTTTTCACTTGGATCTCGGAAACCCTGCGTCCTAGCGACATAACCATTCTATAACAAACGAAAGCTGATTAAATTTCCTACAAGTTCTATTCTATAAAGATTTTCGAGATATCTTTAGTTTTCGAAATATCCGTTCTTGAAAGTCTGTCATTTTGGGTAAAAACACTTTTGCCGCATATTTTTTCCCCGTTTTGACCGGATAACTCTTCAACGATGTACCAAAATAATAAATAACGGTTATAGGGTTGTAGAGTATTGCATTCCCTTAAATAATATATATTACTTTGCTATTTTATGAATTTTCCTTCAAACGTAAAAATAATTTCAGTGTTCATGGTGAAATCTGAAATGTAGCGACTAACAGCCCAGGAAACTGAGAGTTATAGGTAGAAATGTTTGGAACACAATTTTTAACTTCATAACTGTGTTTCGGCTAGTTAGGTGGTAAACATATCAAAAGTCCTCACCCGTTGCCTTTGAGCCGGGGGGGGGGGAGGGGGAGGGGTTTAGAAGGTCCCATTTTTCGGGTTTTCACTTATATCTCGGAAACCCTGCGTCCTAGCGACATGACCATCCTATAACAAATGAAAGCTTGTTAAATTTCCTACAAGTTCTATTCAATGAAGTTTTTCGAGATATCTTTAGTTTTCAAAATATCCGCTCTTGAAAGTCTGTCATTTTGGGAAAAAACACACTTTTTTCTATTCTCGACCGGATATCTCTTCAACGATGCACCCAAAAAATAAATGTCGGTTATGGGGTTGTAGAGCATTCCATTCGCTTCAATAATATATATTACAATACTATTTCATGTATTTTCTTTCAAACGTTATATACGCACTCACATGGTCTTAACAAAACCATTGCCAATATAATGGTCAAGATGTTATATAATTGAGTGTGAATAACTGGTCAGAGGCCCAAAATTATATAGTTCGTACTATTTATACGTCCATAATTACCTGTATTTACATAATGGAGTATATTTTGGACAATACATTGACTGGAAATGGTGAGAAATTGAACGGTTCATTGGTCGACAGTTGTTGCAAGATATATATATTATTGAAGCGAATGGAATGTCCTACAACCCTATAGCCGACATTTATTTTTTGGATTCATCGTTGAAGAGATATCCGGTCGAAAATAGAAAAAGGTGTGTTTTTTTCCCAAAATGACAGACTTCCACGAGCGGATATTCCGAAAACTAAAGATATCTTGAAAAACTTTATAGAATAGAACTTGTAGGAAATTTAATAACCTTTCATTTGTTATAGAATGGTCATGTCGCTAGGACGAAGGGTTTCCGAGATATTAGTGAAAACCCGAAAAATGGGACCTTCTAAACCCCCCTTCCTCACGGCTTAAAGGCTAGATGCGAGGACTTTTGATATGTTCACCTCCTATCTAGGCCAAACAAAGTTACGAAGTCAAAAATTTTGTTCCAAAAATTTCCATCTATAGCTGTTTTCAAGCATTCGTTGCCTGGACTGTACTGGTTCTTTGCAGGTTATCGGTTACTTCTTTACATCTTTTTGTGCTTCGACTGCTTTACACGTTATCTAAGGTTAGAAACCTCACATCATATAAATAAAGTAATCAAAAGTTAATATAGTAATGAAAAGTTTTTAAAATTACTGCAATCAATACTAAATGTAACTTGTTTATATATTTATATAATATGGTTTGTAACTAACCGTTAGATAACTTGTATTTGTAAGTAATACTTTTAGGCTTGTAAACAATAAATGAAAATAAGCAGAATATATTTCAGCAAGCAATATTTATTAATAAAAAAGTTAATATTATAAAAATCAATGGTCATTGTGAAGTTTAAGAGCCTCCTCGCCGATTTTTTTGTCCGGTGGTTCTATAACATATTTATATTTTATATTTATTTCGCATTATGGGCATACGTGCCTATGCTTTTCCACTCGCTTTAGAAGATATCAAAACTCTGCTCAATCCAACTCGCTAAAATTAATAGAATTCTATTAATTTTTGGGAGTTGAATTGACTATTGGGAATTACCATTACCGATGGCGGCGCCACTGTCGTTGTCAAAATGGCGGTATACAAAGGGTAACCTGTGACATTTGTACATAGTGATTGCTGATAACAAGTTTTTTCGTAGTTTTTGTGGTTCTATTTCACGTTAATATTAGTGTTTTCATCAAGAAACAGGGTTTTTGGAAGCTCTATTTTATTTGTGTACTCAAATATGTATGAATATTGGACTAACAGTGAGTTATTGTGAGTTGTTGTTATTGTGATGGATAAGCAAAAGTGTTATAATCACTACAGATACTTCACAAGTAACTGGATGTGGTCTTCGCAAGCAGACCCGTTATTTGTTATAAATATTCCATAAGTTTGATTCTACTCCACGGTTCAAAAATATTCTTACTCGAAAGAATTGCATCATCTTAGGATGTGTACCCTGTAATACTTAAATTTGGCGAAGACAGCTTGGGAAGAATCGTGACCAAAACTTCCAAACCTCCATGCTTCATTTGCATTGACCGAGGAGGACTGAACTTTATGTCTGAACGCTAGAAAAATATTATAGGAAATATATTAGGCATTCGAATGCGGCACGCCGGAAAGCCCAAGACTGATATCTACTGTTGGTTGAAATACTCCCACTACTTAAAACGGAACAAAAATTCACAAATCTCAGTTTTGATGTATGTGGGTCATTTAGAGAAATGTTTCATCTCTCTGTGATATTTATGAATGGGCGAAACAAAAAACCTAGTATTTCCCTTTTTTTTTCAAAAACGTTTGAAGATACCACAAACAAAAAATGTAATGCTGGAAAGGAGTCGTCAGAGACATAGGCCTGTAGGTTTAGCCAGGCGGCGAGAGAAAGCCGAACATGATGAGGAGTGCTTATTACCGCGCTACTCCTGCGCTAAGCTCCTCGATTAGGGAGCATCAGGCCTCTATCCGGGTCACGCACTCATCACAGCTACATTTTCACTCTTCCAGTCCTTGTATTGATCCAAGAATCTAATTAGCATAAAGTAATCATCATAATTATAGTAATCAGTTAATGTAATAGACTCTCCATTTAGTAAGTCAAACGGTGGAATATATTATCTTCATTAGACAGCAGAAATTCGAGCAATAGACCACGTAAATTCATTATTACAGCAAAACAAAAAATAAAATGGTGACTATTTTTCATTATGTATTTTATGTGTCAGAAGGTTTAATTTCATTAACTACTCACCACATATACTTAAGAACAGGAAAAGAACAGTTAATAAAAATTAAATAGAATCTAGATGAAATATTTTTTAGCTTAATAAAAATACATGACGCATAATGACTCATTTAATAAAAGAAAATGTCTCTCATTGGTTCAATACATTCTCTCCTCATATTGGTCAAATTCATACCCTTCTCTCGTTGGTTCAAAATATTCTAGCTCTAATTCGTCCAACTTATTCTCCTTTCTGATTGGTCGATCTTATTCATTTCAGTAATTGATCATATATATCCCTTTTTCTAATTTGTCCAATTCATACCCTTCTCTCATTGGTTCAATACATTCTCTCCTCATATTGGTCAAATTCATACCCTTCTCTCGTTGGTTCAAAATATTCTAGACTCTAATTGGCCCAACTTATTCTCCTTTCTGATTGGTCGATCTTATTCGTTTCAGTGATTGATCATATACATTCCTTTTTCTAATTGGTCCAATTCATACTCTTCTCTCATTGGTTCAATACATTTTCTAGTCTAATTGGTCCTGCTTATTCCCTTCTTTGATTAGTCGATCATATTACTCTCAACGATTTCTGCAATACATTTCCTTCTCTAATTGGTCCAATTCATACCCTTCTCCCATTGGTTCAATACACTCTCTACTCCAATTGGTCCAATTCATACCCTTCTCTCATAGGTTCAATACATTCTCTATTCTAATTGGTCCAGCTTATTCCCTTCTTTGATTAGTCGATCTTATTCCTCTTAGTGATTTCTGCAATACATTCCCTTCTCTAATTGGTCCAATTCATACCCTTCTCTCATTGGTTCAATACACTCTCTACTCTAATTGGTCCAATTCATACCCTTCTCTCATTGGTTCAATACATTCTCTACTCTAATTGGTCCAATTCATACCCTCCTCAAATTGGTCCAACTAATTCCCATTTCTGATTGGTCGATCTAATTCCTTACAGTGATTGCTCATATACGTTCCTTTTTCCAATTGGTACAATTCATACTCTTCTCTCATTGGTTTAATACATTCTCTACTCTAATTGTTCCAGCTTATTCGCTTCTCTGATTGGTCGATCTTATTCCTTTCAGTGATTTCTGCAATACATACCCTTTTCTAATTGGTCAAATTCATACCCTTCTCTCATTGGTTCAAGACATTCTCGACTCGGGTCTTTTTACGAATACCACATCCAGTTACTTTTGAAGTAGCAGTAGTGATTGCATCAGTGATTCAGCGCATGCGCATAACTCCTTTGCCTTCCTATTGGAGGATTCCGATGAGCAATTGTATTGGTTCTTGCTGGGAGTAAAGTAACCTTCAACAGTGAATTAATTTATGTTTATAAAAAAGCTCTGCTAATGTTAGTGGGGAAAAATGGGTCTTTTACAATTAGTTCGCGATGTTCCTGACAAAGAAAAAGCGATTGGTTTCTTACTCGGAAAAATTAATAGAATTCTTTTAATTTTAGCGAGTTGGATAGACTAGAGCCGCTAAAATTAATAGAATTTTATTAATTTTAGCGAGGTGGATTGACTAGAATTTTGATATCTTCTTGAGCGAGTGTAGCGAGCGGAAACGCATAGCACGTATGCCCATAATGCTAAATAAATGTAAAATATCCAAAAAGAGAGAGAGATAGAAAAGGAATAAAATATGTGTGTTTACAAATATCGTTGTTTATGTTATCCGTCATAACCTGTAAAACAGTTAACTTTAATGCTTATTAACTTTTTTCGTAGTTAAGAGAATTGATTTTGATCATATTAACCTTTTTATTAATAAATATTGCTTCCCATTATCTAATATGAATTATAACCGTAGATAACGAGTCAAGTAGTAATAGATAACCAGCAAAGAACCTGTAAGCTTATCAGCGAGTACGAGTAACTGTTATAAATCACTACTGCTACTTCAAAAGTAACTGGATGTGGTCTTCCCCAAAAGACCCGAATATTTATTCACATAAGTATATTATCAATAATTCTAAACCTTGGTTACATGTACGTTTTGTGAGTATATGTGTGTAAATAATCGATATAGGAGTATGTGTGGTTTGTGTGAATGTTCCAAGTGTGAATGAGTTACTGTAAATATGTAAATAACTGACTAATTAGATTTAAGTTTAGAATTAAGGGTGGTTTCAATATATTTTAAAAAGGAACTCACCGAAGTTAGAATAGTTTAATTAGGTTAAGAACTGTTTCTTTGTTGGTTTACAAATCAACAATAAAGAATGGTGCCAATGACCATAGCAGTAGACAACCAAAAAAAAAAAAAAAAAAAAAAAAAAAAAAATCAATAATTCTTCAAAAATCTTAAGGGATAACTCCAAAATGTATAAACGTTGTTGAAAGGTTTCTAACAATTTTCTTACAAAAAAAAATAATTATTTTTTATGTGTGAATAAGAAAATACCTTCCCAGGGCGTAATTCTCACAATGAATTTTTAATAAAAATATGCGGAAAAATCTATTAGATATAAAAGATGTATTTAAACAAGTTTTCTAGTGTACAGATGGTCATTAATGATTGGCTTAAAGGAAATCATGGGAGAGGTGATTAGGCATGGGAAGACTAAGAAGAAAAACAGGAATGGATTGGGAAGAGGGAAGAAGAGGAAACGGCTGAAGAATCCCTCAGCAAGAAGATTCTTTGAGAAGCAATTCTTGGTGCACAACAGAACTCTAGCGCTTCTTGGTAAGCTAGCTAAGTCAATTGCAAAACTATTCAGCATATGTCTCTTTGCCAAAAGAAGAAAACCTTCCTATGACCCTCTATGGTTATTGAGCATATATTATAATTTTGTATCACATATATGACAGACGGAAAATCAATAAAAAATTTGATAATTTCAAGTCACAATAAAATATTGATTTTTTTTTCAAACAAGAGGGCAAAGGGTTCAGATCAAAAATATGTATTTTTCTGATTTTTTTTTGTTTTGAATTTTATTTTAATCAACTTAAGCAAACAACTCAAATTCAGTGAAATTATGCAAGTAGAAAGACTAATTTAATAGATAGAAATAATCAATTTCCAAGTATTTAATGTATTTCTGTTTATATGCCATATTTTTCTAATATTCATTTATTTTTAACTTCTTCTAGATTATGGTTATCCTACTTTCATTACATTTTTCTCATAGTCGGAGAGCTGGTAACGCACTTTTCATGAAGTGTTTTATGCACCATGAAATTTTGCTATAATGTACCTCTTAGGTAGATAAGAAGGTAAATATGTGTTTCCAGGACATACCTTGGTGCACCATGTACTGCACATAGGGGAAAGGTGCAAAAAAATATTGCCCAAAAGTAGAGTTTTATTACAAAGGCAACTATTATTAATGAAAAAAATTGCAAATGAAGGCAATTTTAAAATTAATAATAAACAAGGCAGCCACTTTTAAGGGAGTTAATATGTAAATTTAAAAAAAAAAAAAAAAAAAGTACCTAGTTTTTATTTTTAATATTAAATGAAGTGCTTTATTCATGCTGCGATTTAAACAGCGTCTTCAATAAACATATTTGAAAATAATTACAAAAGGGCAGACACTTTTGTGGGGTTTAATTATCAGGAAACATAAAAATAAATGTTGCATATGATAGACTGCAATACACTGCGCGTAACCGTAAGAGTGAATGACAGCACCGCACAGTTGTGGTTATTCTCTCTGCTCTCAATGGTTCTTGCTCATATGATCTTGTACAGCTGTCCCGGTTTAAAAGGCAGCTCGAATAAAACTCTCATTTAATATTAGAATAAAAACAACTAATTTTTTTTTCCCGTGTTATACCCTTTAAAAGTGTCTGCCTTATTTATTATTCATTGTAAAATTGTCTTAATTTTACATTAAAGATGGCTTCTGATTAAAACTCTATTTTTGGGAAATATTTTTTTGCACCTTTCCCCTATACCTGGTACACCAAGGTATGTCCAGGAAACACATATTTACCTTCTTATCTACCCAAGAGGTACATTATAGCAAAATTTCAAGGTGCATAAAACACTTCATGAATCGTGCGGTTACTGGCTCTCGGACTATCATCCATACATTTAGTTTTAATTTTGTTCTGTTATTTTGTTTAAAAGGTAATTTTTGTATAAACTGACATTTTGAAAAATGTCGAAGTTTCAGTGAAAAAATAATTATAATTTTACCTAATTAATGTTAAAAATAATCAGAAATAGATAATGTTTGTTCCATAATAACCAGTGAAGGGTTGTGCATTTTCATTTGCTGTAAAATTATTTGCTTTTATTGATCAAAATGTTGTAATTTTTTTCTGAGTTTTTAGAATCTTAATTCTTGAGCAGGTTTTTAATAAAATTTAAACTAATAATGCTTTTTCAAAAAGAAATACTTAAAAATATTCACACGTTGAAAGTTTCTGATTTTTATTTGTGTGTTTGTCGAGGCAAGGTGATGAGGTGGAAAAAATCTTGTTGAATACCAGGACATTCACAATCAAGCTACCGTATCCTGAAGGAAATACTACCAAATTCTCGGTGCTCGGTAGCACTGACCAACTCTCCAGCACTGTTGGAGAGTCAAGATTTAGGAAGCTGCTCAACTCTTCAAGCGTTATCATCGGGCTGAAGATGAGCGAGGTGAGAAATGAGGCGCCCACAACTCTAGCCAAGGAGGAATATCGCCATGATTTGGATATCAGCTCTTTCAAAGAAGAGACACAGATAAAGTTCAGCACTGCACTGGCAAGGCTAATCAGTGCTGTATCCAATCTCTCGGCCACTCCTCTCCAGTCTCATACTCCCTGTGATAAGGTATTTACCATTCCTTGTAAGGTATCAATACTACTAAAGTATTTTTAATTAATTTAGTACTTAAGGTATAGTAATAATTATACTTAATTAATTTAATACTTAAGGTATACTTAATTCATTTTGTACTTAATGTATACTACTAAGGTTTACTTAATTAATTTAATACTTAAGGTATACTTAATTCATTTAATACTTAAGGTATACTTAATTCAATTAATACTTAAGGTATTCTGCTAAGGTATCAATGAGGGAAAGGCATTCTATCCTCAGAACGAGAGTGTCTAGAAACCTCATCAGAATGCAAAAGAATATACTGTAACAGAATATGTACCCCTAAAAATTGAAGTCTTTCCTATTACAGGAGGTTACTTTTTTTTTCTTTTTTTTTTTTACGGCGCTTCGACATCTAGGCCATTAGCGCCAACATCCAGGGTGCAGCGAGGAATCTTCCCGATGGGAAGATTCGGCTCGTTGAGCCATGGGATGAGAAAATTCATGCCGCCGCACACTGTCACGAGCAGTGTTCGAAAATAAGAAAAATAAAGCTGAACAAAAAATTTTTGGAGTTTAATATTAAAATTATAGTCTTAGAAAGAAAACATCAAAATTAGATTATAAAAACAAAAGCTAAAAGCTAAGGATTGATTTGAATTGTCAATACAATTACAAATATTAAAACTTATTCGGTTAGTAAATAACGAGCCGTGGGATGACAAAATTCCTGCCACCGGTGGGGATCGAACCCACCATCTCCTGCTTATGAATCTAAGGCGCTAGCCACTAGACCACGGAAGACCCCTACAGGAGGTTACCGATACTAAACCACACACTTCTCAATTTTTGGCTTACATAAATCTACTTAATGGAAAATTATATGAATTATAATTATTCATAATCATGATTCTCTTAAATACAGATGCATCAACATTCAAGCATCCACCACAATCATTTTATTAGTCCCAAAACGATGCTTCAGAGACACTGCTTCACCAGCAATGCGTCTCGTTTTTCACACGAGGAGGCCTGCTTTGGGAACTAATAAAATTATTGTGGTGGTGTCACGATGTTTGTTTTGCCTGTAGTATGCAGTATTGCTACCATCCAGCCAAATCATTGTCAAGTTTTTAAATATTATTTCTATTGGACAAGGAGGGGTAGAAATTCACTTAGGATAAATATCATTAAAACGTATTTATTTGTAATCCCCCTGGCCCACCCAGCGTTTAATGGATACCCACAAAGGGGAAAATCTGGAGCATAGTTCTGATCACACTATTTCCTTAGTAAGCCTTAAGGTCAAAAGTCAGGTACCTGCACAGTATCTGCCTCGCTGTAGCCTGTGGAGGAGTGTATTTTTTTTTTTTTTTTTATCATCTGATGTTCCTTTTTCCCGCAACTGTTATGTTAATATGATATTGGTTAGTCTTCATGAGATTTTTGAATATTCTTTTACAGTGGTTTGAGTGCAGGAAGAACTTGGAAGAAATATTTCTGGGGCCACTTCCTTCTTGCCCTTGCACCTATCCTTCTGAAATATTTTATGAAGATAAAATTTGGGATGACTCTCAACAAAGGTTTGTTATTTGTCAAATATATCTTCTAACTCACTCTACATATTTTTATAGCAATCCTAAGTTAGTAACAATTCATAACTATTGAAATTTGGTTTGTTTAATTTACTTACTGTGTACGGTCCCCTGAACCATCGAACCAATGCAAAATCATTGAGCCTAATAGCTTATTAACAAAATATCATTATTTTCATTGTTTCAATAAGAATTGAAAATTAAGAAATGTTAAGTAAAAGTTGACTCGTGCTCACCGGATGAAGCAAGAAGACAGAAAGTACTACACTCATTTAGCAACAAACAGCTCTCCCTCTCTCCTCTCCCTCCCCCTCCCCCTACCCCTCCCCTGTTCCGAATATTCCCCAGACCGCAAGTTTATAAGTCCAAGTTTGTTCTGTGCTGTGAGGCTTGAGGAAAGCCCCAATACTTGACATAGGAGTCCGTATCTCCTGTTCAATTCCTGTCTTTTTGGTCGTGTTTGGGGTTCCAAGTTAGTCTGCTGTCTAGTTATATTACTTCCTCGGATACAGAAGGTTTGTGGTTGCAAATGTGAACTGGAGGAATGGCTACTTATTGGCGCCTTAGATTCATAAACGGGAGATGGTGGGTTCGATCCCCACCGGTGCCAGAAATTTTCTCATCTCAGGGCTCGCTGAGAAAATTCCTGGCTGCACCCTGGACGTCGGTGCTAATGGCCACAATTTGTCGATGCGCAGTAAAAAAAAAAAAAAAAAAGAAAAAAAATTAGCTTAAGTCAAACTTATACCACAACATTGCATTACATAGTACATAACATTGCATGTGCATAGTACAAAAATTGCATCCACTTTATGACACATATCATAATTTATAAAGGTTCTGATTATTGATTACTTCTTACTAGGTACTATCGTTGGAGAGATGCTAGCAGTGATGGAAAGCGACTTGACATCTACAAGCCTGGTGCTGAATACTGCATCAGATCTCTCATTGCCCATGGCAGTACTTCCCTTGCAGCTCAACATTGCTGCTATGACAGGTCAGTTCTTATTTATAGTTATTTTGAAAGCTCCTTTCTCTATTTATTTAAATTCCTTATTTCATTTTGTTTTTTTTTGGGGGGGGGGGGGGGTTATATATATTTAGATTTAGATTATGGGTGTCTGGTAAAGCATTCCAGGATAAGCTGCACCTTATCCTTAAGACCTCTGGTCCACTCATATATATATATATATATATATATATATATATATATATATATATATATATATATATATATATATATATTCCAAGTTTAGGATTTTAGATAGAAATTGTAAAGCTACTCGTTGTATAATATATTAATAAAAGTCCATCACGCAGGAGCTGCATAACTAAGCACTTTGCTCAGAATTTGGGTAGTTTAGACTGCTTTCCAGAACAATTTACTTAAAATATCCTACATAAAAAAAAAACAAAAACATAAATAGTTCTCTTTTAATTTTGTAATGAGTAACTGATCAATTATTAATTTGCTTCCAGAGTTATGTTTACACATGGTACCTACTACACTACGTAATAAATACAAAAATCCTCATATTATCGTATTTTGATCTAAAGCAGGAACAGGATACAGTCTCTCTAGTGGTAGAAAGCGCTCCTTGCTGCGGCTTTGTGAACCTACGTCTGGCGGGCTTTTCTATTGAAATATATTACAAAGTAAACCCCCCTTTCCGATTGACCGATTCAGCTCATTTTTACAACACTTCTTTCTCATGAGTTACCCACGATGTATACTGCGTTTCGTTACAATACAGCAGAAATTACGACCGGTATGAGTATATTAGTAATTTGGGTCCGGAGTAAACCCCCCCTCCTAATAAACCAATTTAGTTTATTTTTACAACACATATTTACCTGTAGATTACCACTACGAATACCTAGTTTCGTCGAAATATACCAAAATCACGGCTGGTAGTGGCGAATTGGTATTGTGGGTCCAGAGTAAACCCCCCCCTCCTAATGAACCGATTTAGTTTATTTTTACAACACATATTTACCTGTGGATTACCACTACGAATATCGAGTTTCGTCGAAATATACCAAAAATCACGGCTGGTAGTGGCGAATTGGTATTGTGGGTCCGGAGTAATTCCCCCTTCCTAATGAACCGATTTAGTTCATTTTTATATCTCACTTTTCTCTCTATATTACCACTACGAATACCAAGTTTCGTTGAAATATAACAAATATTACAGCTGACATGGTCAAATTAGTGTTTTGGGTTCGGGGTAAACCCCCCCCCTTCCGGTGGACCGACATTGGTGGTTAACGAACTCGTTCAATCGTTTGCTAATTGAATGCTATATACCAAGTTTCGTGGCGAAAAAACAAAAACTCTGGCCGCTATCGTGTTAACAGACATATACATATATATATATATATATATATATATATATATATATATATATATATATATATATACATAAATTTTAACGGGGGTCATTTTCGGTGTCTACTAGGTAGGATCGATACAGATTTGAAGAAATTTTTCAAAAATTCCGTCATGAGTCCAACCTCAATAGCTACTTTCCTTCGGAGGAAAGTGCTAATAAATAATTTGATTGCATTAACTAAAATAGAAAATTGTTTTTTTTTTTTGTTTTTTTTAATTTAAAAATGTTTAGGATATAATGGCTCCTGAGGAGGTGGTATGAAGGCCACAAAACATGTAGGGCAAGCTAAGTATAAAGTAGTACATAAGAAAAAGGAGTATATTTTTTTATCTACACCATATATATACAAAAAGAACATATATATATATATATATATATATATATATATATATATATATATACACGCGTTTGTGCATGTATCCATGCATGTGTGTGTTTGTGACATAAGATGCGCATTTTTCATTATTTGTTTAGGGATAGAAAGTTAATTACAAGAGGATCAGGAGCTGGAAATCCTAATTATGTCTCACCTGATGTATCCCAAATCCTCCATGAAAAAATTGATATACTTCCTTGGAAGCTTTGCAAAGGAGACTTTACAAGGTATTCATTCTGGATCAGTAAATTATATTTTATAAGTATACGCAATTCCTTATAAAGGGAATAAAAATTTATCTTCTTCTCTACCTCATTTGTAGAGTATGTGAGTTCATAAATTTTCAGCCAGAATTTTACAATAACATAGTAATAATACCGTGTACTATATTATGTTATGAAATGTGGACCTTCATAAGCTACATTCAACTTGTGTTCTCTGCCTTCCAAAAATAGTGCCAGAAAAAACTTTGGCTTTTGATTAGCAATATCCCCCTTAGATCTGTTTCAATTTTGCAAATATTACAATCTTAAATTCCTCAAGTTAACAAAAAACGTCAGGGTTCAATGTTGCTCCAAAGTCCTTCATTCCAGTTACATTTTGCATGACACACAACAAAAACACAACTCTCAAAAATCATTGCAGCATGGATGTAACTCGGACTGTACAAATGGATTAAAATACATGCATAATGATGGAGAACAAACGCAGCAATGTCAGGCAGCTTGCAAAGTTGCCACTCTCATTACTTATCTAAACCATTCTGTACGACTTGATTCTGAAAAGTGAGTTTTAGTTCAAGCTTGGGCTGCTATTTTAATATAAATAGACACTGACGTTCTGTCTCTTCGTAACCCCCCCCCCAATAGATAATGAATATATAAGAATTTTAACCCTTTCTGGACTGTACTACAAGGACTAGTCACTCAAATGGGCCTGTATTAGCCCCTAAACGCTCCGATTCTCGCTCTACGTTCCTCACTATTATGCTATTCCTAACTGATTTATTTAGTTGCTCTCTACCGTCTTTAATTTACAAATTTCTCAGTTACCTTTTTTTTAAAAATGGAAATTATAATTATTACTTTAGCAATAAATAAGTATGATTAAGTAGAATACATTCTTTAAAGATTTTTATGTTCCGAATCAACTTTGGAAGAAGTAAATACATTTCCTAAGTTGTGGTGTTTTTCCATGTCAACACTTGTGACCATGCAGATAAGCCTCCGCCCTTTTTCCCATGGTGTGAATTTGTAAAATTTACTATTTTTGTTTGGATATCTATCCCTAATAAAACAAACTTGTTGGATTGCTCATTTTTAATTCCCGGTAATGTGCCATTGAAAGAAAACTTATTTCCCTGAAATTGCGATGCTCCCAGTGCAAAATTTTCCCTTCAGAAAAAGCTCAATATCTTCCTCGGAATCCTTAATATGCTCTTCGCCAATGCCTCCCGGAGCTGAGGAAGAACCATGCTGCAATATATCTTCTTCCCAAATTATCTTCACCCTCGTCACACTCACTATCACGGAGCAAGATGCTAGTCCTGAAATGCATCCACCAGTATATTGATACTTCACCCTCTGGGCCAAGGCCGCTCACCACCATTATATTGGTACTTTGTTATCTGGGCTAAAACCGTTCCCCTCCAATATATTGGTAAGCGTTAAGAAATCTAAATTTGTCAGCAAAATATAATAGTTTTGAGAATTTTGTCTAAAAATGAATATTTTATTTTCAAAATTAATTATAATGTACGCTATTTTTAGGTTCAATAAAATCAGGCCACCTAACAATGGAAATCTCTGTACAGAAAATCCAAAAAATGACATTTATGAAAAACAAGTGAGGTTAGTGAGATTCTTTTAAGACAAACTGTGTTACTTATTTTAAAATAAATTTATTTGCCAATGTTATAAAAAATAAATAATTTATTCTTAATATGTAAATAAATACATAACTTATGTATAAAAGATCATTTATTGAAGAGAAAACGAAATAAGTTGTTCTTTCTTCAGTTCTTAGTGTTATTTTTTAGAAGCTTTAATTCATGAAAATCAACTACTTATTTCTAAAAGTCAACTTTTTAGTGCAGAAATGTCCTAATCCCAAATTTTATTTATTTAAATAAACAAAATCATTTAGGATTTAATTAAAGTTTTGAATTTTATATGGTATTCGAAGATATTCAATTAGAAAAAATCTCAGGACTGAAAAATTGTTATTTTAAATGTACTGCTTTACTATTGATCTGCAAATGTGTATAAATATCTTTGTATTTATATGAATAAATGAGTTCAATGGAACAAACAAAAAAGAAAAAAAGTACGATTATTAAATAAGAAAAAACTCATTAAAAAAATTAAATAAAACACTTCATAATTACCCAAAACAATTAAAACCTTGGATTAAATCCTTGTAAAAAAGGATTTGCTCACTTCCATTTAACAAGTTTTAATATTTTGTTGCGTCAATAATTGCTTGTAGGCGTTTCGGCATTCAATGTACTAGGTTTTTAATTAAATCTAGGATGATTTGTTCCTATTCTAGAACCAGAAGTTGTGTAATCATGGTCTAGTCCTCCAGTGGTATGGCGTTTCTTTAAATGTTGGTGAAGGGAATACCACATATTTCCAGTTATATTTATATTGATGTCTGACATTAAATATTAACCAATACTTTGACCTCCTTCCATTATGTTGTGAATCATTGTCCTGCTGGAAATAGTACTGATCCTGGATTCCTATTTTTATGACACTTAACATGCTAATTGCGGCACAACATGTTCATGTAGCCTTCCACATTTACATTTTCTTGAACTCATTTATTCGTAAAACATGATTTACAACTACTTTTTTCTATCACTGTATTTATCACCAGTTATTGAAATATTTATTGTATTGGTATACCTGATATCTTATATAAACAAATATTTTTTTTTGTGGATAATAATGATATCAAAGCAGTACTTTTTTCACAATAGAAGAAAAACCCCAATTGACATTGTAATGGTGCAAAATTATTTTTGCATTTAATAATTTATTAATATTGTTAATTAACTTAACATTTACAACACAGAATTTGTCTTATACTTATCCAATGTTCTGAACATTTTATCTTTTTATTAATATCAGATGTATCACTACTTTTTACTTTTACTTATGGTTAAATAATTATTTATATACACACAGTTTTTTTTCAATGATCATTGTTACAGGAATGGTAAGTTTTGTATAAGTTGATTATTTATTAAAATTATATCTGTACAATTATATTTAGTTAACAACATGTACAAATTTAAGAGTTACCTTGAACTACATTTTATTTGTTAGGTTATTATTTATTTATATTTGTTTATTATGTGAATAAAATTGTCTTTTACATCATTTGTAATTGTGTTTCTATATAATTCTGTAAGTCCTTTTCACCAATAATATCAGATTTTTTATCCTAGTAATTATTTCTCCGCCAAATAAAAAAAAGTACATTTTTACATATCTCCATTTTTTTAAATGAATTTTCTCTTTGTCCAACAAACATACCCCCTGTTTAGATAGTAATAATTCTTGAAGGTTCTCAAAACTATATTAAAATTGTACAAACAAGAACAGATTTTAAGCGGGGATTTTGAGCGGGGTGTGAAATGCTCCACCAAGGCGGATCACTCAGCACTTTGTAGAATCTGTTGAATTTTTTTTTAAAGTGTATCAACAAGTGGGCTATTAGCACCGAGCTATCTAAAGGTTTCTACCCTTTTAAAATGGGAACAAAATGTGATCAATCACCCATTAAGACTGGCATTGCTTAACTTCGGGGATCAGGGGGCTAGTGTACTGTTGTGTTGTTTTTTCGTTTGATTTTTGTAATGGAATATTCACAAGAATCTGAAAAGTACATTTTGACTGAAACATTAGAAGTTTATCAATCTTACAACTGTTGTGGCACACTTCCCAAGCTTTATATTATAATAAAGATGCGAGAATCCAAGAGTTTGCCTGCTTACTTGAGTTCTTTGGAAGTATACCTGTTTCATCCTGATTTTCTTTTTCTTCCTTTCCTTCTCACAGAGGGCCTATGCAGTTACTGTTACACTAACAGCTTGCTGTTTTGATGTAATTAATTATTTTTTAAATTATTAAAAAATGTTCACCTTCTAGTACGGCTCCTGCCTCCCTCCATAGGGAGGAACCCCACTTTATATATATATATATATATATATATATATATATATATATATATATATTATATATTATTTATTCTCCATACAGTGTCTTTGGATGGCATTGTCAACGATATCAAAACTATCTGTTCGCCAAAAGCTCTCATTCTTCAGGATGATTCCGTGAGGGAAGGAGGCTCCCGGGTCATCCTAGCCACTCTCTTCTTACCCTTGCCAGTGAATAGTAGTGCGTGCTTGTGGCTGTGTCTTAGAGAGGATTTCTATGTGAACTTGGAAGTACACAGACAGAATAGATATTTCGGTAATTACTAATAACAAAAAAATGATTATGAGTGCGAAATATATTCTCGTGATCTTATCAATAGTGCATCAGGTAATAGCAGAAGTGGCTGTTTACAGAATACCGGAAGTGGCATCTTGGCAAAGGAATTTAGCCAAGTAGGCTGTGTGCAGTATTGTTAAAGGTAAGAATTGCTATCTTCTATCCATATACATTTTCTCATTTTATTAACCATGACTATGATAATGATTTATTATTTTTCATTTAAAAAACATAATAGGTATTAAACAGTTTTCAGTTACTTCGAATCCACAAAAATAATGTCTCTTCCTAATAATAAATTTTATTACCTTCGATTAAAAATAAATATAATTATTTTATGTATAAATTATCTTAATATTTTGGCGATCCAACATGGGTTATTATTTCATGTTGACAATTCAAAATAAATTTTAAATAAATATAATATTTAATGCCAAAAAAATCATAATAATAATAATATTATATATATATACATATATATATATATATATATATATATATATATATATATATATATATATATATATTGTTATGATTAATTATATAGTGGGAGAAATAATTAAGATATTTTGATTATAGAACGCGCCACGTTGGGTCGCCGTTTATATGTTATGATTTATTTATAGTATAGAGAGAATTAAATTTAATAAGCCACATGTTGGTTAAGCCATTTAATATAATGATTTAATTTATAGTGGGAGCAATTTATTTATTTTTATGAGATCAAATTATTTATTACGCCACGACTATTTAATTAGCTCAAATAAGTACTCTAACCTCAGTGAATAAAAGGTTCCGAATGACTGAAAATAAAATAAAACAAGTATTCCTAAACTGTTCTGACATACAAATACCAATTTAATGTATCACCAAACAATGCAATAAATTAACATCTGTAAATACAAGAAATAACTTGTATATCAGGGTGTCTACTGCACGAAAAAGTCACGAAATGAAAAATAGGGCAGGAGAAAGTCATGAATTTGGAAACCATGTCACGAAATTTTTCTATACAAAACTAAATTTAGCAAAGTTTCTAGAATTAATCTTTTTCCACTAAAACTGTGTACAATCCGATGGACTGAAAACTCGCAGGTATTAACTAGGGCTCATGCAATATCGTTGGCAACACCACTTTGATATCCTGGATCACTGACATATCTGAGAAAACGTTCCATTTTTTCTTGCCGTTAACCCTCAGACTCGAGCATCGGTGTTTTCATCTAGAAAGTAGGTTCTTATAAAATCTACACTTTCGCTCTCGAACCGTAATAGTCTCTTAGATAGATCGGGACTTAAATATATCTCGCCGGACTCTGTAATGTTTGATACCACACAGGTTCAGATATGCAGCCATCCGATATGCAACGACTGGCCTAGTCTGGGGTCAGGTGAACTTGCAAATCTACAAGTATTTACTTGCCACGAAAGTATTTACTTTCGCTTCTTCACACCAATTTAGGCATTTACTTGGAGTATACTTGCCTCTCACGTATTTACTTTTTTATTCACCCGGCTCCATGGATAAGAACAGTACTGCGTTAAGATGACGCAGTTCCTGCGAATAGGACTGTTTGTATAACACTTAGATGTAGATCAAGATGCTTTATTTTTGAAATTCTTGAAAAGAATGCTTTCACCCTTTTATGGCAATGCAGAAGTTTAAAGAAGATTAGTAGAGAACGCCTAGTAGAAAATTTACATGAACATTATTTGATACCTGAACGTATATTTTCCTCTGTGATGGCAGCTGGTGACAGAAGTGAATAACTAAAGGATTGATTTCTTCAGATGCCAAAGCATCAAAAAGGAGGAAAGAGGCTTTAAATATCAAATATATCCAAAGATCAGATGCAGACAAACGTTTTAAGCCTTTAACTCAAACCATTAAAGTGCTAGAAGAGAAAAAGTCCATCACGCAGGAGCTGCATAACTAAGCACTTTCCTCAGAATTTTTTTAGTGTAGACTACATTACTGAATAATTTGCTGTAAATAACCTATATAAATAAAATAAAAACGTGAATAGTTCTGCTCATTTAAATTTCTTATGAGGCCTGTTCAATTATTAATTTTGTAAATAATTTGCTTCCAGAGATATGTTAATACATGATACTGTACTACTTAATAAATACACAAAAACTTCACATTCCGTCTTTTGATCTGACGCAGGAACAGGATACAGTCCCCATAGTGGGAGATAGCGCTCCTTGTAGCGCCTTTGCGAACCTACGTCTGGCTGGCTAATTGTAATGAAACAGACTTTAAAGTAAACCCTCCTTTCCAATAGACCGATTTACTTCATTTTTACAACACTTCTTTCACATACCGCATTTCGTTACAATACAGCAGAAATTACGACCGTTATGAGTATATTAGTACTTTAGGTCCGGAGTAAACCCCCCCCCTCCAAATAACCCGATTTAGTTTATTTTTACAACCCATTTTTCTCTGTTGATTACCACCACGAATACCAAGTTTCGTTGAAATGTAACAAAAATTACGGCTGGCAGTGGCAAATTGGTATTGTGGGTCCGGCGTAAACCCCCCCCCTTCTAATGAACCGATTTAGTTTATTTTTACAACGGAATTCTCTCTTTAGATCAAAATAACGAATACCGAGTTTCGTTGAAATATAACAAAAACTACGGCTGGTATGGTCAAATTAGTGTTTTGGGTTCGGGGTAAACCCCCCCTTCCGGTGGACCGCCTTTTGTGGTTAACGAACTCGTTCAATCGTTTGCTAATTGAATGCTATATACCAAGTTTCGTGACGAAAAAACAAAAACTCTGGCCGCGATCGTGTTAACAGACATATATATATATATATATATATATATATATATATATATATATATATATATATATATATATATATATATATATATATATATAGATATATATAAATTTTAACGGGGGTCATTTTCGGTGTCTACTAGGTAGGATCGATAAAGATTCGAAGACATTTTTCAAAAATTCCGTCATGAGTGCAACCTCAATAGCTACTTTCCTTCGGAGGAAAGTGCTAAAAGTCCGACTCGCAGGAACTAAGTCATCTTAGAGTGGTTCCGTTCTTATTCCTAGTGTCATTTGGAAAGCTTAGAATACAAATAAACATTTTTTTTTTAAATTTCGCGAAAATTGTGAACACCCACTCGAACATCTGGAATAAAAGCGACATTAAGGCGTCAGGGCACAGGAAGACGACAGTAGCCAAGTTACATAGAAGCAGAAATTAAACAAGTTTAATATTATCAAATGTTAGACACGTCATTTTAGAAATGGTGGACCCCCCCCCCCAACATCTCCTGTCACATAGAAAAGCTACCATAATGCTTATCATGGAGAATACAGCTAAAGTAAATTTTGGAATCACCTTTTCGCAGAAATCGTTAATGCTATAAAAAATCTGACTCGCCGTAACTCCATCATCTTAGCGCGGTTCCTTTCATATCCCTATTCTCATTTGAAAAGCTTAGAATACAAACAGATAATATTTTGGTTCGACCTTTCTTGAAAGGGGTTTATGGCTTTACCTGGCGTGGTCCGCCAGACCCCAGAAACCACTTCTACAGATACTTATTTCATACATTTCAATGCATTGAAAAATTTCAAAGTTTTTCACATTTTCTTCTACTATAGTAATAATTCTACAAATAAATGCAATTAAAAAAAAAAAAAAAAAAAAACAGCATAAAGGCAATTGAAAATATTCATAAGGCGTCATCGAATAATATAGGCGTCTCTTGGATAGCTATATTTCTAACAATACATTTTTTTTCTTATTTTACTTATTTTGTTTTATTGTCAAATACATTCTCATACTATAAGCAATTAAAAAATAACAAGAAATAAAAACAGATAAAAAGTACGCTTTCGAATGGTAATCTTGTGTTTCCAAGATTCCCAACCCTTTTCGAGATATTAAGGAAAATATACAAAGCTCCCAACATTTTTCATGTCTAAAAATACTAAAAATAAAATCCTTCCTTAACTCCAAACGTAAAAAAAAATTAAACATCTTTGTTAATATGAATTTCATACATCCAGAAAATATTTTAACTGAATCCTATGATTCTAAGTACCCAAACGAAAAACTTTATTTGACAACTATTTTTCCATTTTTCTCAAAAATTTTTGTACCAAATTTCATCAAAATCGGACCATTATTCGCTGGGCTAGACTGCGAACAGACAAGTATCCTGGTAAGAAAAAGGTGGTAAACTATAGATAACCAGTCCTAAACTTCTTAGTTAATAATAATGGACTTATAAATTTAAATTTAAATTTATTCATATTCAGAGGTTGTCATGGGGACTTAAATATTAAAAGTAAGTACACTTTAGGCCCAGGGTACACGGTGAGACTGCAACTCCAGTTGCAAACCAGTTGAACACGTAACTGTTTTGAGAACTCGGCAATGTATTTGAATGGGCAGGCGCTCACGATGCAACTGGTTTTTGACGATTTCAAACCAGTCACATGAAACTGTGGGCCCGCGGTTGCAGTTTCGTTATACGACACCAAGTGGTGTTTAGCCGGTGTTTTAACAGCCATATAGTGCCAATCTTTAAAATAATTTAAAACTGAAGGCGGCTTTGAACTAATTTTACGTATTTTTATATTTTAAAGCTTTTTAATAAATAATTGTAAAATTAAATCCAAACTTTACCATTGCATATATTTTTAAACACATTTCAATTTTATTGTCTTAATTACAAAGCTTATTTAATTATAGAGTTCCGCAACTTAGGCAACAACTAGAGCAACAAAGCTTATTTAAAAAAAATTGTTTACATTAATAATTTGTTGTAATTAGTTCAATTTAGAATATTCGTCTAAAAATAAATGACATTCTACTCAAAATATTTTAGGTGTCTGGCAGGTTAAATAAAACATAAATATTATCAGCAATTTTCATATTTATAAATGTTAAACTATGAAAGTGGTTGGAAATTTTAAATATTTAGTATTAGTGGTACCGGAATAACATTTCATTGGTTCTAAAAATTTCATTTTTGGAAAGGAATTAAGTAAGGAATTAGTAGACCACATGTAAGTTTCACTGTAAAATATTCAACCACTTTATTAGTTTAACATTAATAAATATGTAAATTGTTGATATTTATTTTTTATTTAAGTTCCTAGTCAATTAAAATATTTTGAGTACAATATATCATTAAATTTTAGACAAATATTCTAAATTAAACTTATTACAACAAATTATTAAGGTATAATATTTTTTTAAATAAGTTTTGTAATTAAGATAATGAAGTTGAAGTGTCTATAAAATATATGCAGCAGTAAAGTTTAGATTAAATTATACAATTATGTATTAAAAAGCTTTTATATATAAAAATACGTAAAATTAGTCCAAGCCGCCTTCGGTTTTTAATTATTTTGACTTAGAACCCATTTCCATCCCATAACCAAATTTGCTGTAAAAATTAGTAATAATATGACCTATTTTATATATTTTTTTCAAAATTTTTGAAGATGCGTTTTTGAAAATATTTAGATTCAAAATTTTATTTTTGATTTTGAAAAAAATTATGTTTTCATAACCTATCATGTGTTTGAAAGGGCATGTAAAGAGCTAAACAATGACACCTTCTCCATGTTTGTAACGTAAACAGGAGAGGAGTTATGACTATTTAAATGTTTTGAAAAAGCGAGATTTTGACCGCTTTTTGAAAACTTTACGTGGCCGTATTTGGAAAACCGTTTTAGATAAAAATTTGAAATTTGGGATTTTTATTTGTCCCAACACCTACTTTGGGTGTACCAATTTTCATTAAAATCGCAAGGGGTGAGGTCAAAAAGTGTGTTGATTTGACATGGAATGACCCATATCAATATTACATTAATCAAGCTTATGAAAAGATTGTAATTAGTCTAACTTTATTATAATTCTCTTGATTTAAATTATAATTGCCATAGTCTTAATTTAAAATTATAATAATTATATTATAATAAATTATAATAGTCTTGGTTTAAATTATAATTGCCATATTGGATTTTAAGATAATGATTGTTATGGTCTTTAACTAATAAATTATATAATCTGTAACTAATTATTTTTAATAATCTGTAACTAAACAAAGCATAACACCATTACACACAGGCAAAGAACTACACCTATCCCACTAACTCACAGATGTCTCAAAATTTAATTAAATACCTAAATCAAACATTTATAGAAGAACCCAAACCTTTTAGAACCAATATATTGGAAGGCGCAAATAACCTAGCAGTAGAGCGTCCATATCTATCTATCTATCTATTGTATATAAGGAAGTTGAGTCTTCCAAAGAATTCTGAGTTCTTCACTTCTGGATTCACAATAAGTAATAATTTCTTCTTTAGCAGTATAGGCAACGAATACGCTTTCGATATTACTGTTTGCATTTACACTTGACTAGGAACTTTATATCTAAGGCCTTTAAACACAAATAAATACTGACGCACTCCATAGACCATATATAACAGACAGACAAGCCTAATAAACTGGGCCGAGACCGGGAAGATAATGTGCTGGTCTGAACTGGGGAAAAGACTGTGTGATAGTGGACTCAGAAAGATTCCGCATAAGAGTGGGAGCTTTTAGCGGGAAGAAGTAGATGCTTTCTTCCACTACATTCTATATCTAGCATTTGTATATTATTTATTAAGGTCATTGTTAATTTCCTGTAATAAAAAGTTATTAACTTATTGTCTGCTTAAGTGTACATTTATTTTATACCTATTGTATGTCAATATAAATTTAAATTGTATATGTTGCGATATTCTAGGAAATTGAGGAGTATAGTTTACGCGGGCTTTTTAAACTCCTAACGGTTATTTTGAATTCAAAAGGGTTATCGTCAATGTAATATATCATTACAATATATATATATATATATATATATATATATATATATATATATATATATATATATATATATATATATATATAACCATTTTTAGGGCAATAGCTTTAACCGTTTTCGAGAGAAATGGAAAAATAATTGTCGAAAAATGTTTCTGGTTAGGGTACTTAGATCATGGAATTCAGTTGAAACATATTCTGCGTGTTTGAAATTCATATAAACAAAGATGTTTAAATTTTGGTTACGTTTGGAGTTAAGGAAGGAGTAGAATAAAATATTTTATTAATAGACATGAAAAGTTTTGGGAACTCATTTTATATTTTCCTTAATATCTCGAAAATGGTTGGAAAATGGAAGGTGGCTAATGGGACCACAAGTTCAGTACAAGGGGTACTCACAGTGGAACACGAGCTATTTCGTGTAGAGCATCTAGGGCCCTGCTAGTCGAGCTCGAGTTAACTCGTTCTGAGCAACAAAAGGGTTAACTCAGAATCCATCATTGACCGTTGGATATTGGCATGGTGGAGATAGGCTTCCACCATTGTTAATAATAATATAATATAATTATAAATCTACATTTATATATGTAAAAATGAGTTTTTATAAGAGTTTGGAAGCTGCCACATCTCTTGAGAGGTTTTGACACTTCCAAATGGATCATTTCTGTCTCTCCTTAGAGGACTGAAACCGAAATGTATGTAAAATACAAACTCTCTGTTTATTGAGAAATCTAGAAGCAAATCAATAATTTAGTTAAGCAGGAAAATAAACTAAAAATGTTTAAAATAATTTATTTACAAAACAGAATTTATAAAATTATAAAAATTCTTAAAATAACAAATAGGTTCCTATGTATTACAAAAATAAACATAATTTATTGAAACTAATTTGCAACAATAATTTAAACATTCCTCTTCATACAAATTTAACAGCAATATCAAGACCTACAGGGGAGATAATTTATTTCAAATTTTGATGAAATTATGCAAAAATGAACCTAAAAGTAATTGTGGTCTTCTTCCATCACCTAGGAATTTATTGCTAAAGAAGCCTACCATAGAACATTCGAAACATAGATTTTACTAAAAATTTCGTGTTTTCTCTTAGCCGAATGCCAACCATTCCTTGACTTCATAACAGAAATATTGTTAGTCAATAAAATAGGAGCCAGTCATGATAGTCATTTAGAAGAGAAGTTTATAAAATAGTGTAAAATAGGAGCCAGTCAATATAGTAATTTATAAGAGAAGTTTATAATATAGGAGCTATTCATTTATAAGAAAAGTTTATAAATATGCGCCAGTCATGTTAGTCATTTATAAGAGAAGTTTATAAAATGATATGATAATAAGTTCATTTGTGCATAACATCACTTATTAAAGCCGACTCAGTTACTAAAAACTTCTTCCAAGAGGAAAGACCATAAGAAATTGTTAAGTAATTTATTTTCTGACTATAAGACAGAAAATTGCCACCAATAACGACTAGGTTTTAAAATGTTAAATTTTTTCAGAAAGACTTTAATATAATATTTTCTAATTACTGTGATTTATTACATCACTGACTAAAAACAAAGTAGTCATATTTCAAAATTAACCATCATGAGTACAGCAACTTCACAGTCTTATCACTTATAAAATATTTATTAAACTTTAGACAATTTACCCTAAAATAAATAACAAATTGAACATGGCCAATATATACATAACAATATAAACTTAAAGAAAAAAAAAATGTTCAACTGGTAATAATACACTCCTTTTTAAGTATTAAATACTGATTCATTTTTAATTAAACTAAAACATCATGTCATTATATACAATCAAATGTAGAGTTAAAAAAACAAAACAACCCTTATCTCTACATTTACAAATATTATTTTAAATATATAATAAATATGTCAGACTTTACTTTTTAACTGTATTTGGCATAATGGTCTAAAGAAGTGAAAAGTCATGTCTGACATGCAAAAATACATTTTAATACTTTGCACTCATTCAATTTTCCCTTGTTTTTACTGAATTTTGTATTCTATTTAGACCATGGTATCATAATTATTCTTACCTTAAGTTACTAATAAAAAATAATGTCATTTTGCAAGGCAAACCAGTTTAAATAGTACTGTAACAGTCTTTCGTCAAAAGTTACTTATAATCATTGATTTGTGTATAAGGACCCGTCTTCAAGCTCATTCAAGAGGCTAAAATCATTAAAACTTAAGGAAATAACAGAAAAACAAACAAGTAACGATAAAATAGTTCTAAGTTAAAAACAAAATGGTCAGGGCACATGTATACTTGTTTTGCAAGCATCCATTATTACAATATTTTCAAAAACAATTTCTTCTTAAATACTCATTCTAGCAAATTAGTGCCTACAAGAACACATAAGTTATCATATATATCTGAATTTAAATACACACACATATACATATATATTACGATATTTCATGAATAAGACTATAAATTAATAATTTCACTATATCTAGGAAAACTAACTCTACATCAAATATCACATTTATTAGCTTGAAAAATACAAAGATTTAAATTCATCTTTAGGAATTAATCCATTTAAAAATATCTAGTACACAAATAATTCTAGCAAGGTATAACATTAATTTCAAATATTTTTTTTTTTATGGAGGAATAAACTTCTCCTTTAAAACACAAACATTCTTTAGCAATATTCACAACACCAATTGACATTTAGTATGGAGTAACATATAACTTCAAAGGGTATACAGATATATTTATTCTTTATATAGTTAATGGGGATCATATAAATATTTGACGTCAAAGAGTACAAATATACAAGACCACAGCCATATTTGAGAGCATTAAGATGATAAATATCTCAAGTCTCAAAACAGATACATCTTTATGAAAGAATTATTCTTGAAACAGGCAATTTATGTACTCAATTGAACTCTGCTGTTATATATATATATATATATATATATATATATATATATATATATATATATATATATATATATAATACTGTTAAAATATGGAACACTGAGACAAAATTTAAATTCAATATATCTTTAAAGGTTAATGTTGTAAAAAGCAATATACGTTTGTGTATATGTTACTTTATCATATACATAATATAGATTTATTATATAACTTACGTCCGACAGGTGAAACAACCAGGATTAAATATTTATGATAGGTATTACTAAATGGTAAATAATTTAAAAATAATTAATATGAGATCAAAATACTCTGAAAAGGGCAGTATAAGTATATAAATATATTATAGTTCTATACCAGGAAGATAAAACGTGTTATTTTTTTCATTTACAGACTTTTCATTTGTACTAACATCTAAGCAAGAAGTAAAGCTTGATATGTTTGGGGTAATGAAATAGAATGAAATTGGGTCTGCTTACTTTTTGATAGGAATGAAAATAATAATGTGTTGGAAATGAAAATAACAATCCTGATTTTAGTACTTAAGTTATACTTGATAAATATTTGTTATAATACATTTCCTTTCACAGAGAAAATGTAACATATAATTATTTAACAATTAATTCATTACCTAGCTGAAATGGTATACTTTGATTTTTACCATTTTAATTTACATGTAAAGATGCAAATTGTTAGCTGTTACATAGTAATGAATGGTTGAGATTTACATACATGGTTAGTTGAAATAACTAGCACGAGTTGCTCTCCACAATTGTTTTGGAGAGCAACTCCTGTTAGCTACTTCAAGAATCCATTGAGCCTTCCTTACACTCACCTTCAACTTACATATGGTTACGTTGATCTTTACTTCATGGTTACTTAACCTTTAACTAGGGAGGTGGGGTGTTCTCAGCATCTCATGACTTAATTAGCTCTATATTTTTAATCCTTTTTACTTTAGTTTTCTTTAGAATCCTCTACATAGCCGGAATTAACTCTCAGGCAATAAGGTATGTAACAAATAATCCTACTACAAACACTGGTGAAGGTCGAGTTCTTGAGAGATATTGGGTTTAAACTGATTAGACTACGAATTGAAAAGAGAGCAACAGAATCTTGGATTACTAAATACATAAGGCGGCCAAAATGACCGCCCAGCAACAAAATGACCACAACCAGCTCCAAAAACGGACCACAGACGGTAGCTATACCATTTGTCCAAGACACACAGAAAGCAAAGTTTAGATAAGAAAACAACAAGTTTTTGTTGTTTTTGTATAACATTGACGCATATGAATGACATGAAACAGATTTGTTGTGGAGGTTTAGAGTGAGCGATATGAACTATTTTACAGATTAAATTTGTATACTTTGCAAAAATATATTTTAAATTAAGTACTTGTTTTGTCTTCTTCTATCCCTTAATAATAGATTTTAACTTGATTAAGAATTTTTAATTATTCAACAAAGTCATATTTTTGATAACTGTATAAAAAAAAAAAATTACAAATGAACAAAAACGATTAAAATGTTATTATTACAAAAAAATACCATATTTGAGCATTTTAATTAGTTATTTGGTTATATAATAATAATAATATAGGTAATGGGTCCAAAAAAAGTGAAATAATAAAGAAGATGCTCAATGCGGCTGAAAAAAGAAGAAGGAAGAATCCCTTTCCCCCCCTTTTTGTCGGGGGGATTTTTTCATTGGGGTGTTGTGAGGATCCTACCTCCCTACTTACGTTAGAGTAAACCGCCTCCCTGCAACATGTTCTCTGGGTTAACATGTTCTTTATTTTTTTTTGGTCTGTCTCCACCTCTTGGTTTTATTGCTACAAGGCAGTAAAAGAGCAAGCCGAAATGATCATAGATGCTTCCTAAAATCTTTTGTTCTGTAGTGAAACCCCCAACACATCCATTACTTCATATAATTTTAATTAAATTTCTTGTATATTTCTATCTTTTTAGATATTTTTTTGTGTCTGCCCTGGTATAGATTTATTGCTTACTACACGTAATTCTTCATAAGAAAGAACAATAATGGATGTACATTCAACATGACATTAAATTATATCAAAAACTACCCTTGTAAGCACAAAAGTTAACCAATGTCTTTTCAAAAAATGAAAGTTAGGAAAAAGCTCAAAAAAGTAGGAGCTACCATATCCAGCTCCAAAAACAACACAATAGAGCAAGGTGATATTTTCCAATCTTGGATTATAGAAAATTGTTTCTTTACATGGCAGTTTCCAAGGGCTGGCTCTTGCTAAGTGGTTGAAACGTGGACATGTCCATTGGAAGTAGATTGATAGTATCATTTTGATTTGATTCAAGAGCTGCTTCAGAGTGAGCTCGAAGTGGCTGAAGTGGAACAGAGTCATCCAGATTTGTTTCAAGAATTGCTGAACTTTTTGGGCGATCATAATAATTCTAGAATAAATAAAGAAATATTTTAGTTTATCAATAATATAATATCAGAGCTTTTAAAGAGAGATGTTAAGAGACCTTTCGTATTCTGAAATCCATATGAAAGGCATAGACACCAGATGATGACTTACCCGGATATAGTTAGGCATAGCCTGAGGCCATACCAAATATACTAGCCCTTTAAGCGGTTAAACTCATGGTCTTAGGCCACACGTTGACTCACAAAAGTAAGACTAACAGGGAATGCCCTGGGGCTAATGATCTTACAAATATGGGCCCAACCAGGTATTTGCAACATAAATTGGTAAGCTAACAAGGCTGGAACTGGATAGGCAATTCTTAGTGCTCATTCCTCAGCCAAAATCAAAATCAAAATTTATTATCAACATTTTCACCAAAATAGGACATATCATTTTTCATTAATTTTAGTAAATTTATCTCATTTATATTTATCTAAATTTGTATAATAATAGAATATTATGTATTCAATGAAAAAGAATAAAGTTAGCTGAAAAATTAATATTTATACTTGAGATTGGCTTGAAAAATTACAATTATGAGGTTTATTAATATTAAACTTACTTCAAGCACTCATGATCAGTGACTGACTATTAGTACATAAATATATTTAGGTATTTATAATCCATTAACTGAGAAAGATTCTCACAAAAGCTGGTTAAGTAAATCTTGTAAAGCCATTAAATTCCCATGAGTTATACCATTATTATTTTATAACACAAAGCACATGAAATGGTTTTGAAGGAGTGAAATGGTCGACAAACTGGAGTAAAAAGAATTCAGTACTTCAAAAACTTGCAGTGCATTGAATGATAAAGAATGCTAAGGTGCACCAAAATATTGGACACAGAGTTGGAAGCCTATACTCCCTAAAGACCCAAGTCAGATGTAAAGTGAACTTGAAGTCGATCACACTACAGTTCCGTACACTTAAAAATGAAGAAGCAAAAGAAAATCAAAGAAAATAAGAAAAATAAGAATTACATCGGGGGGGAGGGGGATCAATAAAACAAATTAAATCTCATGTAACCAATTGATGGCTTATTCATAGGTCGTACGCTTATTATCATTCCAAGGAGAATAAATTGTATGTGGAAATTAAAAAATAAAACAAAACAAAATAAATTGTCCTTGTAATGATAAGAAAGCTGTCGCCGTATATGGTCAGCCATCAGTTGTACTTGACTGTTTTTCATTCATGTAACATGATAATGCTAGGTTACACATCACAATGGAATGCTTCATAAGCATTGAAGCCCTCCTCGAAAATGTTCAAATCTAAACCACCTGTCACCACCATGCATATTTCTTACTAGCTGAATACCCGTGCTTCGTCACGGCAGATAAGTAGTTATTTTATTGCGTTAAATAATGTTTCATTAAAATTACGTTACTATACAATTCTGTGCAGTTTATTACAGCACGGTTCCCGTCATACTATATTTTATTCAATGGGCGTTAAAATTTAAAAGTTTATGTTTCCAAGAAGTCATATGGTAACACCCAATATATTTACGAGTATTACCAAGGTTATAGGCGAGGAGGCTGTGCAAGGGTTCCGGATATTATTACCTCGCCTGGAAAACCTAAGGATATGCCATACATCACGGTTTGACCGGGACTGTCCCGGTATTTTGCAATTGTTTCGGTGTCCCGCCCAGTTTTATCAATGTCCCGGAAAAGGCTGTAAGATGTGAAAAGTAATGAATTCATGTTTATAAGAATCTTTTTTAAATCGGTTACTTTTCTACAA
Source organism: Gonocerus acuteangulatus (assembly GCA_946811695.1). Classification (NCBI taxonomy): domain Eukaryota; kingdom Metazoa; phylum Arthropoda; class Insecta; order Hemiptera; family Coreidae; genus Gonocerus; species Gonocerus acuteangulatus. The sequence goes on along the minus strand of OX328123.1, from coordinate 129,025,725 downwards.
TTAACATTTTTACTACTGCTCACAGTGTCAAGGAAATGAGAAGTAATCTAACTGTAAAACGCTGGAACTACCTGCACAGCGCTGCCAGCTGCCAGACACTACTATTTGGCTGAGAGATTTTTTTAAGAAAATCAAGTAGCAAAAAAAGTTCCGTTCTTATTTTTAAGGTTTGGGTAGACTAACAGTTCAGGATCCCCCCTTCCCGTTACTTGCTAGGCTTAAAACTCACCAACCATTTTGCTTATAATTTGTACTCTTTTTATCCCCCCCCCCCCCCCCCCCTGGTATGCCCATCCCATATTAATGTGTCTCGGTTTAACTCTCCAAAAATATGGCAAGCCTATCTGACGGGGACAGGCAGAAAAGAAACGCAATTAAAACTCTATGAGGGACAGTTAATTTCTAGTAATTCAAGGTCTGCCATCATAGTTGAAATTAACCTCAATTAGAAATAAAACTATGAGATAGATAATGTAAGGTAACAGCTGTTCTTTATCGTCCTAGCAACGCAGGCTGCCTAGGCTTGCCTTCTCTAACCAACTCAAACTTTAAACCCCCCTAAAAATGCTTAAAAATACGAATATCAAAAAATCCTTTCTTAGTGAGCGCCTACGTTATATAGGGAGCGTCCATGCAAAATTTCAAAATTTTCTGTCGAGCGGTTTGTGCTGGGCTTTGATAGATGAGTGAGTGAGTGGTATTTGACAAATATATAGTAGATTATTATTTATCAGGTTCTATTAGATTTTATTAACTTACTAATTTCTAAGTAACAACTAATGAACAAAGGTCATCAATACTAATAAATTTATGAGTCTTACTGTGTAGTCTTGTTCCAAATTATACTTCATGTCCATAGTAGAATCGGTCATTGCTGAGCTACCTGATCGAGGAATGGTACTTGCATTATTTATGAAGTCATGTGAATGCCAGGTGCTGTTTTCTCTTGAATTGAAAGAAGAAGCATCTCGAAAACCTAAAATTAAAAAAGTGAAAAATCATCATTCTTGCATAATGCCTATATAAAAATCATTAAAAGTATACGTTTTATCTTCTACCCCCTCTACCTTCCCACCTCCCCCCCAAAAAAAGATTATTTTTGGATCGTTTTCTTTTGGATTTTCAAAATAACATCAAGGAAAAATGGAATACAATATACAAAACATCAAACTCTCAGGGAGTGAGAACTGGAGCTTATGGAAATTTCAATTGAAGGTATTTCTAGAAAGTAAGGATTTATTTCAATTTGCTCTGGAAGATTAAAGAAAAATCTCTAAGAAAAATGGTGACTTTGATAAGAAAGATATAGAAAACAAAAAGAAGGACATGATGACTCAGACATACATAATTAACTCTTTAAATGAAGGACCTATGTCGTACATATTAAGTAGTGAAACTGCGTACTCTATTTGGTCGAAATTGTGTTCAGTTTACGAACTAAAGTCAGAATTTAAAGGATTGCCCAGTCAGTTTCAAGGCTTTGTTAGCCTTGGGAGTCAATACCTAAGGAAAGACAGACATCTAATGAATTGATTAGTAGATTGTTTTTAGAAGAGGAGAGGATGATTGCAACCACTCCAGAAACTGCTTTAGTTACTAAAAGAGATATTAAATATCCTAAACAAAAGCCTCAGATTAGGTGTCATATTTGCAAAAGGATTGGACATGTAGCCAATAATTATGAACTAAAAGATAGTTTTGATGGTAATCTTTGTTTTTACTGTAAAAAGCCAAATCACAAAGCCAAGTACTGTTACAAAAACTAAGGGATTTGTCAAACTTAAGATTCATACAACTCAGAAAAGAAGGATAGGAAGGTTGCTCTTGCATCTATAGCTTTATTTGGTAATGACAGTTTAAAAGAAAATGTATGGTATGTTGACTCTGGAGCAAGCCAACATATGACTTGTCATAGGACATGGTTGAATGAGTACATTAATTAGAATGAGCCTATTAATATTCTGGTTGGGAATGGAACAATTTTGCCCGCAGCGGGCAAAGGCAATGTTTACACTAATGGTTTTGATGGAAATAACTGGATTGAGGTTGTTTTAGAAAACGTTCTATATGTTCCAGAAATGAAATGTAACTTAATATCTGTGAGTTCAGTTACTGATAAAGGCTTTTGCTTTGAATTTTTTATTTATTTATTTATTCAGAATTTACAACAATGTAAAAATACATTTAATCATGTGTCTTAATAATGTTGTCCGTGATAAGAAAAATATTGTTGTTGGTATGAGAGAAATGGGCTTTACAGATTAAAATTGAGAATCAATAGAGAGTCAGCCTTTTTGGGGACCTACAAGGACACCTTTCAGAATATTTCTTTGTGGCATGACAGGTTGGTCCACCAAAATATAAAATATGTAAAGTGTTTCTTAAATAATAATAACATAAAATTTAAAGACTCAGAAAAGTTCTTTTGTGAAGGTTGTATCAAAGGAAAACAACATATTTTCCCTGGAAAAGAAGCAAGAGTTTAGCCTCTGCGCCAGGAGAAATTATTCATGCTGATGTATTTGGCCCCATAGAAATAACTTGTATAGGTGGATCCAAGTATTTTTTACTACTTAAAGATGACTACTCACATTTTAGGACTGTATATTTTATTAAATCAAAATCAGAAGCAAAATTCAAAATAATGAACTTTTTAAGGTTGGCTGAAACAGCTACAGGAAATAAAGTAAAAGTCTTAAGCACTGATAATGGCCTTGAAGAAGTTATTAAGGAATTGAAAGCTTACTTGGAAAGCAAAGGTATTATTCACCAAAAATCATGCCAGCAAAATTCTAGTATAGAAAGGGAAAACCGAACAATTGTTGAAGCGGCACGCTGTAGGATTCATGCAAAAAATTTAAATAAAAGCTTATGGGCCGAAGCTATAAATATGGCCACTTACATAATAAATTTGACTGGACATAATTCAATAAAAAATATGTCGCCTTATAAATTATTCTACTCCAAGGAGCCGAGTGTAGTTGACTTTCAAATTTTTGGAACTACTGCTTTTATGTCTGCTCCCAAGCAATGTAGAAAAAAGTGGGATTCAGAAACCAAAAAGGGAATTTTTGATGGATATGGAGAAAACATACAGAATTTATTTTGAAAGTTGAGGTCTCTCGGAATGTCATATTTAAACCTGAAAACAACACAATGAGTACTTGTCCGTCTTCAGAAACACAAAAGGAATTTAATAACACCATTTTGGAAAAACTCAATTTTTTTTTTGTTGCTTAAAACATTTTTTTATATATCTTTATTTGTCAATTATACAATACATACAGTATTTTAGCACTTTCCTCCGAAGGAAAGTAGCTATTGAGGTTGGACTCATGACGGAATTTTTGAAAAATTTCTTCAAATCTTTATCGATCCTACCTAGTAGACATCGAAAATGACCCCCGTTAAAATTTATATCTCTCTCTCTCTCTCTCTCTCTCTCTCTCTATATATATATATATATATATATATATATATGCATATATATATATATATATATGTCTGTTAACACGACAGCGGCCAGAGTTTTTGTTTTTTCTTCACGAAACGCGGTATATAGCGTTCAATTAGCAAACGATTGAACGAGTTCGTTAACCACCAAAATCGGTCCAAGGGGAGGGGGGGGGTTTACCCCGGACACAAAACACTAATTTGACCATGCCAGCCGTAGTTTTTGTTATATTTCAACGAAACTCGGTATTTGTTATATTTATCTAATGAGAGAAATATGTTGTAAAAATAAACCAAATCGGTTCATTAGGAGGGGGGGGGGGGTTACTCCGGACCCACATTACCAATTTGCCACTACCAGCCGTAATTTGTGTTACATTTCAATGAAACTCGGTATTCGTAGTGGTAATCTACAGGTATATATGTGTTGTAAAAATAAACTAAATCGGTTCATTAGAAGGGGGGGTTTACTCCGGACCCAAATTCCTAATATACTCATACCGGTCGTAATTTCTGCTGTATTGTAACGAAACGCGATATACATCGTGGGTAACTCATGAGAAACAAGTGTTGTAAAAATTAGCTGAATCGGTCAATCGGAAAGCGGGGGTTTAATTTGTAATATATTTCAATAGAAAAGCCAGCCAGACGTAGGTTCACAAAGCTGCCGCAAGGAGCGCTTTCTACCACTAGAGTGACTGTATCCTGGTCCTGCCTTAGATCAAAATACGATAATATGAGGTTTTTTGTATTTATTACATAGTGTAATAGGTACCATGTGTAAACATAACTCTGGAAGCAAATTAATAATTGATCAGTTACTCATTACAAATTTAAAAGAGAACTATTCATGTTTTTATTTTATTTATGTAGGATATTTTAAGCAAATTGTTCTGGAAAGCAGTCTACACTACCCAAATACTGAGGAAAGTGCTTAGTTATGCAGCTCCTGCGTGACGGACTTTTTTATAATTCGTTTGTTCATGAATTAAAGTCATGATTTATCTATAGGGGAAAAAAAGCCCATTGGCCAAAACCTATTAGCATGAAGTGTTAACAGATGAGTCAACTTAAATCAGGAATTTGTGAAGAGGAGCAAGTAGCACAACCTGACATTTATGTCAATGAAGATGACTTTGAAGAAAGAGTTGGACAGCAGGATACTCCAGAAGGTGGTCTTGAAAATGACTCAGAGGAAGAACTGTTCTACGGTTTTCAGGAAGAAGCAGATAATAAAAATACTTCTCAATATAATTTTAAGAAGACCAGAAAGATACTCTCTTATCTCTAGTTCACCATTTGTGTCTCAAATTATTTATAAGAATGCTATGTCTGGACCACAAAAGGAAGAATGGAAACAAGCTGTGAAGCGAGAGTTCAAAAGGAAGAGGTTGAAATATGTGCATTTTAATAGACATATTGACATATTGACTGATTTTTAATGAGATGGTTTATGAATATATTATCGTATTTTATTGTGTGATTATTTTGTTTTGAATTTTGTTGCTTATTGTTCTTGAATTTTTGTTGTATAAATTATATTGAAATAATTTCATTGAGGGTGAGTATTAATATTTGGCAATTCTATTATTTATATTATTGTATTATTGATAGAGCAGCGGCATTGCCCTAGCAGACTTCCTTGTAACTGTAGTCATGTACTGCCCTTTTGTGATGCAATGTGTGCTCAAATATAAAGTGTTTTAATGAGAGTGTGTTGTTGAAGTAAACGAACCCCTAACTGAATCTATATATCTTTCATATTTAGGCTTATAAATCTGACTCTGCAGAAGACAGTATTTTTTTTTTTTACTTCTTTGCATTTGCAACACCTCTTAATTTTCTTTCATATGCCTTCCCCCAGGTCCGTTGAGCTTACTAGTAGATTCTCTTCAAGGGCTCCTGGTTTGTTAGAGAGGAAGATGTAAAATTTATCACTCTATATCTCTACGACTATTGAAGCTCATTAGAAGACAAAAAAGTGAATAGAACTGCAGAAAGATTTAGATAAAGTAACTTTGAGTCAAGAGCTAGGTTCATAGAATTTCATAAGGGTCAACAAGTTTACAGTAGGACCGCGAGGAACTAGGCCTTTGTTGCTGAACAGAATAGCATATCCTCGACAGTTTCAAGACTATACTCTAAAACGAAAACTGAAATTAAGAATGAACTAACCTAGTAAGTAATAAATTATACAAGCTGGTTTAGAATTTATACATTGACTAAATAATGAAGAATATTATCTATTTCATTATTCTCAATTCGCTATCAGTAATATGTAGGCAGTAATGAGCATACTAATATATCATAACGTGTCCATTCAAGTAATGTCTGAAATATTTACGAATTGCCCTTTTGATCAATTCATAATATAACTAGCCGATAAATAAATTATTCAGTTTGTTCTATGACTGAAAAATCTAAATGCAATTCAAGCTCGATAGAACCTGGTCTTTCTTCGTCCCAGCGAAACATTGTTTCCGACATGGCAAACGTTAATAATGCTTCATGCACTGTCTGTGGTCACAAGTTTAAAAATGAAAGAGGGCTTAAGACGCACACGAGCAAAAAGCATTTTAAAGAGGCTAATTTGAACAAGTTAGCAATATTTTAAAGCCCCACCCATCACGGGATTTTAATTTAAATAAGTTTTCTTTAACGCCAAATTTAAAGGCCGAAATTGGCCACTGGGCAAAAAAATTCAAAGACACCATTAAACATATAGCAACATTTTCCTCAGTAGAGTACGATGATACAATAGTCAATTTCCTCAGTTTTTTAAAAGAGTCCAATAATATTTTGCCGGGACCGAAACACCCAGCCGTTAGATACTACCAATCTCGTAAAAAGGCAGGAAAAGTAGGAAAGGATAAAGGAGCAGGAGAGACCTCGAATCCTCAGCGAGCTAACAAGGCTGCCAGGGCTAGAAGAACTGAGCAATATCAATACGAGGTTGCTCAGTATGACTATTATAATAGGCGGAAGAGAGTGGTCAATAGTATCATGAATGCTGACAGTCCGAAGCACTGTTCAATCAAAGCACAAACTATCTATGACCACTTTCAATCAGTCCTTGGTCAAAATAACATCAAAACAAGGGAAAAATATGAAGCCACTACGAAAAATCCAAATATACAATTAGTAGATATCAAGTCAATTCACAGAGCCATAAAATCTACGTCTCTTGATACTTCGGCTGGTCCTGATGGGGTTCTTATAAAAACAATCAAAGGTCTCAGTGTAGCTCATATCTTAAAAGATATTGCAGATATTTTATTAATGACTTCATATCTCCCAGAAGCATTCAGACAATATTAATATACAAAGGGAAAGGTCCGGTCAATGAGATGTCAACATGGAGATCGATAACGGTGTATTCTATAGTCAGACGCCTCATAGAAAAAGTGTTGGACTACGAATTAAGGAAACAAATAAATTTCCATTCTAGTCAACAAGGCTTTATAAAGGGTCTTCCAGGCTGTCACGTAAATACTCGTATTATCGAAGCCATCCTACAAAAATCAAGAAATAATAAAGAAGACAGCGTATTAGGATTTCTTGATGTTACAGGTGCTTTCGATAATGTGGGTCATGATCACATAATTCAAACGTTAGTGGCAAAAGGAGTATCAGGCGATCTCACTGGTGCAATATCTGCCTTGCTTTGTAACAACAAGATTAAAATAAGAGCTGGCTTGAGTCAAACGGATTCCATCAAGGTAAAGTGAGGAGTACCACAAGGCGGCCCTTTATCTCCGACATTATTTATAATGGCCATAGACCATGTCTACAGGGAGGTGTGCGACCATGAATTTGCAAGCCAACTAGGATATAGACTAACAGAAAACAACAGTCCTGTAATCCTAACTGGTTTTGCAGATGATCAAGTTGTCACTTCTCCAGATGTGGATTCAGCTGTACGAGTTATAAATGTAGTCACAAGAATTTTCAATGAAATTGGACTGGAGATTAACCCAAGCAAAAGCTCAGCAATTATTATTAAAAAAGGCAATTTAGTGACGGGAAAGCTTCTCTTAGAAAATGGCGGAGAAATACATTCGATTGAAGAAAATGATACAATCAAATACCTCGGGTGCCATTTCTCCACCGAGCTAACTTTTAATGAGAAAGCTTTACGCAAAGCAAATGAAAATTTAAACAGGTTAACCATGTCAAATCTGCTAAGAGCTGATCAAAAATTAAATGTTATCAACCAGTACCTGTTCCCATCACTAATTTACCCCCTCCAAACAGTACCTCTAATCAAAATGAGCCAATCATTTCTGGAAGGAGTGGACGTAATAATAAGGCGGAGTGTAAAGGCTATGTCGGGTCTGCCTGCGAATACTTGCAGTGGAATGTTGGTACACTCCACGACGCTACCGAGGACTAGGGTTGTTACGGTGTCTTTGGGAGGCACCACTTCAACATTGGTCCATCGCACAAAAGCTAGATCGAGTGTCCGATGAACAGTTCCAGCCAATGTTCAGCTACTCTCAAGAATCGACAGAATGTGCCCATAGACTAAACATTAACATAGTACAGCTTAATGAAGATCACAACATTAAAAAGATCAGGCGTAACCTTCGTGAAAAATCTTTCGAAGAATGGTCACACTCGAAGTGGCAAGGAATAGGAGTCGAACATTTCAGAGACTGTCCAAAAAGTAACAAATTTATTTACAATAAATCTGTTTTATCATGTTCCGAATGAACGAATGCTCTGAAATTCAACACTAATTATGCGCCATTAAGAGGTGTACTCGGTGTTTCAGGAACATCAAACGTTGGACCCCTCTGCCGCAGATGTGGTAGAGAGACCGAAACTCCAGCACATGTGCTTGGGAAATGTCCAATGAATATGCTCCTGGTCACACAGAGACATCATAATGTCAAGCATAAAATTATTTCACTTCTCCAAGAAAAAGAATTCATAAGCCTTGTAGAAGTTTGTGGCGTTGACGATGAAGGATGTCCGAGATATGCCGACATAATTGTGTTCAAGGAAAAATCGAGAGAAGCGTACGTTATCGACCCTACCATGAGATACGAGACGAACGATCCACAGCAAGTGGAAGGAATCAACGAAGAAAAACGAGAAATTTACACCAAATGTCTTGAATTTTACGAAGAAAAATTCCAATAGAAATTCGGGCGAAGAAAATATATTGTTCAAGGCCTTGGTTTGGAGCGAGAGGAACAATTCCGAAACAGACACAAGACTTCCTGCAAGATCTAGGCGTGGATCCCAAGGAACTAACTATCCTCGCGGAATCAATTTTAATAGATTCCCTGGGGATACTCCACAATCATATATACGGGAGCTAACCAGCTGCTTATCAATCTTTCGAAAATCATTTCACCAAATCTGGTCAAACTTATCATTATAATTCTTTTTATTTCAAATATTATCAAAATTTGTTTAGTATTATTTTTTTTTTAAGTAATCATCAACATTTATTTTCCAAATTAATAGAAAAACATTTTTAACCAACAAAAATGAATTTTCGAAAGATTTATAAGTACGCTGTGTTTATAGCACCCCAAAACATTTGGGCAGCATACTTTATTTTAAATAAAGAATTTCTTCTTCTTCTCCGTACCTTCATGGTTACTTTCCCTAACAGGCTTTTGTTCTGATTTAATAGTTTCTCCTAAATGAAGATACGCCAGTGGGTTCGGAACATCAGAGAACACACCCTCCACAGTTGATATAGTATACTCGATTAAAAGAAATAGGCTCGCACAATGGGGCGAGCCTATGCATTTAGGACGTAGACATAGGACCAATATCTGAAATTTCAATTTTTCCCATATTTTTTTGGTTAAGCTGTTCTTCTTAGTTTCTATTATCATTTTCAATAGTCAGTTTTTTTAATTAAAAAATTCCACCTAAGATATCCTATTAAAACGACTGTTCATGGAAAATGTCCTTTTTATAAAAAAAGAACCACAACTATTTTGATGAACCAAAATTAATGAATCATCTTTATTACGATAATTTAACTATATTACCATAATTTAAGTTTATACAGCTTGAACTTTTATAGACTCTTAAAGTTTTTTTTTAATAAAACATAAAAAAATTTAAAACATTCATAACGAAAATCCCCATGAAATGTAAAAACAAAAGAGCCAATAAATAAATAAAATTCAGTATCGGGATAGCATTAATAGCAATATGAACAAAAATCGCAACGTTTATAATTTTTTGAGAACAAGCCATATAAGTTTCAAAGAATATGACCTGGCATATGAACAATGGATTCACAATCTTGTACTCGAAAATATTCCTAAGAAAAAGGAGTTCTGTGTGCGTGAAACATTTCGTATGTTTTGTGGAAATTTGTGTCCACGTTGGATAAAATTGAATAGGAATCTATCTGACTTTTTAAAAGGTAACGAAAATTGGATAAATTTAGATTTCGTTGTTTTTCTTGAATTAAATTTTGATCTACTTTCATCGTCTTTGTCATCGTTAGCTTCTATTATGAAGATCTATTTCGATTTTTTAGATCGAGCAATATTAATTTTAAGGATTTTGACACGGCTTTGGAAAAATGGACTTACTTGGTTTGCGATTACATGTAGTGTGATAAACGTTTTCCAGGAGAAATTAAAGAAATGTTGCTGCATTTTCGACTTAAACGGAATGAGATCTCTGGAACCATTGTTCAGGAAAAAAACATGAATGGCTGGCAGGGGCTTAATTTTTCCAGAGGTATATTCTCAAGAACTTCCATCTTCGTCCACTCCAGGTATTCCCACTAGATCAAAATCATTTGAGCATTTTTTCAGACAGACGACAACGGATTTAGTTTAAATAAAAACACATTCAAATCAGAAAATTCTCGTTATAAATAATAAAAATAAATAACATTTGAAATATTAGATATTCTTCCAACTTAAAATTCTTATTATTATACTAAATAAATCTTTCTTTTTAATTTTGAGGACAAGGTATATTTTTGTTTGTAGTTTTAGTTTGTGAACTTGTGAAAAAAAAAAAAACGAGATACATACAATAATATGTATGTACACATTTAAAAGTCATGCTACCCGTTATATCGAAACTGGTGAAATTGCTGATAATGTAGTTGATTAGAGTATTGGATTTGCTTTCAAATGACACCAGAAGCAATACTCTAGGATCAGTAGAACCGGAGAAATTAATGAATGTCCGGCCTACCTAGTCACTCGCCCCACTGTGTGACGGTGCAATAATTAAATAGAGAAGAACAGTGAAGGATACTCTTTTTTTCAACTAGAAAGTTCAGAAGTTAATTATTTATTGAAAGGAGGTAATTTAGACTTCAGTGATAATAAAGTTCTCAAAGCAGAACTAAATAGACTATTTATTATTTTTTTATTTTTTATAAATACCTTGATTTTTGTAAGACAAATTTACAGCCTCAATCGCTGCTGGATTATGAGATTCATATATATCATAGCTCTGGGTTTCTTCTTCATTTGAGGACGTAAGCTGGGACTTAGCAATACTGTCCAGACTTCCTGACATATTCTTGTATCTGTTACTTCTATTTATCGATGGAGGCGGTTGAGGGCTCTATAATACAAAATGATTTAAAAAAATACTGATGAAAAATGAAGTTATTCGTTATTATCAATAACAACGGTAAACAAATGCAAATCTTTAATTGAGGGGAGAAATGTATTATTTACCACTGTAATTCCTCGTTTGTACGCATCAGTAAATGTATGAGACGATCCAAATGACCTTAGAGAATGCATTGACTGTCGAATACTAGCCCTTCTTTCAAGCCGTTGGACATGCCTTTGCCGAGATTTCATAATCCAAAATCCACATAATAGAAGTACAAACAAAAGAGCCAGACAAAAACTTCCCATCATTACAGCAGCTGTCACATCTGATTTCCAGCTCAGAATATTTATTTCCACTTTAGGATCTGCAGTAATAAAAAATAATAGATAAATAACTTCTAAATTAATCAATGTATTTACTATAAGGACAAAATTAAAGTTAACAAAATATTTTATAAATTAACAGAGAAGATTATACTAAAAATACATTTAATGTTACTAGCTTAAATGTCTTACTAATAAATCTTTAAGACCCTCAGATATATACAGTTAGTGTAAAAAGTATTGGAACACCCATGAATGTTTTCCTTTCACAACATTTGCGACTAAAATAGTGGTGCTTTAGGTAAACAAAAGGCATCAATAACATGGTGACGTGCTATATTTTAAGTATTCCCTGAAAATCAACATCAAACAATGGTATTTGTGTTATTAATTCATATTTTAACAATAAAATGCAATATTCTATGCGTAAATAGTATTGGAACGCCTGATTTCTTTACTATTACAGCTGGACATTGTACTTGTAAGATGACTTGGTATCTTATGTGTTTGAATCATTTTATTTCAATTTTTTGACATTGGCCTGAAGGGAAGAAAAATCTCTGATGGATTGCAAAAAATTATAATTATGCTTCATAATGAGCGCAAATGTTGGCGAGAAATCGGAAAAATTGTAAACCTTCGCTATCTTTCCTTATCAAATATTTAAAATCGGTATAGTACAACCAACTCTTAGGCAGCAAAAATTCATATCAGTAGACCGACGAGTCTCAATGTATGTGACAAAAGATCAATTTTAAGAAAAGCACAGGCAAAACCACGGCTGATTGCGCCAAAACTTGCGACTGAAATCTCGAGGATGATCTGACGGGACATAAGTAGCAGTAGAGTAAGAAATGATCTCAGGAAAAATGGATTAAGCGGGCGAACAGCCCCAAACCCTTACTCATATTTGACTGTAGACACTAAGCCCCAAGATTTGGGCTCTCCTCCACACATTTTGTCAACTTCTTTGGCTAAAAAGTTCTATTTTGCACTCATGAATAAATTAAATTCACTGCCACTCTTCAGCAGTATGGTTAACACTTTATTTTGCATAGCAAAGTATTTTCTATTTTTTAACTTTACTAACAAAAAAGTTCTTCAGTACTATTCCACCGCGTAATTAATTTTCCCTGAGATCATTTCTTACTGCAGTGCTACTTATGTCCCATCAGATGATCCTCAAGATTTCAATCGCAAGTTTTGGCGCAATCAGCCGTGGTTTTGCCTGTGCTTTTCTTAAAATTGATCTTTCATCACATACAGTGAGACTCTTCGGGCCCCAAAAATGTGATGTTTTGCTGTCTAAGAGTTGATTGTACTATACCGATTTCATATATTTGATAAGGATACAAGGTTTACAATTTTTCAAATTTCTCGCAAGTATTTGCACTCATTATGAAGTGTAATTATATATTTTTGCATTCCAGCAGAGATTTGTCTTCCTTTCAGGCCAACGTCAAAAAATTAAATTAAAAAAATCTGAATCTAACACATAAGATACCAACTCACCCTACAAAGACAAAGTTCACCGATAATATTGAGTTAATCCCTTCCCAAGTCCAGCTGCAATAGTAAAGAAATAAGGTATTCCAATACTTTTTACACATTGAATATTGCATTTTATTGTTAAAATGTTAATAAATAACACAAATACCATTTTTTGATATTGATTTTTTAGGGAATATTTAAAAAATAGCTTATCACCGTGTTATTGATGCCTTCTATTTACCTAAAGCACCATTATTTTAGTCGCAAATGTTAAAAAATTAAAATATTCATGGGTTTCGAATACTTTTTAAAAGTCGCAAATGTTAAAAAATTAAAATATTCATGGGTTTCGAATACTTTTTAAAAGTCGCAAATGTTAAAAAATTAAAATATTCATGGGTTTCGAATACTTTTTAAAAGTCGCAAATGTTAAAAAAGTAAAATATTCATGGGTTTCGAATACTTTTTACACTATCTGTATATATATATATATATATATATATATATATATATATATAAAAATTCATAAGTGATTTCATAAGTTGTTAGAAATATTAAAAGTTGTGTTTGTTGAGTAATTTACTCCTAAGGCACAAAGAGTGAGCAGCCTTGAGCTTTCACTTCGAGACTGACCTGGACATTTCAAATTACTGATTTTTTTTAACTGACTCAATCTGTGCCCACTTCTAAAAACAAAAACATTTTTGAGGCACAGAGGCACTGTTCTATAAACAAAACTCTGTTACTCCCTTTACTAATATAGGCATGCCCTGTTTGGTAAGTTATCGGAAACATCAACAGACATCAGATATTTGAAAACTAAATTTTATGAATCATATTAATTGCACCCTTTTAGCACTGTTCCTCCATCTCTCCATAGGGAGGAAACCTGCTTATGAGGTTGACCTTACGACGCAATCCGGATGTGCCAACTAGAAACTTTCTCGTTTCATTGATCACAAAAATAAAGGTAGTTCAAATTATCAAATATATATATATATATATATATATATATATATATATATATATATACTATATATTTGTCAAATACCACTCACTCACTGACCTATCATCGCCCAGCCCCAACCACTCGAAAGAAAATTTTGAAATTTTGCAAGGACACTCTGCTTACAATGTAGACACTCGCTAAGAAAGGATTTTTTGATATTCGAATATTTAAGTATTTTTAGAGGGGTTTAAAGTTTTAGTTGGTTAGAGCAGGCAAGCCTAGGCAGCATGCGTTGCTAGGACGATAAAGAACAGGTGTTATTGTACATTATCTATTTCATAGTATTATTTTTAATTGAAGTTAATTTCAACTATGATGGGAGACCTTGAATTACTAGAAATAAACTCTCCCTCATAGAGTTTACCACTTCCGGGGTATGGAATACTAACAATTTAGGACTTGGAATAGTTTTAAGCAAATAAAACGCTATTACAACTAAAATGATTGACACGCCTTAAACTCAACCAAAAAAAAAACAACTAAAATGAAATGATCTTATTTAATTAAATTCTAAGGATTTTAGGACACATTTTACATCAAATCAAAATAAGCGGGGGCTGAGGGGGGACCCCTCAGCCTCCGCCTTATATACGGTCATGCTGGAAATCTATAGATAACGGGTTATCTCTAGATTATATGTTTCTTCATATAGTATGACGGGGACCATGCTATAATAAACTGCAAAAAATTATGTAGTAGCGTTAATTTTGCTGATACATTATTTAACGCAATAAAATAACTACTTATCTGCCGTGACGAAGCACGGGTATTCAGCTAGTATATTCGTGCTCCTGACGGCTCAAAACTGGTCCAATTTTGATGAAATTCGGTACAAAAATCTTTTGGCAAATTTGAACCGAAACTTGGCTTTTGAAGCAACATTTGCGCAAAAAAAAAAAAAAATCAGAACGCTTACGTTTCGAGTTCTTATGCAAGGTGGTACTCGTTTATAGGTTTATTAATGTAGAAAAACGAATGAAACCATTTTTAAAGCGATATCTATAACCATTTTCGAGAAACATTGAAACACCTATTTTTTCAAACTAATTTTTAGTTTGGGTATTCAGAAACGATGAATTCAGTTTAAACTTGTTCCAGACGTTTAATATTCTTCTAAACTAAGATATATTCATTTTGGTTCTGTTTGGAGTTAAGTAAGTATAAGTATAATTATATTAAACATTCTTTGTACAAAGCAAATCAAAGTAAACATTTACACATGTAGCAAAACTTTAACATGATTTTTCAGAAACATTTTGTTCAACAGCAGCAAGTTTTATTTGCTGAGTCAGCTTGTCAACACCAGCTATTTAGTAAAGGTTTATAAATGCAGATTAGTTTATTTACCCATCTCACAAATGAATGGACTCAGGTGTTCACATCGGTCCACTTCTATACGTTGAAATGTAAACATTGTGCACTGGTTAATTTTGTCAATGTGTTGGACCCAGACCCTGTCATAAAACTGGTATGTTTCTTGCTGTTTTCTCAAAAATTTATAAAGGTCTATAAAATTTCCCATCACATAAGGTAGAGATGCATTTGTGGACTGGAAAATAGGAAATTAATGTTATTTTTGTTTTTGTTTTTTTTTTACAACGCAAAAAACAACAACAAATCAACAAATTTTGGCTATTAGCGCCGAATTAATGTTATTAATGAAATTTTCAAAACTAAAACAAAAAATTCAACTTATGATGATTATTTTACATTATTGTCTCATATAATTAAATTAGGCAATTACATACAAATTTTATCTTTATTGAACTCACCCTGCAAAAATCTCTAGCCTCATAAAATGACATAGGAGCGCCAACAAAGATGTAGCAAGTGTCTCCAACTAGATTCCATGCAGGGGGACATTTACCATCAAGGAGTGATATATTATTTGGAAGAAAGGGTAAGAATTCTACTTCAAGTAAGTTTTCCTGGTCAATCCTGTCACGAATTCTTCCCATGACTGAAAGAGTTTGATTGAAACCCCAGTAGTTGTTCTTTGCATTGATTGGAGAGAGTAAAACATCAAATCTAAAAAAAAAAAAAAAATATTATTTATGACAAACTCAATACAATAAACATTTTTGCTAATAATTTTTCATGTTTCTTACAATGACCGGTTAACTGTGACAATTTCATAATCATTTTCTGGATTGAAAAATATATTATCCACATATTGCTGACCCGCAGTTCCAGCAACTACTGTTCCTTTGTATTCCCTCCCAATGCCTTGGTTCCTGAAACCATCATGTAATTTTGAAAAATATAATCTTTACACAACTTGTATACATAAATGTGGGATTATTTGCAAAATATAGAAGTTATTTTTACATTTGTTATAAAGAAATTATACTTGTTTTTAGATAAATGAGAAATATATGTATATAACTCAGACATCGCATAATGGAAAAAACTGAATAAATATTCAATTAATAAATTACATTTATTAATAATAAAAGGGGTCTCCCATGGTCTAGTGGCTAGCGCGCTAGATTCATAAGCGGGAGATGGTGGGTTCGATCCCCACCGGCGCCAGAAATTTTCTCATCTCAGGGCTCGCTGAGAGAATTCCTGGCTGCACCCTGGACGTCGGCGCTAATGGCCACGATTTGTCGATGCGCCGTAAAAAAAAAAAAAAAAAAAAAAAAAAAAAATTAATAATAAACATAAAGTGAGCAGGTCTTCATTGCTTTCTTAACTACTTTGACTCTGGTTCAGAGTAAAACTAGCACTGCTAATATGCTAAAGTAATACATAGTCATGTCCCTTCATCTTGTGTTCTGAGAATAAAAACATCACTTTTAAATATTTAGTTTCCTTTTATTTATTTATTTTTAATTTTGTATTATGGAATATTTTAAAGTGGAAAATACTAAACACCAAACATTATTGGCAAGACAGCTGGACTTGACTAACTGACAGAAATACTACTTAATGTCAGTGTATGTCAGCTACCGAGGAAACAAGAAGGAATAGTACTTACTCGATCCAGTATTGGCAACACAGGACTAAACCACGAATATCTCATGACAAACCTACTTTTGAGTTATTTATCACCTACTTATGAAATGCAGTTCATTTGAAGCTGAATTTAATGTCCTTTACTCCCTATTTGAAGTTTTTTTAACCTAAAATCAACGGGTTTTAAATTAAGGAAGAAAAACTGAAAAAAGTGCTAACATTTTGCGGTTTTTCACCTACCAAAAGTTCTCCTCCCGGCTTTCGAGTTGGAAAACTTGGTTTCAGCATACTCATACCATACCTAAGGATATTAGAAAAAAACTCTTGTGGGAGAATTAATGTTAGCTCAAACCCCTCTATCTATTGGGCTTTATAGACATTTTCAAATCTCTTTTTAAAAGAATTAAGGTATCTATTAAACACAAAGCTGGTTCATTAAATGATACAGTTACGAACTTGAAAGAATGATATCACCTTAGAAGCGAAACATTACATTATTACTAATTACATTTATTAATTATTACTAATGTAATAATTAATAAATAAATAAAGTGGAAAATATTAAAATAATAACGATTCTTGAAACCCCCTTTTTAATGAGTTATAGTTTATAATCTCTCAGAAAAATGTTAATAATTAAACATAAATATTAGGAAATAAAATTAATTTTTTTGTTTTCTTTTCTTTTTCTAGTACATTATTTTTCTATTTACAAGAGAAATATCAACAAATAATATTAAGCCAGAACAAAATGCAACAAAGTTTAAAATATTTTATGTCTAAATGAATAATTACCAGTAAAAACTATTGTGTGAAGTGCTTTGATAAACAGGTAGTCGGACACGATCAAACCCAGATACTTCAAGTACTTGCGCACCAACATTTTTATAGACATAGTTTAATGTGAAATTAGAAACAACCTAAAAAAACAGCTTTGTTATTTAAAAATATAAATTGTACAATACAGTAGTCAACTTAACTTCACCTCTTGCTACCCATCTTCAGGATGGACTCCATTCTAAAATAAAATGTTCATGTTTTCATTTTTATTTTAATTTAAATAATTTTACTCCAATTAGATTCATTTCTATTAGTGTTAGTTCTTTCTTATTTTAAAGATTTGAATTTACAAAGTACAAATTAAACCTTTGTTAAAAATATAATTCCTGAAGGATATTTAAAAGTAGATCAGAATTCCTGTTTTGCACAAAAAATGTTAAAACACATCTATTCAATTTAATTGAGAACTAACTTTTTCATTTTAGTTATAAAATTATGATTTCATTCAAATGAAATTTAAAACATGAAAGTTTTTAAATATATTAAGGAGATCATTTGTATTCTTAAGAAAAATATTAATTAGCAGTGTATCTACTACTTTTGTGAAAGCCAATTTTGGGACTTTTTCATGACATTTTCATGATTTGAAAAGCAAATTTCAAGCCCATTAAAAAGAAAACAATTTCAATCAAAAAGAAAAAGCCTTAACTAATAGCTTAAAATTATTTGTAATATTACACGGATTGCCATGATATCTATAAACTTACAATTTTATGTTAGAGAGAATAGTTACATTAATTTTAAATGTGAAGAAATAATTATACTAAAAATTTTAGAATGACTATGGAATTAGCAGCCTCAAATATATTGAACAATAGTAGCAGAATTCAAAATTTTTAAAAATATTACTTACTAAATATTTATTGTCAACGTACATAATTTAGTTAATTAATGTGCATAGAATTTCAAAATTTAAGTCTGCATATATTTAAAAAATGGATAATTGATGTGTAAATGCTACAACAAAGGAATCCAATAGAGGAAGGCGGTGGGAGAGGCAGATGAAATTGCATCGTCATGCAAAAACGGCAACACTTACCAATATGCCCAAGTACCGAGATTACGTAAGACTCGTGTAAAAACTGAAATTTTATGACATAGTTCCAAAATTCATGACTTTTTCGTGATTTTTGTGCCTTATCTTCAATTTTGTGACATTTTCATGACATTCGTGACTTTTTCGTGCAGTAGACACCCTGATTAGGAAAATTCATAAATTATCTAAAATAAAATTTTCAAATCTGAGCTAGCCAACCTTCCACACCAGAGAAGGTTTGACTTAAAGAAAGAAAGCTCCAATTCCCTTTTATTTGTTAGGATAACACTGGTTTTGCCTTTTCTATTCTATGGTGAGAATTCATCACTTGTTGCGGTGATGGATGCCTTGTCAGTCCTTCTGGTCAGCTGAGTGTTGTTTCCCCTCTCGATTTTTTTTAACTGGCAGTTTTTACATAGATACAATTTGTAGCCATCGCTCAATTCATATTGTAGTATCTTTATGATGGTTTCCCGGACTACTCCGTGATCAAGAGTATTGTTCTTTGCATAATCAAGTAGCATTTGGTTAAAAAAAACCAGTGACACCAACAAAAATTAGGCATACTTTTTTTTAACCATGAAAATAGAAACTCATTAATTATGTTAATAATTTTGAATGATTGTAACAATAAAATTCTAATGTATATCCTCCCATGTAATAAGCACATACTATTTATGAGAGTATAGAAGAATTATATAATATACCTGAAGCAATTTAATAGTATTGTGGTAATAGGCAACGTTCTGAGTCCAGAAATTACTGAATATAGTTATTTGTTGATAAGGACTTATCTGCCTTCCTTCAACAGACAGTGCGGGATGATTGTAATTTTCTACAAAAAGGTTATTGTGAATCCAGCCCTTGAGTGCAGTAGCTGATCCTCGTGAGTCTGCTTCAATGCTAATTCCTCCTTGATTCCTCCTCACTAAATTATTCTAAAGAACAAAGTGCATTGAATTAACAACAGAACTTAAAGCTAGTAAGGGTAGCACTGAAAAAAAAGTCCTGTAACAGGCCTTAAGTGCTGAA
The DNA here is from genome assembly GCA_946811695.1 of Gonocerus acuteangulatus. Classification (NCBI taxonomy): domain Eukaryota; kingdom Metazoa; phylum Arthropoda; class Insecta; order Hemiptera; family Coreidae; genus Gonocerus; species Gonocerus acuteangulatus. The sequence goes on along the minus strand of OX328123.1, from coordinate 129,006,020 downwards.
AAGGCAAGATACAGTAAAGGTATCTGATTTTTTAACAGAATTTGATTTTTGGTCAGTACTCGCCTGATTTGGCTTGCTGGGCCCCAAACTTTAACCTCTGGACTTTAATGGGTCCTAGTTATCTTAATTGCATGATTTAATCTAAACCCGTGATTATGTAAATTTTTATTTTAACTGGCAGTTACTTGGCATCTTTTAGTGGGATGAATGGAAGAGCCTGCCATGAATTTCTATATTATGCACAAGGTACATGAGATGTTATAGGAAATTTAATTAAAATTTTGAATATGTCGTCTGAATGAAATTTTGTCTATGGCGTAATCGACAAATAGCGCAAAAATGGTCAAAGCTAGCGTTTAGACAAAAAAAAAAACAAAAAAAAACACGGAAACGCCTATATTTAGGGAAATAATGCAAATAAAAATTTCTCCTTGGTGGCATTCAACTATACTTTAGTCACAGTACACACTACTCAAGTATGGCGATTTCCATCGGGACCACCCTGTTTATACTAGTTAGTGGCGGTAGGCATCTATTTTAGAAAGTTATTGAAGTTGGCGAGTCTCTGAAGTATCGGAGTCTCCAACTTTAATACAAACACAAAAAATGACAGAACTGTGGTTTGTATCTTAGGGTGCGTTAACAAGTTATTGCAGGATATTTATATCAGAGAGAAATTCTGACTAATGTAAACCATGTAGAATATATGTCAGACATAAATTTTACATGGTTTACATTAGTCAGAATTTCTCTGTGATATAAATATCTTGCAATAACTAGCCTAGTGTAAACGCATCCATAGAATAAAATAATGCAACAATGTTTAGCGCCATTTTTAATGACGTTAGAATGATAGACAATTTAAAGCTTATGAGTTCATTTTTTTATGCAATGTTCATATAAAATAAATAATAATTACAGCAAATAGATGTTTGAGGAAATCTTATAAGAGCAAAACTTCTAAAATTAAGTAGTAAAGAAGAAGGAAATCTTACCCGGAAATAAAGATTTTGAGTATTTTGCAAGTCCAAGAAAACAGAAGCAGTGCACGTGGTGAAATTTCCATAAACATGAATACAATTATCTGTTAACTGGTTATATTCAAAGGTCACCTTTGGATTCACTTCTCCAGCACTTACATAATGTACTCCGCCTTGTTTATTATGTGAAATGATGGAGTGCGATATATTGTGTTGAACATCTCGATCTATAAGATAAGAAAAAGAACAATTAGAAATTTATTAACTCTCAGGAGCCCACGCGACTGTTCCCGACGGTTCTGCCAATTGCATTTCCATTACAATGAACACGCTACTTTAAAGTAAATAAAAACTGATTATGAGTTCAGGCAAGGGAGATAGTGTTTAATAGTCATCAATACTTAACCAAAGCTAAGGCTAAAAACAATTTAAGCTATAGCCTGTTCAAATAAATGGTTTAGTTGGAGAGAAAAGGGTGTGGCCTATATTCTCCGTGCCAGAAATGGGCAGTAGATTTAGTCTTAGCTTTGGCTAAGTATTGGCAAATATTAGAAACTATTTCCTTTGTCTGTCCTCTCAAAGCCTTCCCTAGTTTTAAATAAGACATAATCAGTTTTTCATAATATTTTACGTATCGTGTTGAGTTCGCAAGTGGTGGAACCGTCGGGAATATTTCCCTCAAAATTTCGGGCATGCAGAATTGAACTTTTTTGTCTATCTGAACAGGCTATAAATTATTTCTTATAACAAAAGTAAATTAAAAAATGTTACTTACTGAATCCAATAGCAGAAATAGGTAAAGTAACAACTTCAGCAATGAAGCCATGAACTCTTGAAGCAGCACTAGCAATGAGCCTCACACTGAGGCTTGAGCTTCGAGTCTTATAAAATATTCTTTCTGCACCAGGTGGAGAGTCATATCCCAAACTTGCCAAAGGTATAATAGATCTATTATATAGCCCACCGTCAAACAAATCGAGGCGGTCAGTTGAATTATACAAATTATACTGAAGAAGCCTAAAATTAAATAATAAATAGTAACAAAATAATAAGAACACATTGAAGTTTCAAAACATTTAAATTCCTCAGCAAGGAATATAAATACAATATATATAAAACGTTTAGCTCCTTTAAATGTTTTAAAACAGATAACTCAAAATCTGAACAAAAAACAATCTATACTAGCGAATCTCTACTTTTACTTATTAGTTTTGAATGCTGAGATATCTCATTTCATTGAACAAGAAAAATTTCTTCTCATAGGTGTACATTTACATTTTAACTTGAGGCGTGGTTCAGATAAATGCCCAATTGTACCGGATCAATTCAGCTTATTTTCAGAATACATCTTTCACATTAGTTAGGTACAATACATACCAAGCTTCACCGCAATGAACTTAACATTACAGCACCTAAGTTCAAATTAATAATTTTGTTAAGGACAAAATCTTTGAAAGCCTGATGTTCTCATTAGCTTTGAATATTGTATGATAAGGTTTGTTGCAAGAAAAGAAAAATTATACCTGCTAGTGTTACATTAAGAGGTTAATCCAGACCGGTGGGTATGGTGCAACCCCCCTCTCACTTATTAACTTGTTGACTGGGTATGAGGAAATATTGTTATACACGAATTACTACTGATATTGACAAAACAGCATTTTTCATCATGGAAACTTGTTTTGTTCAAAAGGATTTAGGAAAGAATCAAAATTCGGCTGAACCAACTTCAACGTTCCTTTGTGTTGCTGCTTTGCCTCAAGGAATATTAATTTTCTGCATTGTCATATTTTATTTGTATACTGTACTAGCTGAATACCCGTGCTTTGTCACGGCAGATAAGTAGTTATTTTATTGCGTTAAATAATGTTTCATTGAAATTACGTTACTATACAATTTTGTGCAGTTTATTATAGCACGGTTCCCGTCATACTATATGTTATTCAATGGGCGTTAAAATTTAAAAGTTTATGTTTCCAAAAAGTTATTTGGAAACACCCATTATATTTGCGAACATAACCAAGGTTATAGGCGAGGAGGCTGTGCAAGGGTTCCGGATATTATTGCCTCACCTAAAAAACTCTAAGGATAGGCTTACCATACATCACGGTTTGACTGGGACTGTCCCGGTATTTTGCAATTGTTTCGGTGTCCCACCCGGTTTTATCAATGTCCCGGAAAAGGCTGTAAGATGTAAAAAGTAATGAATTCATGTTTATAAGAATCTTTTATAAATCGGTTACTTTTCTACAATCAACATTTTTACTACTGCTCACAGTGTCAAAGATATGAGAAGTAATCTAACTGTAAAACGCTGGAATTACCTGCACAGCGCTGCCAGCTGCCAGACACTACTATTTGGCTGAGATTTTTTAAAGAAAATCAAGTAGCAAAAAAAGTTCCGTTCTTATTTTTAAGGTTTGGGTAGACTAACAGTTCAGGATCCCCCCTTCCCGTTACTTGCTAGGCTTAAAACTCACCATTTTGCTTATAATTTGTACTGTTTTTATTCCCCCCCCCCTGGTATGCCCATCCCATATTAATGTGTCCCGGTTTAACTCTCCAAAAATATGGTAAGCCTATCTGACGGGAACAGGGAGAAAAGAAACGCAATTAAAACTCTATGAGTGACAGTTTATTTCTAGTAATTCAAGGACTGCCATCATAGTGGAAATTAACCTCAATTAAAAATAATACTATGAAATAGATAATGTACGGTAACAGCTGTTCTGTTATCATCCTAGCAACGCTTGCTGCCTAGGCTTGCATGCTCTAACCAACTCAAACTTTAAACCCCTCTAAAAATACTTAAAAATTCGAATATCAAGAAATCCTTTTTTAGTGAGTGCCTACGTTATATAGGTAGTGTCCATGCAAAATTTCAAAATTTTCTGTCGAGTGGCTTGGGCTGGGCGATGATAGGTCAGTGAGTGCGTCAGTGAGTGAGTGAATGTTATTTGACAAATATATAGTAGAAGAAATGTTACAAAATATTTTCTCGAAATAAATAAAATTAATAATTTAACAATTATTTTCTTCTATTACTTGAGGTTTGATGATATTACGTATAATTATGAAGAAGAAAAAAAGCCCTTGTGAAACGAGTTGACCCAAAATTTATTCCCCAGTTAACATGTTGATGACCGATTTTCCTTATTAACAAATTTGTCCAATATTTTATCCTGGGAATGTAGAAAACTGATTTGGGGGGCAAAAGAACCAAAACTGAGTCTTCTATTGTGTTAAGAGGCATATACAGGTTGATTCAGGTCTAAGTAGCCAAACTCAAGGAGGTGATTGTAGACATAATTTGCAACAAAAAAGTTCATTTGAAGTATGATCCGATTCCGAAAGTAATAGGAGCTATGTTCAATTTTCTGTTTTTTAAATGTAGTCATGTTTTTTAATGAATAAGAAATGATGACTCCAAAACTATTCAAGATAAATAAATTCTAATTATGCCATCATAAAATAGACATCATTTACTTTTAAAAAACAATAATTTAATTCACCAAAACCATACCAGATAATTTCTGGACATCCAATAACGCACTTCTGTTTTTATCAATGAATCAGAGTTTTTTCCTGATTTTTTTCCTCAGCTCCCTAACGGATTACAGATCCAATACTCACACAAAAACTTCTACATTTAGTAAGCATTAAATCCATGTAAATGAAATGGCGGTTTATTGAGGGATAAATTGAACGATTGGCTCCCTTTTGTCGAAGAAATGTGAAGTGTAGTTTTGTTACTTTCCTTTTGTTCAATACCTTGTGTGAAAAAATTAAAAATTATTCATTTTAGCACTTTCCTCCGAAGGAAAGTAGCTATTGAGGTTGGACTCATGACGGAATTTTTGAAAAATTTCTTCAAATCTTTATCGATCCTACCTAGTAGACACCGAAAATGACCCCCGTTAAAATTTATATATATATATATATATATAGAGTCTTTGTTTTTTCGTCACGAAACTTGGTATATAGCATTCAATTAGCAAACGATTGAACGAGTTCGTTAACCACTAAAGTCGGTACACCGGAAGGGGGGGTTTACCCCAAACCCAAAAGACTAATTTGACTATGTCAGCCGTAATATTTGTTATATTTCAACGAAACTTGGTATTCGTAGTGGTAATATAGAGAGAAAAGTGAGATATAAAAATGAACTAAATCGGTTCATTAGAAGGGGGGTTTACTCTGGACCCACAATACCAATTCGCCACTACCAGCCGTGATTTTTGGTATATTTCGACGAAACTCGGTATTCGTAGTGGTAATCCACAGGTAAATATGTATTGTCAAAATAAAGTAAATCGGTTCATTAGGAGGGGGGGTTTACTCCGGACCCCCAATACCAATTCGCCACTACCAGCCGTGATTTTTGGTATATTTCGATGAAACTCGGTATTCGTAGTGGTAATCTACAGGTAAATATGTGTTGTAAAAATAAACTAAATCGGTTCATTAGAAGGGGGGGTTAACTCCGGACCCAAATTCCTAATATACTCATACCGGTCGTAATTTCTGCTGTATTGTAACGAAACGCGGTATATGTCGTGGGTAACTCATGAGAAAGAAGTGTAAAAATGAGCTGAATCGGTCAATCGGAAAGCGGGGTTTTAATTTGTAATATATTTCAATAGAAAAGCCCTCCAGAAGTAGGTTCACAAAGCCGCCGCAAGGAGCGCTTTCTACCACTAGAGTGACTGTATCCTGTTCCTGCGTTAGATCAAAATACGATAATATGAGGTTTTTTGTATTTATTACGTAGTGTAATAGGTACCATGTGTAAACATAACTCTGGAAGCAAATTAATAATTGATCAGTTACTCATTACAAATTTAAAAGAGAACTATTCATGTTTTTATTTTATTTATGTAGGATATTTTAAGCAAATTGTTCTGGAAAGCAGTCTACACTACCCAAATTCTGAGGAAAGTGCTTAGTTATGCAGCTCCTGCGTGACGGACTTTTTATTGACCAAACTGTCCTTTTTGTCATTCATCATGTTTGGTCCGAATTACATCGTATGGACAAAGAATTGAAAATATATTTTAAAAAATTGTGTCTGAGTCTTACTTCATTGAAATCTACTACATATTTGTCAAATACCACTCACTCACTGACCTATCATCGCCCAGCCCAAACCACTTGACACAAAAATTTGAAATTTTGCATGGACACTCCCTTTAGGATGTAAACACTCGCTAAGAAATATTATTTTTTTTAATATTGAAATGTTTAAGTATTTTTAGAGGGGTTTGAATTTTAATTGGTTTTAAAGAGAGCAGCATGCGTTGCTAGGACAATAACAGGTCTCACCCATCAGCATCCACAGTAAGAACAATTCTTGGTAATGCATGCAAATATAATGGGTGTCTCCAAATGACATCTTGGTAACATAAATTTTTAAATTTGAACATCCATTTATTATTGACAACAAATTTTAACCTGTACTGGTTAAACTCCTGTTACTGGTAACCTATAGATAACGGGTTATCTCTTGATTATCTGTTAGTTGACACTGGTCCGGAGCGCCCCAGTGTCAAGAAACATTATACTTTGATTACTTATCAATTGATGAATAACATACAGTATGACGGGAACCGAGCTAATATAAACTCCACAAAACTAAATAGTAGCGTTAATTTTGATGATACATTATTTAACGCAATAAAATAATTACTCATCTGGCGTGACAAAGCACAGGCATTCAGCTAGTATACTATAATGTTAAAAACAAATAAAACTTAATAGCTTAAAAACTAATAAAACATTAACTTGAATAAATTAACATAGTAAAAAGTATTAACACACCTCAATCCAAAAGGTTTCAATCGAAAAGCACTATAAAATATTTTAACACAGTTAATTGGCCGATTATCGTAAACATAATAAAGAACAACTCGCTCTTGAACAATAAGTTCTTTAGCTGGGTCACACATATCTATGAGGCTGAATGCACGGTAAGGCATGAGAATTTCCTTTAATGGTGAAAATGAACTCTCTCCACTTTCTCTTCCTTCTCCTGTGATTGATGCTATATTGATTCCAACTCCAAGGTTGTACTCAACCCTATTAGAAAATAAATGAGTCATCAATATAGAGAATATTTATATATTACTACAAGCTAAGAATGAAAATGAACATTTAACAATTAATAGGAAATGTGAGAGAAAAAAAATATGGTCAACAAATCGTATTACATGGTCTTATTACGTAGATAGGGAAAACGTAAACTTATGTTTTGTGCTGAAATTTAAGATGCTAATTTAATTATTTCTGTATAATACCTTATCAATTATTATACCAAGTTTCTCTTTAATCTTATTCTCCAAGTTGCAAAGATAATTAATAAATAAACAGTTTCTGAAATAGCATTATAATAGTTATCGAAATATTTTTGTTTTAAAGTTATGTCAGGTTACTATTACCCCTGTCAATTTGGATGAGGGTTTTTTTTTAAGAATATTCATGGAAAATTGTCTCTTGTCTTCATTTTTGCCTTTTTATGATTAATTATTTATTTCATTATGATATTTTAATTTATTTAGTTAATCAAATGTATATTTTTTCACTAAAAATAATTACTTTATTGTTATTTGTAACCTCATATTTATTTATTTTTTGCTTAATAAGTAATTATTGAAAGAAAAAAAAGGACACTTTTAATGTATTTTTTAAGAAAAAAAATATAATTATTTTGAAGAGGCACAAGCGGGAATGAAGACGAAATAATATATAATAAATAGTATATTTTTAAAAGAAAAATGAAATATAAATAATAAAATACAATTTCTATTTTCTTACAGTTATTTCAGTCAAAAGTTCCTTACTATATGATATGCTGTATTCAAAACATGGAATAAGAACCTTTTCACACAAACATACACAATGTCTAAATAAATCTTCAGTCATATTCAAAGACAAAGAAATCTCTGTGTTTATACGAGAAATTACCTAGTTTATACAAACAAATTACCGTGTTTATGCATGTGTACTGTGACAAACAAGAATTTTTACTGAGAACTATTTGTTAGGATCATACTTCCAACCCCAGATTTAGTCTAAAGATGTGAAATTGTTTGGCGGATTTTGGTAAAAGTGTTTGGAAACAATAGAAGAAACACTTCAACCCGTACAGGTTGCAGCCTTGAGTACAGTCTCAGTAGGTGGATACTCCGCTCGTGCAAAAGTTACCTTCAACACACAATAAAAAAAAAAAAAGCACTAATAAGGACATTCTTCTGCAATCTAACACCTAGATAAGTAACTAGGATAGTTCGACAGAGTGATACAAGAGAAATGTGGGTCTTCTGGCAGCAGAGATCAGAGAAAGATTGGGAAAACTAATATATTTGAGCGTAGCATTCGTGGCATGGTCCCGGCTGCTTGGGTATATTCGTATTTAGTACTCTGTGCAAGTTTATGGGGAACAAATATATTCATTCATAACATTTTAAGGTTCAATAGTTGTTAAAAAGATTGAAAAAAAGAGGAGAAAATCAGAATCATAGACTTTTACTTACCCCTCCCTCAATTTTCAGTTCTACTGTCCAGTAGTATTGCCTCTTTTAAGGGAAGAAAAAATGAAAAATCAAGGGCTTTTTTTTTCAAGTATATTCAGAATTATCTCAGACCATGATAATACAATTTTTGGAATTTTAATGAATTAAAAATAAATAGAAACATTACAATTTAAATTGAAAGATAAAACTGATTTATTTAACTTACCAGTTGAATCGGAGTTTTACATTTTCATTAGGCCCAATTAGAGAAATTCCATGGTCAGCTGATTTAGTCAAATTCACATTAGTGATATCAGGTGATCTAGAAATAGCTAAAATAGCTGGAGATTTTTCACTATGCAAAAGGCCAGCTCCAGTAATGTTTACAAATTCCAAAAAGCTTTCTTTTTTTACCATATTAGTATGTGTTACTGCATCATGAATTCTGTTTTCATAATCACTCTGTTCAAACTCACTATTAGCAAACCTACAAAATAAGAGCCATGCTAAAATATGTTCTGAGCCATACTTTCCTATAAACACAAAGAGCATATACTGCTGACTGAATTTACTCAAGATGTTTTGTTTATAAGTAACAAAAAAGAAGAAAAGATGAAATACCTTATGCCTCCCCAATTGTAATGTGTCTTGAGTTCAGAGCCACAATGAACGAACACAAATTCACTGTCCCAGTTGCAGCGATGTACATGGCCATAAACTTGACCATTCAGTCTTACTTCGCAATCTTCAAGCTTTAATTCATCACCTTCAACAACAAATTTGCAGTATAAGATACATTATTTTTTTTTTTATTTTTTTTTTTTTTTACTGGGTATCCAACCTTTTTAAACATCCACGGAGGAGCAGGGATTTTTCCCCCTGCCCATCAACTAACATTAGAATTGTACAAATTATCCACCCACTCTCTTCAATTAGTTATGGAAGTTAAATGAATAATGATTGCAGACTTATCTTATGCAGAGATCTAAAACAACTGATCTAATTTTTTGAAATTTTTGCGTTTCTGATCAATGATGAAGCATCTCCCATTGGTTTTCCTCCATAGTTGTGCTGAAGGCTTGAAAATCAAGCTGGAATGTTGGCATAAAAATAAACTCATTGTTTTAAAAAAATGTATTTTTTTCAAATAGTCTGAGTGAACCCTAACAATCCCTTCTGAGAATTGATTGCAGAATCTGTCAACTTGTAATGAATGAGTCGTTATATCTTGGAAGGAAAGGACAGAACCTGAAAATTAATAATTGGTTTTTCCTGATGACCTTGCCTCTTAGCTCATAACAATGATGCTGGACATCTTGCACGAAATAGCTGAGAAGAAAGGACTTAAAGTATCCTATGAAATTACAGAGTACATGGAATACAGGTATATATATTTCAACTTATAAGTCTAAATATCTTGGAGAATGGATTCAAGACAATAGGCAACAGGGCATAAAGAGGCAAATAGGACAAAAGCAAGAAAATTGTACCTGGCCTATAGGTTGACTCAAAATAAGTACAACATACAAAGCGAAACTCAGACATTACAGAACAGTGGTGAAGCCAGAGGGTCTAACCCTGAACAGAAAAGGGGAACTGAAGGAACAAAAGAAAGGAAAATCATGAGAACAATTCTAGGACCACGGAAAAGTGGTGACGGGACTTGGAAAAATAGAAGATCTGTACAAGCAGACCGAAAATATTGAAGTCACAATATGGAAGAGAAGGCTGAAATTCTTCAGGTATTTGGATAGAATGGACAAGAACCGATCAACAAAGAAACTTTTCAGATACATCACAGGGCTAAAAGCTATGACAAAATGGGCAGAAGAGGCCACAAGAGATGCAGTTGGAGTTGGACTAACTAAAATTGTGATTCACGATAGAAATATTCTTAGAAATCGAGTTGACAGCATCAAAAAATTCCAAGAGAAACCACCACAAAACAGGCCAAAATTGGTAATATCAGAAGAGAAGAGAAAGATTCGGGGGGGGGGGATGATGAAGAGGTTCTGGGAAGAGAAGAAGAAAAGATGGACCAGAAAGATTTACTTTTCATGCGGTCCAGAGTTGGCCAAATTCGAACTAAAAAAAAAAAAATGTATGTGTAAAAGCAATTTAATTTATTGAAATTCTCACCAGTACACTGTAGAGGTTCATGCCAGGACCATATTCTGGACGTATCACTATGGTGAAGATCATACCGTCGTCCATGGGTAACCCACACATCTAAGTTGTCTCTCAAAAGTTGGCGGCAAGTGACCTGAGCATTTCTCTCAGCAAACCTTTCATCACATACTGGAACCCATTGTTGTGTTGTAGCATTCCACCTTTCAAGAAAACCTTGAGTCGAAGAACAATTTTCTGGAGTACATAATCTGACTGTTCTATAAATAAAAATAAAGGAATTTTATACTTAGTAAATTGCACTCAACATATATGACATTTAGTAAGAAAAGTACAATATATAATAATAATATAATATATAATATTAATAAATGTTCTAGTAATTAATTTATTTAAATTCCTAGAATAACAAAATGGAAGAGTTAGAATGAATTGCCATAATAATCTACTCTCTTAATTCCTATGTGTTTAAGACTGACACTAGGCACTGTGCATTTATCTTCAGTATCCTCCAGTTTCATCCAGCTTACAAGAAATGTATTCATTTAATAACATTGATGATAGTGTTGGATGTTTTTGTCAAAAACAATCATGTAGCAGCATAATATTGTGCTGAAAAATTTCTTTTAAAACAAACCTGAACAAAATATATATATATATATATATATATATATATATATATATATATATATATATATATATATGTATATATATGCTTGATGTTTATTTTTCGTCGCTGGGATGATATTTTTAGATGGAACGGCATTTCTCTCCAGCGGTGGTACTCCTCCTCACTTCTTCCTGGGATATTTCGATGGGTTCATCTCCATCTTCATCAGCCAGGTACTTCTTGTTTCTTCCTCGGTGGTTGCCAAGGGAATGAAATTTTTCTCAATCTGAGCGCCCATTCTACTCTAGCCTTTTTTTTTTTTTTTTTTTTTTTTTTTTTTTTTTTTTTTTTTTTTTTTTTTTTTTTTTTTTTTCCCATCCTTCCAAATTTATTATATTTATATTTATTATATGTACATGGACTTAAAGCTACACCTTATTCTACGCTTACGTACTAGAAGGGGGATGTATTTACAATCGGGGGACTTAAGCCTACTTAGTCTAGGATACTAAAACTAGGGGGAGTCAGAGTCGTCTAGGGAGGGGCTAGACTAGGATGTATCTTAAGGCTAACTTAACACTAACTTAATCTAATATGTACACATTTTATTTACATTTATATACAATATTTACAATATACGGCTGCTTTTACCCAGCATCCTCTCCAAGATCCAGGATTCTCCTGGTGCTGCCCTGCCACCTCTGGGGGAGAGGTGGTGGAGTCAAGTCCCTGAAAAGGGGGTTGACACAGTACTGGAGGCCGTCATAGAACTTAATATGACGCCTCCGTATAAACTCTTGTACTGAGGGCAGCATCAGTTCGTCGTGGAGGATGACCGGCTTTGTTCTCCGGAGGCTTGTGTGCTGCACGGCCCGAAGCAGGACCCCGTTCTGGAAACACTGCAGCCGCCTCAGCACACTGGGGTACATGTACCTCAGGGCGGGTGCCCCGTGCAGAAGAGTAGGCCTGATGATCGCCTTATAGATCTGCAGCTTTAGCTGAAGCGACAGCTGGGCAGATCATAGAAGATGATTCAGTCGGAACTTCTTCTGCCGGGCTTCCTTCAGGCGGCTGTTGACATGCGGCGTCACGGACAGGTGCCGGTGTATGTGCACTCCCAGGTAATTTATTTTAGTGGACAGCTTGATCCGCTGACCCCTGACCTCAAAGTGTGAGGGCAGGGCTCCTCGGGGTCGGCCTCCTTTATTTCCCTGGAAGGAACATACCACGGCATCTGTCTTTGACGGGTTGACGTCTATTCCTACATCTCCAAGTGCGTCTACGATTTTTTCGCAGGCGGACTGGGCCCTCTTAAGAGCGACTCCGGCGTTGAAGCTGGAGGAGTAGACACCAATGTCGTCAGCGTAGGCAGCTAAGGCGACTCGAGGGAACTGCATCCTCACGATGTGGGCGGTGTAGATGGTGAACAGCACTGGACCCAACACCGATCCCTGTGGGACTCCACACGTAGACGGTTGACTGCTGGATATATCACCACCAATCCTGACGGCGAACGTTCTTCCCGACAAGTAGCTCTCAAGTATCTTGATAAGCTGTGCCGGGAATCCGTAGCACCGCAACTGATGCAGAAGCACCTGGTGGGATACGCAGTCGAACACCTGCGTGCAGTCCAAGGAGATGAAGGCCGTTGCTCTGTTCTTGTTGAGCTCTGCGGCCACGGTGTTCTGGAGCTTCGCGAAGTGGTGATCACAGGAGAGCCCGGGCCGAAAGCCAGTCTGTTCCGGGGGGATTACATCCGCTTCTGCGCAGTGCTTCAGCACATGAGCAAGGATCAACTTTTGGAAAATCTTGCTCATGTGACTCAGCAGGCTTATCGGTCGGTAGTGCTCAGGCTTGTCTCCTGACTTCTTTGGTTTTCGAAGAGGGACCACCACGGCGTGCTTCCATGCCTCAGGGAAGTGTCCAGTGCGGTAGGCTGCATTGAAGATGTTCAATAGGTAGGCCTTCGCTTTCCTAGGGAGCATCTTCAGCATCACATAGGGTACACCGTCCAGCCCGGAGGATTTGTTTCCCCTAGTTCGCCTCAGCGCCGATTCCAGTTGCCTGAAGGTGAAGTGCAACGGGGTCCCGGGGAGGTCTTGCGGCTCACCGTCAAGCCTGGGCGACGTCTCTGTTCTCCGACGGTCGTTCTCCTCGTAGTAATCGGCAAGGGCTTCAGCTTGCTCTGCCGGTGACAGGAGGTAATCATGACCTCACGTCGCTTGGTAACCGTGCAGCGAAGGAGCCGCCAGTACTGCCTAGTGTCCTCGTGGGTCCGCCGGAGCTGCTCGTGCCAGAGGGCCGTCTTCCATTGCGCAGACAGCTCAGGGTCACATCCTTCGTCCGCGCCCAGATATTCTTAAGGTTGTTTCGCATCCCGATCAGCCTGGTGATGTGGGCAGGTGGTTTACGCTGGTTGATGGGCTTCGGAACAAACTTAGGAATCCTTCTGTCAGCGGCGGACTGGATGACTTCGGTGAAGCTTGTGACGGCTTCGTCGAGGTCAGCAGCAGCTCCGTAGGTCCCAATGGGAGGCAGGTCGGAGAGGATATCCATTTGGTATCCCTTCCAATCTGCCTTGTGAAGGATGTACTTCGTAGGCAGCGGCGTAGGCGGGTCTCCTTCCATCTCGTACAGGACCGGGCGGTGGTCTGAAGGACCGTAGTCCAGGGCACTGCATCTCGTCACTGCATGCAGATTCTTAGTGAGGAGCAGGTCTAGGTTGGACGTCCAAGCGGGGTTCCCTGCATGTCTGAATGTGTGGATCCCCGGGTGAAGAACTCCGAGACTCGTCCTCACTATGTACCGCCCCAGTTCATTTGCCGTGGAACACTGCCAGACTTGGTGTCGGGCGTTGAGATCCCCGACAAGAACATGGTGGGGCTCCTGCGATGCAGCCGTGATGAGCGCCTTGGTCTCCGCCTGGGGTGCTCGCGAACCGAGACGGACACTGCCTGGGTCCCGGTGTTGGTGGTGGGCTGCTGCTCGAGAAGTCTTGAAGGCAGGTCTCTTCTTACGAGCAGCAGCGCTCCTCCGGAAGTTCCAGACAGGCCGTCGCACCTGTACGAGGTGTATCCTCCGAAGAACGGCCGGTCATAGGGGCACAGCTGTGTGTCCGTGATGGCCACCACCGCGGGGGAGTAAATCTGGAGATGTTCCAGCTCAGCCATCTTAGGTCGAAGGCTGCGGATGTTGTAGTTGCCTATGATGTGCCCGATCATTTCGAGGGCATCACGAGGTCAACCAGCCTGTCGACCTTAGCCATGAGCTTGGTCACTGTATCCACAAGACCCATGATGAACGCGAACATCGCGTCCATATTCATCCCGTGCGGTTGCTGCGAGGATTGTTCTTGAGAGAGGCTGGTAAAAGCTGGGATTGGCCCGGATGCAGCATTGGGGGTCTGCCGGTGTGGTGCTCCGCCGCTCGCTTCTGAGTAGAGGGTGCCGCTATGAACTCTGGTCGCTGGGAAGGTTCGGCTGGCTGGGGGAACTGCTGGAGATGCCTTCTGTGCCCTCCTTTCCTTCATCTGACGAACGAGTTCTTGGCGCTTCTCGCAGAGCCTGTAGGAAGTGGGGTGATTTTTCTTGCATTGTTGACATATGGGTGGAGATGTCCTCAAGCACTGGTGGGTCCACTGATTTTCTCCACACCATCCACACTTTCCGGGTCGTCCACAGTAGAGGGCGGTGTGCCCGAAGTCGAGGCAGTGATAGCACTGCACAGGGCCGCCTCCGGTCTTGAATGTAGTAACCCCACATGATCAATATGGCGGAGGTCCTGCACAGCCTTCAGCGTCACCTGGTGGTCGGTGACAACGAGAATTGTGTTGAGCTCGAGGTTTCTTCCATCTTCCATGCCCTTAGTGAGCCTGCTTGCCTTCTTGAACCCGGCGAGCCGCGTGCGCAGTTCGGAGTTTATATCTTCGATGGGGTGGTCTCGGTCGAAGCCATGAAGAAGAAATCGTTTGTCACGCTTCTTCATTCGTTCCGCGAAGGAGTGGAACGAGATGTTTTGTATCCTCCTGCAGCATCTTCCACACTTTGTCGTGGTCGGCCTTAGTCTTCACGAAGACGCGCGTCTCCTTCTAGCTGTTAGATATAACAAAGTCTGAAACTCCGCGGGCTTTAATGTGACTCGTGGGGCCGCCGGATAGGTGGGCGCCGGATATTGGCGGGCTGATGATGAACGGCGGTTGTCTTTTTTCTTTCTTCTTTCTCCCTGGTGTAGTTGGGATTCTGTCCGTTAGTAGCGCTGATGGTATTGCGTCTTTTTTTTTTTCTCCTGTATTTTCCTCGCGTAAGGTTTACTATGCTTGATGTTTAGTTTTCGTCGCTGGGATGATATTTTTAGATGGAACGGCATTTTTCTCCAGCAGTGGTACTCCTCCTTACTTCTTCCTTACTGCATATATATATATATATATATATATATATATATATATATATATATATATATATATATATATATATGCAGTAATATTTTATTTTAATAGTGAATTTATTTTGTATTTGGGTACACAGACACACACATGTATATATTTATTCACTATGAAGAGTAAATTACTATTCAGTTTATAAACAGTAGATGATAGCTTTTAATATCAGCTCTGATTTCTAGAAATTTTGAATATTCACCATGCATAATATTTGGGTTGTGCATTTGTATTTATTTAATGTATATTTTCTTTATTAAGGCTAATGTAATGTTTACACACAAGTACTTTGATAAATATGTAATCTCAGTAATTAAAAATAATTCACGTATTTCTATAAATATTTTATTTATTTTTATTTTAACATCAATATATATGCATATATATGTGTATTTATACATATACATAGAATTTATTTATACAAAAAATGCAGCTTAAAGTAAAATCTCTTCAAATCATATTATCAGTTAGATAAAAATTGACAACTCACTGTTCTACTAAAGGAAGTGATCTTGTTAATAGTTGTACAGGTGATGGTCTCATGATGATTTCATTATGCTTTAAGCCCCGAGCTTCTAGTCGTCCAAGTACTAGTATTCCAATCCTTGGAGCGAATTCTAGAACCACACCAGGTTTAAGGATAAGGGTAGCTCCAGGCATAATGGTCAAATCTGAAGTAATTCTGTAAGGTTTGTCTCGACTTGAAAGTTCTAGGCTGTTTGTAAGGCGTCCAGATAATGATTCCATATTTATTGTAGCAGGTTGCTCCCAGCTTGTCTAAAAAAGTAAGTAAAAATCTTGTAAGGCTCAATCAACACTCAGTGTTGTTGCAAGCAAAACATTTTAGTGAAATCTCAAGAATATTGGGCTTACAGGTAAATTTGATAAGTTTTTAGTGATCATTTGAAAAATTGAAAACTTACTGAAATAGAGCCTTCAAAGGATTCTTCGATTAAAAATGGCAAATATGTGGCAATAGCATGATCATTCCAGTCATCAAAATCAAAAATTTGATATTTTATTTCAGAGTGATTTTTGGAACCCCACCAATTTTCTGAGACATCAAGGGTAGAGTCAAGGCGAGCAGTTCTCACTCCTGCCACCAATGAATAAATAAGATTATTTGAAGCAATCAAATTCCTTTTAATTCGAACTTTTTGAACACCGTTGAACAAGATTACACTAGACGGAGTCTGCAAAAATAAAAATAAAAAATTTAATTAGTTCAATAAAGACTAACTCACTGAAGAGGCTGGTACCAAGTTTCATACTTTTTCCCAAATTAATTATCTGTGCCTATACTGCAATTTTATGCTTTTTCAAATTATTAATATGGCAAGAAAACTCAGAGTGTTGTTATAAAAGAAAAAACAATTTTCACTTCTCAACGTAATATAAGAAATAAAGAATATTAACTGTTCAAACATACATGGAAAGTTATTTAAAAATGAGTGAGTATGGCATTTAAATGGGGACTGAGAATAAAAAAAAAAAAAAAAAAGAGATAGCAAAATATTTTTCTGTGAAAAAATGTACAACACTCACAGTAACTTTCATATCTTTTGTAGCTGTTCTGAAAAACGTCAAATAATAGAGAAGATAAATATGTTTTTTTTCCAATGAGGGGAAACCTAAAAGGCCTTCAGGAGGATTGCCTCATGCCAGCTCCCAGCGTGTGGGACTCTCACCCACCAAAAACCCCTCATTTCTGGTATTATTCCCTCTTGGAACAGCTGCTTTGGCTAATCTTCAAGAGGGTACCGTATTTTCCCCAAAAGGGAACCTACTATATTTTCAACATATTTGGGCGGGACTAGCTCTGTTCCCCTCCCACTTCTTTTTGAGCAAAAAATGTTTTGTGAATGTGGCAACAGCGCTCCATCTACAAACAATACTTGAGTTTTCCCCGCTCTGAATTGTCTTTTTAGTGCAACCTACAATAAACACATTTATGTGGTGCGTATGCGTGTTTCCCAAAAAAAGTAACTCCATTTGAAATAACTAAAAAGAAAGCATTTTTACAACAAAAAAATTCCAAAGAAGCCAATTTCTAGAGCTGATTGTGTTTCATTGAATGAAGCTGTATGAGCCTTGTAAAGTTACAGTAACCTCTTAACTTAACAAGTTTATGCCATTTTTCAAAATTACTTAAAAAAAACTGTGAATCTCTTTAACCCTTGCATTGCTGCTGAATGAAGGGACTCGCAGCGCCCAGTACGCTCGATGCTTATCCGTCTAACTCCCTCCGTACGCTCGCCAATCTCTCCTCATCTCGACCTCACTACCGTTCAACTCTTTCGTCTCTCTCAGCATCCTCTTGTTATATATTTGGAATTATTTACTTATAATTTCAAATGTCCTGTAAATTAGCAATTTTATACTAAACTAAAAGAAATTTTCTATCATGGAGATAAATCTGAAGAAATATCGCCAAAATCTTCCCCAGTCTGTGCTCTCCAGGAGCATTTACCTTATCTCTTTGTCAGACCGAAAATGAGGTGCATCGTCACTTATATCAAAGGAGGCTATTCATACTGACCGCACTAAACAAGATCCAAATCGTGACTGACAAATATAAACAGCAACAATATGGCTGGAGAGACAAATCTGAGTGAGTACGATCCTGCAAATAGGTGACAAGGCACACCAGCTTCAACCTCCAACAATTCCCATAATAATGGCAATTTTAGGACTTTATATTTTTTTCATATAGATACTAGCTGAATAACCGTGCTTCGTCACGGCAGATAAGTAGTTATTTTATTGCGTTAAATAATGTTTCATTAAAATTACGTTACTATACAATTCTGTGCAGTTTATTATAGCACGGTTCCCGTCATACTATATTTTATTCAATGGGCGTTAAAATTTAAAAGTTTATGTTTCCAAGAAGTCATATGGTAACACCCAATATATTTACGAGTATTACCAAGGTTATAGGCGAGGAGGCTGTGCAAGGGTTCCGGATATTATTACCTCGCCTGGAAAACCTAAGGATATGCCATACATCACGGTTTGACCGGGACTGTCCCGGTATTTTGCAATTGTTTCGGTGTCCCGCCCAGTTTTATCAATGTCCCGGAAAAGGCTGTAAGATGTAAAAAGTAATGAATTCATGTTTATAAGAATCTTTTTTAAATCGGTTACTTTTCTACAATTAACATTTTTACTACTGCTCACAGTGTCAAAGAAATGAGAAGTAATCTAACTGTAAAACGCTGGAACTACCTGCACAGCGCTGCCAGCTGCCAGACACTAACAGTTTAGGATTCCCTCTTCCCGTTAGTTGCTAGGCTTAAAACTCACCAACCATTTTGTACTCTTTTTATCCCCCCCCCCCCTAGTATGCCCATCCCTGGCAAGCCTATCTGACGGGGACAGGCAGAAAAGAAACGCAATTAAAACTCTATGAGGGACAGTTAATTTCTAGTAATTCAAGGTCTGCCATCATAGTTGAAATTAACCTCAATTAGAAATAAAACTATGAGACAGATAATGTAAGGTAACAGCTGTTCTTTATCGTCCTAGCAACGCAGGCTGCCTAGGCTTGCCTTCTCTAACCAACTCAAACTTTAAACCCCCCTAAAAATGCTTAAAAATACGAATATCGAAAAATCCTTTCATAGCGAGCGCCTACGTTATATAGGGAGTGTCCATGCAAAATTTCAAAATTTTCTGTCGAGCGGTTTGGGCTGGGCGTTGATAGATGAGTGACTGAGTGAGTGGTATTTGACAAATATATAGTAGATTAATATACTTGCACAATGCAAAATTTCGATTAATATACAAAGAAGTTTAATGAAATCAAAAATTATATATTTGAAGAAACAGGTGAAGCTTTGAAACCAAAGCTGAAGTTTTCCTCCTTGGCAAAAATTTGTTGAAATTGTATTATGGATGTTATAAAATGACTACCAACAGATATGATAGACTAAGTGGTGGCAGAATTAATTAATTTAGAATTCCAATGAGAGCCTTAAAAGATATTTCTTTATTTAAAAAACTACTAAATATTTTGGTATTTTATTATTTTTTATATTTAAAATAGAATGTTCTTTTATACTAACCTCAGGTGCTGGGGGGTCATTATATTTTATTAAATTATAGATAAAATTAGCTTTAAGCTCTCCCAATATCTCAGATTGGCTGTCAATCTTAAATTCTGCCATAAACAGTCCTTTGTTTCTTTGAATTTCATTATTTTTAATGAGCATCTCTTTCTCCATCCCTTGAATTGACAAAAGTCCATATCTGCAGACATTTTCCAACAATACATTGTCAGTGACGTTCAGATGTGAAAAGTGGCCACCAATAGTAATTCCAAAATTTCTATTGTTCCTCCAGGTGTTGTTGTTCAGGCTTACAGAGTGTGTGAAATTTTCATTATAGTTCCATACATAAGGCAAATTGATTTCGAATCCTCCAAAATAGTTACGCTCAATTGTATTGTGATCAAGGGACCAATGAAACAAATTGGTAGAATTGCGTAAATCTCTACAATATGAAACATAAATCGTATAATATTAACAAGACATCAATTGCATTTAGAACAAATCAAAAAGTAATGTAAAGAAGCTGCAGCTTCTAAATTTGTAATTAGCTCAAAAAAAAAAAAAAAAATACTTATGTTAATAAAAATTGGAGACTTTTTTCAATTAAAGAGAATTTCTACACACTAAATTAAAATATCCCCAAAATATTTATTTTTCAATATAGGGGCAAGAATAAGAAAAAATACAACACTATATTGTGAAATGAGTTATTGATTAATCAATTAAATTACCCGGAAATTTCACATCAGAAAAGTTTTTTTTTCATCTTAAAAATTATCATCCATTTAATATAATTGTTGAAATGGTGTACAAAGCTCATTT
This sequence comes from Gonocerus acuteangulatus, assembly GCA_946811695.1. Classification (NCBI taxonomy): domain Eukaryota; kingdom Metazoa; phylum Arthropoda; class Insecta; order Hemiptera; family Coreidae; genus Gonocerus; species Gonocerus acuteangulatus. The sequence goes on along the minus strand of OX328123.1, from coordinate 128,985,489 downwards.
CGTGACATGTACTTAATTTTTCTTACTCCTGCAGATAATAGATCAACATTTTAAAATTAAAGAGATAACTGATCATAGCCTTTAGAGATGGATAATCCAGACACTAGTTTAGGATGCGAAAAGTTATAAGCTCCATTGTAGTTGAAAGTGTGACAAAAAGAAAGAACATGTTTTAAATGTACAACTTAATTTCAAGAGCTCCTCTTTTAAGGGAATGTAGAAAGAGTACAAAAAAACAATCATGCATTGAGTTGTGCCTTTGAACAAAATAAATTGATAGCCTTGTCATTAAGAATGGTGAGTGGACCTGTTTATTCTTCTACTTAGAAAGAAAGACATGTTGAGTAAGAACTGCGGGTGCTCTCCTTTTGTCCGATGGAACAAAATGCTATTTTAAAACATGATCTATTATAATGCCAATTAACCCCTTAACGGGCAAGGGCCGCTTGAGCGGCCACTGCTTGCTGAAATTAAAAAATGACGCGAGTGAGGCGGAATTGGTTCCAATGCTTCCTGCTTGATGCTGGGGTAAGCCAAAAAATAGTATTTGGAGGTCTTGGGCCCGAGGAGCCGAGATATGACGAAGTTGACCGATAAAGTGGTCCTTGCCCATTCCCGCACTCGTCTTGTGTCAGTGTTGGCCGCGCATTATTGTCTCTCTGGATCACTCATCTTATCCGGAAATCGTTTCAAAATATGTAATAATTCTTTTATACATTCTAGATTAGGAATTAATTGATTTTAATTTAAATGAGTATATCGCTTACATGTTATTCATTGATTCGTGTCATAAGTGCCTTACTCTTGTGAGACTGGAAGGAAAAAATACTTTTTTTTGGCATTCCTAATGAAATGTTTTTCTCAATTCTGTCTTTTTTTTTTTTTTTTTTTTTTTTTTTTTTTTTTTTTTTTTTTTTTTTTTTTAAAGCCTGCCAATCTTAGGGTAACGCCATCGAATGAACCATTTTCATTTTCGGGATCTTTGCGACTTGGAATCAGCTTTACGACGTATCGCGAGCATTGCATATTGGGGTTTCCCGATGCCTGGAATGGGCAAGGGCCGCGCAAGCGGCCTACCTCGTATTTATGGATACAATTTTTCATTCAATTTATGGAACATCCTGGGTTCATATTTAGTAAATAGATGCCCCCCAGACTCCCAAATATAAATTTAAAAAAATCCAACATAGCTAGCAAAATGTGCCCGTTAAAGGGTTAATATAATGCATTTAACTAAAAAAGTATTTATTGATAATTGGCATAAAATAAGAAGTTAGCCACCACAACATGTTAGCCAGACATAATGGAGAGGAAGTACTGGGCACCTCATTAATTTCATAAGCATATTATTATTATATGAAACTAAAACTTTATCATGCAAAATAACACTAGCATTCTGATGATCTAAGGGCAATTTGAAATAAATTCATATTTTAAAAAAAAGAAGAAAATGTTTCATGGTAAGGCCCATGCAATGATTAATGTAAAATAAGATGCATTTTCAATTAATATTTAAGCATGAGAACTTATAAGCATTCCATTATTATAAAGTTACCTTTTATCGCTGACATAGGTAAGCAGAAAACATATATTAGTGCAATATTTTGCAATATTATCTGAATAAAATCCCAATTTATACATCAAAAAAAGACTGGTTGCTGTATCAGTACTGAATTCAACTCACCGACTAAATTGAAAAAATCCTCTTCCATTGTCCGTTATTTGAGTGGAATTGAATATCAATGAAATTTCAGAAATATTAGAAGGAGTAATACTCCAATGGGGCGCATCAACCAGGACAGCTTCTTCTTTATTGTACGAGATATCACAACCTATTACTTGAATAGATTCATTACTTTTTCGCAGGTAATGCTCTCCTGCTTCTGTGAAGTACCTGCATGTAGAAAAACATTGATATAAAAATGATATTCAGTAATATTTTGTTTAAAGTGAATTACAAAGAGAGGAAATTTGAAGTTATAAATTGTTGCAACTTCTTAACTATTTGCAACTTCTGTGCTAAATATTCTCAATAGCTTTATTATTGAATTACCATTAGATATTTACACTCCTTTCCATTGCGAAGCTGAGATGTCATTAAGTAAGAGAAGTTTAAGCTGGATAAAATGTTTAAGAATATTCAATTCATGGCCGATGATATTCTATATAAGTTAATAAATATTTTTATTTGTTACAGAATGTATCCAGATTCAGAAACCTTCTATGGCATCTAGCATAGAATACTACCAAACTTTGAAGAAGCACTCTTCATAATAGGCAAAAGTAATAATAATAAATCCTGTTGGGTCTCCCCTGGTCGAGTGGCTAGCGCCTTAGATTCACATGCGGAAGATGGTGGGTTCGAGTCCCACCGGCGGCAGGAATTTTCTCATCTCATGGCTCTTTGAGAAAATTCCTTGCTGCGCCATGGATGTTGGCACTAATGACCCAGATGTCGGTGTGCCATAAAAAAACAAACAATATTTTTAGGTGGAAGGTCAACAAAAGAGAATTAACAAAGTCAATTCACTATATTTTTGTTTTTGCTCTACATGTTTCACACGTTAGGTGCCTCTTTAGGAGCTATAAAACTCACTAAACAAAAAAAATACGGCCTGATTGTATTAAGGCAAACCTTCCCGTACAATGGCCAATATCTTGAAGAGGCACCTAAGGTGTGAAACATGTTAAGAAAAAACAAAAATAAAATGAATTGAATTTGTTAATTCTCTTTTGTTGACCTTCCTCCTAAAAAATATTGGATTGAAGACGATTGGGTCACGATAAAATATATAAAAAAATCCTGTTAGTCTCGTTGTGGTATAATAAGAATATACCGTGGAATTGTGACATTTCTGTCAAAGTAGGACTATTTTCTCCCTCTATTATTTTATTAGAGCATTTCTGGCTTTGATATTTTTTTTTTTTTTTTGCCACACTGGTAGAACTGTAACAACAATAATAGCTGCTGTTATTACAAGTAGGGGTCTTCATCTCCTCAGATAGGCTCATCTAACTTTATATAATGAGAATCAGGCTGATGGGAGGCTAAATAATCAGTCAGATGGGAAGTAAATTAAAATCAACCGCAGAGGTAGCCCAGATGGCAGCAGCAATGAACATATTAATCAAGATCTAAAGTTTTCAAATCATCAACTTGAGGAGATAAAGAAAAAATGATTTAATCCTTTGTTCCATAAAAAAGACACTGAAACTGGATTGTTGAAAGATAAGTTGAAGGAAATTGATTTTGGGAGAAAATTTCTTCCCTAGTACTTCCCGTAAAACGTGAAATGCATTAAACTAATACAATCACTCAACATTGAGACCTCAAACTTTCCTATTTTATAATTTATAATTGCTGAACATTTTTAATTGATAGTACCTGTTGTAATATGAGGCCCATATCCCTCTCTTGTTTCCTTTTATTTTAGAATTGTGTATATACAGAGTTGGAATAGGGCCTTTCAGACTCCTGTTCAAAAGTGTCACAGGCCGGACTGTAAAAAATAATTAATAATAATTAAATATTTAAAAGAGACATTTTAAATGATTAAGTTTCTCAATATACTTGGCAAGCATGATGCCAATGAACCCTCTAATTAATACATCTTTAAATAAATAACACACTTGAGAAGTGAGCTTCTATTTGCTAAAAATTTTAAGCATTCATCTGTCGAATGGATGTGGGAAGCAGAACGGCCGATCAGTATAGATCTGTTCCATACTCTCAGCAGGAACTGCCACTGCACTTTATTTCTAGAGGTATTTATCACTCCAATGAAGATATTTTTTTATACTTTCAAGAGCAACATCTTTTCACTCCACAAAAAACTATAAATAGAAACTCATCTTTCAAAATGTGATTTTATTCAACAGCTTTTCTATATGTCTAATAATTGGAAATTCCAACATAAATATTTCTGAAGCTTAAGAGTTAGAGTTAGGTTAGATTTAATTATAAAAAAAAAAGACAAAAAAAAAACTTATGCAATTTGGATGCAAAAATGTGGGCAAAGCTGTTAATTATTTATAAGCTAAGTCAAACACATTTCATATCTCTGGAATCTTACATATCACAAAATTGTATCAGCACGAAGAAAAAATATCAAATAAACTCTACTATTCTAAACTCATAACATTACCATCTAAAATGAATGTAGCACAAAATCACCTCCATCGCATCCTTTCCTTATCTGATAACTCACTTTATGATGAAAATGAAGGAAGTGCTACTCATATTCTAATAAAAAACAATTTTCCCCAAACCCCATAAAGACATAAAAATACAGCAATCCTGATTTTAATATTTCTCTTGACTGCATCCCCATTTCATTAATTATAGACATAAACAAACTAACTGAGAAACTAACAAAGAAAATAAAACAAACCTACACTACCGTGAGATCCGATATTGATTGTTATGGCCACATATACTTGATTGGCGTATTTAATCTCAGTACAATAAGAGCATTTTTCAATTATTTATTTGAATTTAACGCCCACTTATAAAAAAAAACAGATTTTTGAGACGTATTATCTACAGGTTAACGAAAGGTGGTATACGCCTTAGGGTTTCTAGTGAGAAGAAGCATTGTAAAAATGAAATATATTGGTCTATCAGAAGGGGTTTTTTACTTTGTACAATGTTTTAGTAGAATTCAGCCGCCAAATGTAGGTTGGCAAAGCTCCCACTGGGAGTTCCTCTGTTTCGTAATGAATATATAGGGGTTGTTTTCTTCTGACTTCTACCACCAGAGGCGCTCTATTCCATTCCTATGTTATTATTCTGTTATGTTCTCTTTTTACATGGGGACACTTTTATTATTAGCAAAATACGAAAATGTGAAGTTTTTGTGTATTTATTAAGTAGTGTAGAACCTCGCATACACAAAACTCTGGAAGGAAATTAATTATAAAATTAATAATTGCAACAATTGCTCATTACAAATGTAAAAGAGCTGAACTATTCATGATTTTGTTTTATTTATATAGGTTACTTTAATCAAATTATTCAGGAATGCAGTTTACACTAATGAAATTCTGAGGAAAGTGCTTAGTTATGCAGCTCCTATGTGACCTACTTTAATTAAAAATCTGCCACGACTATAATAATTTATTTTAGCTGTCCCTCCAAGTGAATAAAACCCATGACCTTAGGCACAGAGTGCTCTCACCTTAACACTCACAGACACTGAAACTTCGCAAAAGTATTAGTAAATACCATTAATAGAGGAATAGAAAATTAATTAATTCTCAATTTTTATGGCATGCAGATTCTATCAAAAATGCCCAGATAATAAAAAAAAATGTTGAATCGTGAAATGTGCCACTTTATTACAATTACAACAAATCTGACTGGGGGAATCATACCCCTTGAAAATAATACAAATTTTGAGTTATTAGACGAAGTACCTTGTTCATCAAAAAGGCAACTTTTTTACTAAACTTGATTGAGAATCAAAACCTTACACTAACCTCTTATTGCTGAAAATCCAAATACAACCATTCCAATGCCATCATAACCGCTGTTGTATTGAAGTACTACGCCATATGAACTGGAGGTAACTGGGAAGACGTTTAAGTCTCTACTCACATCCCATTTCACAGACGGTACATTCAAGTCAGGGGCATCATGGATGATTATTCTTTCTGTACTTCTGTTGTGAATCGGGTTAAGTAGCTGTATGCCAACTGCAAATCCTGACTTGCACTAAATAAAGGAATCATTAGTTTATTAAATTCGTATGCATTTAGAATAATTTGTGTAAAGAATATTTGGGGAACATGGTCATAACCTTGAAAAAAATAATTGCCTTAATGAAAATTTCCTTAATAATCTAATTTTTGTAATAATATTAGAACACTATAACTAATTCCGGCCCCCAAAATAGTTATTAATATAAAGTTATTCATTGATTTGTCAGTGACAGAGAGATAAGAAATTGCTAATATCCTTATTTTGTCTGAATTGAAAATGGACTAGTCATTTTAATTTCTCTTTATCAATCATATTTTCAATTGGTTAATTAAAAGGAAATTTCCTTTTCACTGTATTTGTGAGATACCTATTTACCCAATATTTTCAGCACTTATGGCACAAAGGCTGATGGTTTTTACAAAAAGAGAAAGTAGACTTTTTTGACAAATTCCAACTAATGTTTTGAATAACAAGCAATAAAATAAATATTTTCAGTGGCTCAAAAAAAAAAGAAGTTTAATACTTCTCAGTTACTGTTTTGAATTACCAGAGCAGTGCATAATCGTGTCTAATAAAGTTTTTTGAGAAGATATATTTGTTTTGAAACATGAATCAAATGAATGAATCATGATTTACATTTTGAACAAAATATGATCAAGTAAAAAACTTTAATGGAAAATTATTGTGTTTAGTTTTAGGGTTTTATCCCCCCCCCCCCCCCCCCCGTAGGGATCCTGCTTACTTATCGACTTATGATACAATCTAGAGGTGCTCATTTGAAATGTCAGTGTTTCATACTACATGGATAACAAAAAAATCTGTTGTTTAAATTTGTGCAGACAAAGCTAAAATAACCCACTCCTTCTGTTTCTCAACTTCAGGTAGTTTTTGAAAAACCCAGTATATGAACGAAAATATAAAGTTATGACTAGTTATATACCTTTACCTTATTTTATCATTAATGGCATTTGAATATTCGCAGGAATTCTCATAAACACCTTTCGTAGAACGAAACCTACACTTATAAAGCTTCAGGCATTGCCTTTTTTCAACATAGAAGACCCTATCAAAATTTATTATTGGACCTTTTTAGAGGAAAATTTATTAAGATTTTGAATAGCCATCTCTAACTAAAATTTATGAAACATTTTTGAGATATTATACAGGGTGTCCCACATTGAGATGTCATAACTTTAGAGGTATATTCTGCACATCATTAGAAGTTCAGAGATGGAAAAATGAGTACTCTATCTGAACATGTAGCAGAGCTACTCAGACGTTTGTTTATTTAAAAAAAAAAAAATTAAGGAAAAACTGTGTTTTCCGGATTTCTGATTAATGTATCGCAAATAACAACCACATTTTTATAATCTACATTAAATGTCCAATAGGAAACACCCATTATTGAAATATTGCCATGTAAACTAAGAGCTATATTAAAAGCCAAATAGATGTGAATTATTGGAATTAGTGTTTTCTTAAATTATTCAATATTTTCTTAATGAGCTATTTGTAGACTTCAGTTGCCTTATTTAATAAGCATTAAAATGGTACCTCGTTGTTATAGAAAAAAAAATGTCTTAGAAATCAGAAAAAATTAGATTCAAATATTTTTTTTCTTCTAAAACAACAAGGAACCATTTTAAAGCTTATTAAATAAGCCAACTTTTGGGGCGGAGGTAAACCTCTAAGTCTAGAAATAGCTCATTAAGAAAATATTGAATAATTTAAGAAAACACGAATTCCAATAGTTCACATCTATTTGGCTGTTAGTATAGCTCTTAGTTTACATGGCAATATTTCAATAATGGGTGTTTCCTATTGGAAATTTAATGTAGATTCTAAAAATGTGGTCGTTATTTGTGATACATTAACCAGAAATCCATAAAACACAGTTTATCCTAAAAAAAACAATAATTTTGAACATAAACAAGCATTTGAGTAGCTCTGCTACATGTTCAGATAGAATGCTCATTTTTGCATCACTTAACTACAAATGATGTGCAGAATACACCCCTAAAGTTATGACATCTCAATGCGGGACACCCTGTATATTAGAAAGTTTAAAATGATTTCAAAATGCTTGTTTTTTCATGATCAAGAAAGACAATTTTTTACAAGGATATGTCTTATGGCTCAGGATACCCATAATTTTGTCTGACAAGGTGAAAATTGGAAGTGCATTCACTAATCACATGACTAGAAATTATATTTGGCGGGAAATTTATAATCGAATGATGGCGGGAATTCCTTAATTAAAATTTTAACTACATCTGTTTTTGTCGAATTCAGTTAGCCTGTAAAGATGTTTCAGTAAATATTACCAGGTTGTGTTTGTCAGGGTACATAGGTCACGTTTGTAAGGGTATACCTGACAGAAAAATGACTCCCTGGCCTTGTCAAGGTTCGCTCTAGAAGCACACTGCTTACTGTTTATTATTTTCATTTACCATAATTAATTAATTTTAATTTTACAGATAAATGCAATTTAAAACAAAAAAAAAAGTGATTTAAACGAAGACAAAAACCTGTTCAAAAGAACAAAACAAACACATTAGAAGTTTTAAGCACTTATTTCTCTGATCGCCTAATCGAAAGTTGCTTCAGAATCTTTTTTGTAGAGAATTTAGTAAACTTTTGAATGGCATCTATCCATTTACCACGATTTCCCAACTGTTTTCGAGATATTAAGGAAAATATACGAACTTCCCAAAACTTTTCATGTCTCTTAATAAAATATTTTATACAAATCCTTCCTTAACTCCAAACGTAACCAAAATTTAAATATCTTTGTTTATATGAACTTCAAACATGCAGAAAATATTAACTGAATCCCATGATTCTAAGTACCCAAACCAAAAACTTGATTCAAAAACTATTTTTCCACTTTTCTCGAAAACGGTTAAAGCTGTTGCCTTCAAAATGGTTTCATGCCTTTTCCTAGGCCAAGAAGCCTATAAAATGAGTACTTACAAACATATGATGTAAGGGTAACGATTTTTTTCGCGTAAATTTCTCTCCAAAAACCATGTTCCAGTGGGCGGATTCTGCTGGTTAACGAACTTAACCTTTCAAATTAGAGGAAAGATTTTTGTCCAAAATTTCATCAAAATCGGACCATTATTCACTGACCTAGAGCACGAACAGACAAATATATATATATATGTATATATATATATATATATATATATATATATATATATATATATATATATATATATATATATATATATACATCCCAACTACACCAGGGAGCTTCAACACCATTCGTCTGCCGGTACTGTGGCTAGAGGGGAGAAAAGGCGCCCAGATCGAGAAAAATGTCATTCCCTTGGCTACCACCGAGGAAGAAACAAGTACCTGGCTGAAGAAGATGGAGATGAATCCATCGAAATATTCCGGGAAGAAGTGAGGAGGAGTACCACCGCTGGAGAAAAATGCCGTTCCATCTAAAAATACTATCCCAGCGACGAAAAAAAAACATCAAACATATATATACATATATATATACAAATTTGAACCACTGTTATTTTCGTTCTCTACAGGTTCTAGTTGGGAGTGTCGCGCTAAAAGACAAATCTATGATATAAATTATTTTCCATTAACCCTTCTGGTAAGGCAAAAATAATTTCTGTTTTCTTGGAATTCCTGTTTAATAATCATAGTAAGGGGCATTTAAAAGTGTTATAAAAAAAAAAAAAAAAATTGTTTGTTACAGAAGGAGCTTTTAACACATGACTGCTATGCTACTTCTACCAACTAACAACTTTCCTTTAAATAACACTCATAATTTATCATATTATTTAGTAAATTGTTTAAACATTAAGATATTTTTAAAAACTGCATTATTTTAAATATTTTTAGTTGTGCAAGAAATCCAAAGAAATAACAAAATACTTATAAAACTCAGATATATTTTCAAAAATTTTACATTAACTTCATAATACATAACAGGGCATAAACCAGGATAAATTAATGATGATAACAAAACCTTACTTTAGCAATATGACTAAACATAGCATTTTAAAATATACAAATTATATAATGCATAAATTCATAATTACCTTTATGAAGTAAACATTTTGAATAGGATCAACCAATACACGTTGAGTTATAACATACTTTGTTTGACCCTCTTCAAGTTCAATATTTTTGCCTGCTGATGGGATATATATCGGTAAATATGGTTTGTATTGTGCAGCTATATCAGATACTGGCTTGAACCAACCAGCAATTTCTCGCTGTTGTAAGCCAGATAGTACTGGATTGTGACGTATTCCACTGATTCTGTTGTTTTCCATCTTACTGCCTACAATATTAAATACCAAAAATGAATTGCAATGCTAATAAATTTGTAGAATACATTTATAATGATTATTTTCATTACTTTTTTTTTTAAGTAAACCTTAGTTTCTGCGATGTTGGTTCAAAAGCATATTTGGGCATCAAATTAGTAGAAAGTATTTATCATTTTTAAAAATGTTGTCTTCTGTAAATATATGTTATATTTAATAATAAATTTCTTTGTACAATTGAACAATTCGTTTTTTTTTTTGTTTTGTTTTTTTTTTGGCATATTTCATCAGCAGAGTGGTTTTTTGAACCACCCTTACAGCTGGCTTCTTCATGAAGTACCTAATGTGTCTCTCCCACCCTCTTCCAACCACACTTGTTATTTTTCAACGTAATAGTATTTAGAGAGGGGTCTCCCGTAGTCTAGTGGCTAGCGCGCTGGATTCATAAGCGGGAGATGGTGGGTTCGATTCCCACCTCCGGCAGGAATTTTCTCATCTCAAGGCTCGCTGGGAAAATTCCTCGCTGCACCCTGGATGTCGGCGCTAATGACCTAGAAGTAGATGCGCCGTAAAAAAAAAAAAAAAAAAAAAAAAAAAAAAAAAAAAAAAAAAAAAATAGTATTTAGAATATAGCCTCCTAACTACTAAGCATTCTTGACCTGTCGAATCAGACCACACCTCTACTGGTGTACTACAAGAAACAGTACTAAGCCCATTCATGTTCAACTTGTATTGTGATGACATCCCCAAGCCATGTTTTGCCACTGATGTCGAGAACTCAGCTTTTAATACATTATCCTCTTAAGAAAGGTTTTGCCTGCACCTACTTCTCTTAGGTTCAGCATCTACTTTTAACGATAATAAGAGCTCCTCTTTCACCCAGAAATGATATATTTATTAACAGTTTTAAACAGTCATCCGAACTCATTGTTGAATGCGGGAGAACCAAAATAAGTGATTAGTTATACTTTTTTTTAATGTATAATTACGCATTTTATGAAAATTAAATTGAATTTGATATTTGTTGTACAGATGAAAAAATTAGGACTGATAAAATTTAACTTATTTTACTTGCCACTTATCTTGAAGCCTACTTGCTTGAAACTTATTCCACTGCCTCTGTTATTACTAAATTCACAGTTTTTAGCAGTATTTGCCAGACCAGAAGAGTATATGTCAGAATAAATTATGCCAAGGCCGTCAAATGAATTATCAATAAGACGCAGATTTTCAAAGGAATGTCTTGAAAAATCCACCTGTAAAGCTATTAAACAGGAATAAATAACATTAATAACAATGAATATATAAGTTAGTAAAAATTATATTTATTATTTTTAACATGTCTCTGAACTAATTGACAATGTTCACCATTTCTATTTAAACTTAGGAATTAAATTAACAGAATGAATTTAATAGATGATTTCATTTTAAAGCACTAATACTGGGATCGGGATTCTAGTATTTCTATGTTTCATTTAATGATTTTTAAAGAGTCATTAAAAACTTTAGGAGTTAATTAAAATAAATAAAATAAAATAAATTAGTCTTTTCATAAATAAATAGCATTTCAATAAAAGGGATTGACAAGTATGTTTTTGTGTTTATATATATATATCTCCTAAAGTTTTTAATTCCCTGGAACCCATTTAAAATGTACATAGTAGCATTACAAACATTTGATTCTCAAAGGAAATTTCATCTCCTTTAACCCCTTAACAAGCAAGGGCCAATTACGAGGCCTCTAACGGACCTTTCTTAACCCAACTAAACACCATTGCCGGGCACAAATACTTAGTATTCTACTGCTCTGCAGTGACCGGCGCGGCCCAACTGAACAGCCCAGTACTTTGGTTTTCGGAAATTTCAACTCTATGACTTTTGGGTAGCTTAAAATGGATAAGATAGAAATAAAATGAAAAAAAGAAAGTATGAAATTACATTATAATTTTAAAAGAGCATGATGAGTAAAAAAATGGAATAATTGAAATATAAAACCATTCAGAGACAATGTTCACTATTGAAACATGTCAAAAATAGTGTGGCTGACGTTTATATTCAGGACAAAATGTTGACACTTTTATCGTTCTATTTTTGACAATTGTCTACTTCCATTTCGAGTTTGTTGGGAGTCTTGTTTGTTTGATATAGTTTTGACATTTTATAAGTTTAATAAACTAATTATAGGTTTATAAACTTTGGGGTTTTTATTTGCAATCTTGTGAAGATACTTTTCGAAAATGGAGTTTGACGATGATGATGATGATTTCACTCATTGTTTAGTAGATGCGTTAGACCAGGCAAAATTAGAATAGGGATGTAAACAAAGTTTATCGTATAGTAGCGATGACTCATTAGTTCTAAGAAATGTGCGAAAAAGAAAAAGTACACGGTTTCTAGAGAGGGCTTTGACTGACAAAGTTATTAAGTTAACAACATTCCAGCAAGTACTTCTGAATTGTTTCGTAATTTCAATATGGCGTAAATACAAAAAATATTCAAAACACACTATTTCTCAATATACATTATTCAGTATTCGCTGCATACTTCCGGTATCAAAAATGTCTCTTATAATTGTTTAATTACATCAGTTATACCTAAAATAATGAGAGATTTTCAGAATTATTATGCCTGTAATGCTGCCATAAAACGAATTCATATATGATTCCTCAACACTTATGAAACAACATATTCCATTGTTTATTTATTGAGTTTACCGGGTTTAAATTCATTGGTTGCATAGTCTAGAAGACCAGCTTGCTGAATAGTAATGAACTGTAGATGACTTCTGTCAGCAAGAACACCCAATCGAATTCCTGCCCAAGTAGGAGGGTAGCATCGCATCACAACATCTTGCAAATGAGTACAGGAGTGCTCAAACTCCGGAAACTTTTGAGATTTACACTTGAGTATATCGAAGTCATCCTCATTGCAGTCGACGTTTCTAAAACAATGAATAGTAACATTTATTTTAATACCGATTTGGCACTTTTAGCACGTTCCAAAGGAATGTATCTGTTGAGGTAGCACACATAAAAGAATGTTTGAAAAATGTCTTTTTATATATATATATATATATATATATATATATATATATGTGATGGCATCATTTTCATCACAGGGAATAATAGTTTTAGATGGAACGGCTTCTTTCTTTAGATGGAAATGCCTTGTTTGTCAGTTTTGTAATTAACCCTTATGAGATAGCAACCCACATGACCATCGATGCCCATGGAATGGAGCCTGTTTCACCCACCTAGTTCCACAGAGCAGCATAGCAATAGCTGAGCCTCCACTGTCCATCTCTTATCATGTCTCCCAATAGGCTTTTGTTATTTCATTCTTTAAAATGTTTTCCTTACAATTTTCTTATTCTGAGTTTTATACTAGTCAAACGCAGGCGTATACTCAACTGGTATAACATAAATAAGGTCCTTCAGAAAAACTGTCCCAAGGGACCGGGTAGCAGTGGGAAACAGAAATAGGATCAAACTAAACGTTTAATGAACTCTAGCACTAGAACATTTTCTTGAACCAGCTGTCACTTTTGCTTTCTTCTAGCTTTGTATATATTATGACCAACCATAAAGAAAGATGTGCAGAGAATATAAACAAAACCAATTCATTAGGCTTTGCAGCAAATCAAAATTATTAATTTATCAGTACTGACTGTAATGAGAAAGATATGTTGTATAAATAAGCAAAATCCATAGGAGTGAGGTTTACCTGAAACACTCTCACAGGTAAAATGCAAATGAGCACTTATGGGGCATACATTTTATTCTCATTAAACAAAACTAGGTATATTAGAAACTAACTGAAATATTTACCAGATTTTTTTTTTATTTGAGTCAGATGATTAAAATTTGAATGGGGAAAACTTTTTAATTTTTGTTTTTTAGTTTGAGCACATTTCCCAGCAAAGGGGGTTAAACAAAACACTTTGCTCAGAATTGTGCTTACCTGCGTTATGCGTTTTTATTTTTGCAAATTGTGTGCATTCTTTTAGGTAATCAGGTTCTTAAAAAATGAAATAATATTAAATACAATATTTAAAAAAAGATGTATATAATAATATTAAAAAAATAAATAAGCCTTACGCTAAGAAAATATCATCATGCGTCCCAGCATGTGGTATGTCAGATACATAGAGGAGCCAATCATCAGGATTAAGTACAAATCCCAATTGATTGCAAGCTATTGAGGCAGCTCTTTGGGTCCAACCGTAGTTACAGACCGTTCCCCATTTTCCATTAATTTGAACCTGGAAAAAACAAAAATATATATATTATATATTCCTAAAACAAATGTTAGAAACAAAAAAAGTCCGACTCGCAGGAACTGCCTCATCTTAGCGCGGTTCCGTTCTTATCCCTAGTCTAATTTCGAAAGATTAAAATAGAAGCAGTTATTATTTTGTTGAGAGGAGATCGTTGACCGTTGATGATGCAAGGTAGGGATTGTCCGGGTTAGGTCACTGCTACTTAATAATACATACCCCATATGTGTATGTATGTGGGCATATATATGTACATATGTGTGCGTGTATATGTGTATGTGTATATGCATATATATAAATATATATATATTATATATGTATATATATATATATATATATATATATATATATATATATATATATATGTTAGGTATATTTACATAGATATGTGCATATATTAGTGTTAAATATGTCCTACTTGTATTTACAGCCCTAATGAAGGCTTGAAGTTCAAGCCGAAACGTCGGCACAATAAAACCATTTTTACGATAAAATGTAGTTTTATTAAGTAGCAGTGACCGAACCCTGACAGTTATATTTTGGTTCCACCAGTCTTGAAAGGTAGGATTTACAATCTTACCTGGAAGGGTCGGCAACACTAGAAACCGTCCCGCTAGTTACAAGGTCTTGGAACTCTATATTTCTAACAATAAATTGTTTTTGTTATTTTACTTAACCTGTTTTATTTTCGAATACATTATCCAACTATAAGCAATTAAAAAATAACAAGGAATAAAATACAGACAAAAAGAACACTTCGAATAAGCGAAATCAATTACTTTAAAGCTTTAAGCTCTTATTTCTCCGATTGACATCGCCTAATCAAAACTTTCATTAGAACCTTTTATGTAGAGCATTTAATAAGCTTTCTAATGGTATTTTTCCGTTTACCAAAATTCTCAACAGTTTTCGAGATATTAATGAAAGTTCCCAAAATTTATATTATTTCTAGCAACAGAAAATTGGCGTCATTTTTCATATCCTGTTTTACACACAAAATTTTCGCAACATAAGAAATTACAAAAATAAAAAGCAATAAAAAACGAAGGGAAAGAGACAAAAATTACAACAAGAACGACAAAAACCCGTTCATAAGAACAAAACAGACGTATTTGAAGTTTTAAGCACTTATTTCTCCGATTGACATAACCTAATCAAAAATAGTTTTAGAATCTTTTTTGTAGAGAATTTAGTAAGCTTTCAAATAGTTTCTATGCACTTACCACAATTTCCCAACCGTGTTCGAGATATTAATGAAAGTATACGAACTTCCCAAAACTTTTCATGTCTGTTCATAAAATATTTTATTCTAACCCTTCCTTAACTCCAAACGTAACAAAACTTTCAACATATTAGTTTTAATGAAATTAGAACATGCAGATAAAGTTTCAACTGAATCCCGTAATTCTAAGTACCCAAACCAAAAACGGTATTCAAAAACTATTTTTCCAATTTTCTCGAAAACGGTTAAAGCGATTGCCTTCAAAATGGTTTCATTCAAACGAGTACTTACAAGCTTATGAACTCAAAAACGTAAGCGTTACGATTTTTTTTGCGCGAATTTCGCCCCAAACGCCATCTTCCAGTAGGCGGATTTTGCTGGTTAACGAATTTGACCTTTCAAATTGGACGAAGGATTTTTGTACCAAATTTCATCAAAATCGGACCATTCGTCTTCTATCTAGAGAGCGAACAGACAAATATATATATATATATATATATATATATATATATATATATATATATATATATACAAATTTGAACCACCGTTATTTTCGGTCTCTAGGGGTTCTGAAACGCGAAATTTTCTAGTCGGCACTTCTGGATTGTTTCATTGTATCAACCCTATAAGCGGGGTTCCTCCCTATGGGGGAGGGAGGAACCGCGCTAAAAAGTTGCAATGTTGGGATTAATAATTTTCTTCAAAATATTTTTGTTTCTAATGAGTGTTGAAATTCTTTATGTCTTTCTCTATGTTTTGGGGTTTTATATTTTATAAGTTTTAATTTTAAACATTCTCATCGCTCTCTTTAATTTTAACATTTAGAGGGGGAAGCCTCTTCCTAGGAAGAGGCTTGGCTTTGAAGCCCCTTGATGGTACTGACCCTCCCCAGAGGGTGAGAAATTCAAAAACATTATAGATTTCTTAGGCATTGTCGTTATTGGAAAAGAGAATCAGTTATTTCAAAGTTTTACAAAAACAAATCCAATAAAGTTCATCAGTTTGTACTAGTAAAGAAAAAAAAAATAAAAAGAAAAAAAATAGGTCCAAAAGTCTTCATTACAAAAGATGGAAAAATATATCAAATATAAATAGGTAAAGAGAAAGTAATAGAAAACCATCATAGAGTTAGTAAACACATAAATAAAAGCAAGTGATTGGATTAGCTTTCAAATATCATAATTCATAAAATTTAAAATAAAAGTTTAAAAAAACATTTGTGCCAAACAATGTACAGTTTATAAGTATTCCTGAAACTCAAAAATATATAGCTTGTTTTTTTGTTTATTTTTTTTTTCATTTGTTTAACGGTGTATCAACAGTTTGGCTATTAACGCCGCATAGCTTGTTTTTCAGTGTTTTATATGAAACAATCTTCTATGAAACACAGATTCACTTCTAAAAGAAGTTTTTATTGTTAAGTAAAATTTACTATATAAAGAGTGTCATTTTATTCAAATTCATTGGCACCTTACCTCTAATGTACCCTCATAGGATGTAGTACCCCCAATGAGCCGAACATTGGGTTCATTTGCCTGTGGTATACCTCTGGGTTCATGATTCTCTTCCAGGGTTGTACTTTCTTGTTCAATAGGAGCTTCTTCTTTTAGTGACATCATTATATCATTAGGGCCAAGACCTCTTGCTTCTAAAGACCCAGCAACCATCATTCCAATCCCAGGAGGAAACCTACAATCATTTACATTCACTAAACCTTTTTTTTTAATATGAATAGTATATATATATACATAAATTAATTAAATGCAATTTAAAACAAAACCGACTAATAAAAAGTGAGTTAAACAGAGATAAAAACCTGTTCAAAGGAACAAAACTAATACTTTTGAAGTTTAGTTGAATTAAAAACATGTAGAAAATATTTCAATTGAATCCAACGATATTAAGTACCCAAACCAAAAAACTATTTTTATCCACTTTTCTCGAATATGGTAACAGATATCACCTTAAAAATGGTTTCACTCATTTTCCTATATAAGAAAAATACCTGCAAGAATATTAAATCGAAAACATAAGTGTTACGATTTTTTTCGTATGAATTCTTCCCTAAAAACCATGCTCTGGTGGATGCATTCTACTGAGTAATAAACTCGATCTTTGAAATTAGATGAAATATTTTTGTACCAAATTTAATCAAAATCGGACCATTTTTGAACCTGAGGGAGAGTGAACAGACAAATGTATATATACAGGGTGTTCGCAAAATAAACGGCCAAACTTCGAGAATCGATGAAGGATGATAAAAGAAGGAAAAAAGCTCTTTTAAGGAAATTATGAAAAGGCAGTCTTTCAAGAGGCATATATAAAAATTGTTAAAAGGATTTGTCTTACCCCCCCCCCCTTCAATCACCCTATCACCCCACCTCCTTTAATCCCTCCCCCACTCCAAAAATATAGGAGTGAGTATGCCTCTGATTTTTTTGAGGAATAATGAAATAACAGGTCCCCACCATTTTTTGACCCCAATACATAACACAGAGTCTTTCCACGCATACCTCAACAATAAAATGTCATTGTTCTTGGAGGAAGTCCTTTTGCCACAGAGATAGGGGAGCTGGTTGCAATTCAGCAGTTCCGGATTGAGTCATAAGGTCAACTCATATGCAGGTTTCCTCCCTATGGGGGAGGGAGGAAACATACCAAAATTGTGCACATGTGACTTAAATAATAACTTTCATATAATAGAATTCATAAGATCAAACAATGTAGCACTTCTTGGAGCACAGAAGAAAATGTATAAATAAGTAAGGTAGACTTAAAATTAACCATAAAAACTTACCTCAGAGTGACACCAGGTTCTAAAATCAGCCGTCCTCCAGGCCTAACATTGATGTCTCTAACAACTCTATACTCTCCTGACCTGAGATTTTCCATTCCATCCACTTCACCTCCAACGGAAGTCCCTGTAGATGAACTAAATTGAGGAACGAACTGCTGATAATTCATTATTGTAGTCGCACCAGGGTTAGTTCGATGCAGAAGAAATGGAAGATATATTATTTTAGCAAGGTTGTAACGATCCTTCCTATAAAATATTGTAAAAATGTATTTAATTTTCCTAATCTAAGGATATAACAAAAACTACTAGAAAATAGATAATTTAATTTTCTATTCACATTACTGAACTGAATTTAATCACAACATAGTCGTAAAAAAAAAAAAAAATAAATAAAAAAAAATAAGATGAATAAAATAACTCCAAAGTCTAATTTATTAAAAAGAAAATAAAGCCTTCAAGTTTTATCCTATGGAAGATGAAAGTGATTCAATTTTAATATAAAACATTAACTTGTAAAGACTTAAGATTTAAATCTTACCGATCAAAAATTCTGTAATATATATTTTCTTCCTCTGAAGAGCCCAACCAATTATAAGTACAGTTAATAACTTGACTCTGATCACTGAGATGAGCTCCTACTTCATACTGTGATTCCAAGTTTTCTATAATATTTCGAAATATAACTGCATTTGGGGATGACACAACAATAGGTGCAGCAACACGACTGCGTGGAATCAAAACTTTTGTATCTTGCAGACCTTAAATGTATAAAATTAGATTTAGTTCATTTTCTTGAAAATTAAGAACTGCCGGGAAATATTTTAATGTACTTACTTTCATATGGTTCTTTTATCTTGTTATCTTTAACATAATTCCATGTGAACAAAAGAGATTGAAGCTCACTGTATGGAGATAAACCAAGATTAACAACATAAACTCCTTTATTATAATAAAATTCATTTCGATTTATTACAATATCAGCTGGAAGAAAATCTAGAATCTCCACAGGATCATTTTTAATTAGTATACAACCATAAGAATTTTCTTTGAATTTATTATATTCAATTGTACTTTCTATGTTTACAGCTGGCCTGATTTTTATCCCAACCTTTTCATTTTCAAAAAATTTATTATGGCCAATGTAAAGATTCATTGGTTTTGAATTTTCTTGCCAACAAGACTCAATCTCTACTGCTGTACTTATGCTTCTATTAATCCAGTTTCCAGTCAGGTTTACATTAGATTCTTGACAGAAGTTTCCAACAAAAATTCCTTTATCGAGATTTTTGTATAGACTACTGTATTCTAACACTAAACTATGGTTGAATGAGATATATTCAGGTGGACTAGTCTTATTGTACCAGACAGTAACTCCACTGCCCAAGTTAGAAGAGATTGATGTCCTGCTTATATTTGTCGACCCTCCTGCATATGAGATATTAACACCATCTCCAATGTTGAAGGCAATTCTTGAATCAGTGATGTTAACTTGTCCAGCACCATTCTTTATATGCACTCCAGCCACATGGTTACTATAGGAAATGGAACTTGATTCAATACTGAGCCTACTTCTCAAGTTTTCTACAGAAACTCCTTTTCCATTATTTTCAAAAACAGTAACATTGCTCAGTCGAATGTCCACCCACTTCTCTGTAAAGAAATACCACTGTTTAAACATAAATAAAATATCAGACTGTATTAATATAAAATAAAGTACCTTCCATAAATTAACATAATGTTATAACTGTTTTGCTTGTACACTACCAAAAACATTTAAACTAAAACTTAAAAACTAACAAAAACATTTAAAAATTGTTTTTTGTTCAATTATTGTGACTAATCCCTGACTATCTTCATCCTGTTGTAATCACAATGTAGATTAAACTGGTCTAAATGTTGCCTTAAGGGGTAATACTACCTTATTACTTTTTTTATGGGATAACATTTTCCCTTAACTAATCAAAAATGATACCCAAGATGCGAAGAAAATTTTTTTAAATATGATAAAAATACGATTTTCCAAGTGAACTCCCGATGCCCCGAGAACACGATGCTGATTTGAAGATAATGTTTTGAGCGAGCTTCGATTTGTCCCTTTTTAATTGTTAAATTTTTTTTGGTCCTCCATCAATATATTCCAAAATAAAAACCCATTTGATTACAAGAAAGTATGAAAAAAATAAATTAAATAAAAAAAAAAATAAGCATTGCAAACCAGTAAACATTAAAGTCGTTTTCTCAAAACTATGGTTTTCAAATCAGGCGATACTCTAGCATCTTCAATTTTTGCCTGATCAACTTCAAATTTTAACTGCAGCTTCCTTATGATGTTTGCTAGTAAAGTACGTAGGATTTTTTCGATCAATTTAATTATAACGATTTTATTTCCGATTTTCGACGGATTTTTTAATAGAAGATGAATAATTGTTCATCATTTTTGAGTAAATTAATATTTCTTAAAAATCCTATGTACTTTAATTATTTAACCTTCCTCTTTCGAAATCATTTTAGTATTTTGTTCTAGATTAAGAATTGTCGCCTGCAGACTATCGTCCGTGAAAAAAGAGGGCTTCTGTTCGTCAGTCACTGCACCACCATTTTTTTCGAAGAAATTAAACTTTTTTGGGGGGGGGATACTTTAACATCCCATGTCAAACGTTAGATAAAAATAATTGAAAAATATAGAGTTGTTTGTTATTTATAAATGCAAGAAAATTACTTTGATTTTGATTGCAAAAGATATCTTATTACCCTTTACTTAAAATGTAGTCTAACAGTTTAGCCTTAAGACTAAACTGTTAGACTACATTTTGAACATTTAGATGTGCCACGCGATGAAAAGGAAATGCGAGAAGAAGTATATTGAAATGTGCCTTCTATCTTAATTTATCAGCGTAATCCATTACTTTTGCCATAAACATGCATTTGTGACTCTTGCATTTATAGTCTGGTACCACCAACCTCAGTAGTTGTCGAGAAACTGTGCATAAGAGAAATATTGGCCATCCCTTGGAAAGCTTGCACTTTCACGTTTGGTGAATTCCTCAACAAGAAAAAAAAATGACTTTGGCATTAAAGGGTTAAGAAAGAAAGCCATTTTATGAATTTATTAATTATATATTTCCATGCAAAAGAAAGATAATGTAAGCAATGTTTTGTTAATAGTAAGCGATAATTAAAACATTTTTTTGACATTATTAAACAAAAATAGCCATTTTCAAGAACTCCCTATTTTATTTCCTTAGTAAAGCGAAGAAAAAATATGAAGATGCAATAGGCACTATACTTATTCATTCAAAAAGCAAGACTAGGGGGAAAAATTTTCAATTTAATAGTTGCCTACTGACCTTGGCCTGATGTTATCCTGATCAATGCCTTAGTTTCTGTCTTTGCTTCCGCAGTAAAACTAATATAGAGGTTATGTAGCGTTGAAGTAACACTTTGTGGTTTTGTAGAATTATAAAGATCAAATGATGCAATAACTTTGTCTCGAGATGATATACCATCATGAATTTTGATATGGCAAGAAGCATTTCTGTCAGTTATAATAGGAAGGAAGTTCACAGTCAATTTGTATCCTGGCTGAGTGAAAAAATACTGAAAGAAAAAAGATAAATTAATTATGTAATTAATATTTTATTCGGCACTAATAGCCAAATAGTTGATACGCCGTTAAACATGGAAAAAATATATATATATTTTATTGTTGTAGCAAGTAACTAAATCGACACAAATGAATAGAAAATTCACCATCAATTTTAATTTCAAGTGGCAAATCCCATATTCAAAAATACTAGAAAATTTTCATGTTCATCATTTTTTTATTTTTTTTTGCTACCTTTTATCTCCTGTTCTTTTCAAGCGGCCCCTTATCTAGGCACAGGATAGTGGGCCAGATCAAGTTCGGGTCTACGCACGTGAGTGTATATTATACAAAGTATTAGAGCCGATTTTTACCCTCCCATAACTTTGAACCAGTTAAAGATAAACTTATGAAATTTTACACAGGTATTCTACTAATAGATGAGAGTGGAAAGTTTCATAATTCTACATTGAATAGTTTCTGAAATATGGGCGATGGAAAATCAGAATTTATAGGACTCATTCATTCACTCATAAAAATTATTAGGCACTTCCCGAAAAGCTAGAGACTTAAAATTTTGCAGGACGACAGACATTAGTGTATTATTAAAGGAAAAAATCGAAAAATCTTGAATAGTTGGGTTTGACTCCGCTTCCAGGGGGGGGGCCAGTTTTGTACTTGCTGTTCCTTCGGAAACCCATCATTCCGCCCGAAATCCATAATGTGGGGTATTAAATGAAACGGTAAGGAGAACATATATTTGATGTTTTAAGAAACATTTAAATGCACCTTAACATTTTTAAGAACCTAAAATGATTACCTTTTCACATTCTGTCCTGCTTGATGAAGTTGAGCTTTGGCTCATAGAAATGGTCATTGGGAATGTTTGTTGTGCAGTCGTAGGTAATGTACAAAGATCTTGGATATCTGCTCTGTTCTTGGGCCGATATTCATGAGAGACGTAACGAATTCCATCACCTGCATTATTTGCAATGCTACTTGATTCGACAAGAACACCTCCATCAGAGCTGTTTATATAAATACCATATCCTGAAAATTAAATGTGTCCCTTATATAAAATGATTAATTAGAAGCATTAAAATTCAAACTAATAAATAGTTTTCTTTTGATTCATATTAGAATAACTATATTTAATTCTTTCACAAGGATGAAGTTAAAGAAATAAAATATTGAATACAATAAAATAGCTAATAAGTAACTCAGATGAGAAGTCAAGGAATAGTTGGGATTCAGCTAAGAGAAAAACTTAAGATTTTCATAAAAATCTATATTTCGAATGTTTCGGCATGCTCTTTGTCAGCCTTCTTCAGCTAAAAAATAGAAAAGAAAGTACTTAAAAAAGTAACCAAATTTTAAATCATGAAAAAGAAGAAAAAGAAAACTGAATTAAAACGAACTAATTAATAAAGTGGGCTGCCCAACTTTGTTGGGTTGCTCGTCATACATGCTGATCCTCCTGTTAGATATTGCTTTCTGATTCATGATTTTCAAATTTCAGTTCTGTTCTTTATTTACTGGCCAAAACATTTCTTCAAAAGTAATCATATGTCAGAATACCATTTTTTTTCCTTTGCAAAAAAAAAATAAATAAATCAGTAGATTCTTTTCGGCTTAAAATTAAATAATAAAAATATTGAAAGGAATGATTTTCACCAATTCCTGTATATGTGTTGGCTTATTATGCCTAGTGAGTCAATTAGTATTGACTCGGCTAAAACAGGAAAGTTTCTAGAAGAATTCCTAGTTCTTCGAGATACGTGGACGTCATTTTTGGAACTTTCCCTCTTGTACCGAACTACAAACCCCTAATAACGTAGTTCCTTGTGCCATATTTTTCATGGAATTTATCATCAAGATACTATAATTTGAATTTTGAATATATTCCGTCCTTTCTTTTCGGAATCTATGGATTCTGCCTGCTCAGGATCATTTGTCTTGAATCAGATCATTGGGTCAAGAACGTAGGCTTTAGAACTATTCTGTGGGAAGGGACAATGTCAGTTTATCTTGAAGATCCTTGATTCTCTATTGCGTTTACTTCTTCATGGCATTCGTAGCGTTTGTCATAAATCAATTTATTACTCTTTAGACAATCTCTGAAATGTTTCACTCTAATGCCTTGCCATTTGCAAGCCCATCCCTCGAAAGACTTCTCGCGCAAAGATCTTCTAATGCTTCTAATTTTGTGGTATTTTTGTACTTCTCTGGTGTCTATACTTAATCTGCCGATGCATTCTGTCAATTCTTTATCATAATTGCAGATCGTATGAAATAAAACATTTTCTTTTTTTCAGTAATGTTGTAGGTAATAAAATCAAATATTTGTAAACTAATATTAGGCTTCTCGTTGAATCTTACCCATGCTAAAATACTCATGTTAGAATATTAGGCGAAACATTAAAAAATGTTGTTATAAAGAACAATAAGGTTGGAGTTTTGGGTTTAATTCCAACAAGAGGTGCATCCTTTTCATTAGAAAAAAGTCCGTCACGCAGGAGCTGCATAACTAAGCACTTTCCTCAGAATTTGGGTAGTGTAGATTGCTTTCCAGAACAATTTGCTTAAAATATCCTACATAAATAAAATAAAAACATGAATAGTTCTCTTTTAAATTTGTAATGAGTAACTGATCAATTAATAATTTGCTTCCAGAGTAATGTTTACACATGGTACCTATTACACAACGTAATAAATACAAAAAACCTCATATTATCGTATTTTGATTTAACTCAGGAACAGGATACAGTCACTCTAGTGGTAGAAAGCGCTCCTTGCGGCGGCTTTGTGAACCTACGTCTGACGGGCTTTTCTATTGAAATATATTACAAATTAAACCCCCGCTTTCCGATTGACCGATTCAGCTCATTTTTACAACACTTCTTTCTCATGAGTTACCCACGACGTATACCGCGTTTCGTTACAATACAGCAGAAATTACGACCGGTATGAGTATATTAAGAATTTGGGTCAGGAGTAAACCCCCCCTTCTAATGAACCGATTTAGTTTATTTTTACAACACATATTTACCTGTAGATTACCACTACGAATACCGAGTTTCGTCGAAATATACCAAAAATCACGGCTGGTAGTGGCGAATTGGTATTGTGGGTCCGGAGTAAACCCCCCTCCTAATGAACCGATTTAGTTTATTTTTACAACAGTTATTTACCTGTGGATTACCACTACGAATACCGAGTTCCGTCGAAATATACCAAAAATCACGGCTGGTAGTGGCGAATTGGTATTGTGGGTCCGGAGTAAACCCCCCGTTCTAATGAACCGATTTAGTTCATTTTTATATCTCACTTTTCTCTCTATATTACCACTACGAATACCAAGTTTCGTTGAAATATAACAAATATTACGGCTGACATAGCCAAATTAGTGTTTTGGGTTCGGGGTAAACCCCCCCTTCCGGTGGACCGACTTTGGTGGTTAACGAACTCGTTCAATCGTTTGCTAATTGAATACTATATACCAAGTTTCGTGACGAAAAAACAAAAACTCTGGCCGCTATCGTGTTAACAGACACACACACACACACACACACACACACACACACACATATATATATATATATATATATATATATATATATATATATATATATATATATATATATATAAATTTTAACGGGGGTCATTTTCGGTGTCTACTAGGTAGGATCGATAAAGATTTGAAGAAATTTTTCAAAAATTCCGTCATGAGTCCAACCTCAACAGCTACTTTCCTTCGGAGGAAAGTGCTAAAAGGAATGACATCACCTCTCTCCTATTTTGAAAAGGGTGGTGACCAGGTGATAACTTTCCTAAAAAATGTGTTAATAATAAAAGGGCATTAAAATTGAAATAAATAATATAAGTACACCAAACATTTGTTTGGTCCTACCAATAAATAATAAATACTGGGTGCTTCAAAAAAATGTATACACACTTTAAACTATCGTAGTTTTCCCACTCTACAAGGCTAATGTTATATTTCTTCGCTAGGTGGCAGCATAATCGTCCCTCTATGTTATATTGTCAGTTGGAAGTTGTAATATCAACATAGCGGACGTACGTTTGAGTTTTGAAGAACGTAAGCAGGTTATTAAGTGGTACTGGAAGTTTGAGAATGTAAATGAAGTTCAAAGACAGTGGAGAAGGGAGTATGATACAGAACCACCTTCAAGATTAACAATTACACGCATACGAGACAAATTCGAAGTTCATGGAACAGTGTGTGATGTGCATAAAGGTCATTCAGGTCGACCTCGAACAGCTACAAGTGATGAGTCATCAACGGCAGTCTTGGAACTGTTTCAACGCTCTCCTAACAAATCTGCAAGGCAAGGGGCACGTGAAAGTGATGTAAGTGCTAGCAGCGTGCTACGCATTCTGAAGAGACGCAAGTATCGTGTTTACATTCCAAGGCTGGTGCAACTGCTAAGTGATGACGATCCAGATCGAAGGTTACAATTTTGTGAATGGGTTCAGGAGATGGTGATACGTGAACCGGGATTTATGGGTAGCATCATTTGGTCGGATGAAGCCCAATTCAAACTTAATGGAACTGTCAATAGGCACAATTGTGTTTATTGGGGTGAAGAAAATCCTCACATTACAATTGAAAAAGCTGTAAATTTGCCTGGTGAAAATGTGTGGTGCGGTTTGTCTTCAAGGGGACTCATTGGACCTTTTCAATTTGAAGGCAGTGTAACTGGTATTAATTACCTAACAATGCTTACTGATTCCATATTTCCTGCCATTCGTGCATTATACGGTAATGATATGTTTTATTTTCAACAAGATGGTGCCCCGCCGCACTATCACAGGGACGTACGAGCTTACCTGGATCAAAATTTGCCGGGCCAGTGGATAGGACGCAGGGGGCCAATCGAGTTTCCAGCACGCTCCCCAGACCTTACACCACTGGATTTCTTCTTATGGGGCACAGTAAAAAATGAGGTGTACAAACGTAAACCACGTAGCTAATACTGAAGGAGAGTGTCCTCAGCACCGATTTTCTTCAAAATTTGCACTATAACGTATTTTGATGCACTAAACACGAATCCGTTGAAAAAAAAAGTTGCTCGCAACTAGGAAAGAAGTTATTAAGCACTAAAGTTCACTGTTATGGAGGTTATAAAAGACGGGGTAAACAGCTTATATGTACACACGTGCCTGCGCAATAGTCCTTAATGACGAAGTGTAATTGAAATTTAGACTCACCTGTGGTAGCTGACTTGGTCGTAAACTTTCGCTTTTGGGCATACGTGCTATGCGTTTCCGCTCGCTCAAGAAAACATCAAAACCCCTAGTCAATCCAACTCGCAGAAATGAAAAGAATTCTATGGCCCAAAAGTCGTCCAAGGCAGTTTTCCCTAACCTTCATAACAGTGAACTTTTTTTTTAAATAACTTCTTTCCTAGTTGCGAGCAACTTTTTTTTTTTCAACGGATTCGTGTTTAGTGCATCAAAATACGTTATAGTGCAAACTTTGAAGAAAATCGGTGCTGAGGACACTCTCCTTCAGTTTTACCACCACGTAACCTAGACTTTCTTTGGAATGAGATTCAAGCCGTGTGTAGAGAAATCTCATTGGACGTTTTGATACGATGTACAGAATCAGTGGTGACTCGTACTCAGAATTGTATTGATGCTGCAGGTCACCAATTTGAACAGTATTAATATTTGTTATTTATGTTTCATTTACATTGGACTTTCAGCTTTCTAATTTCATGAAATTTAACTTTGTAGAACGGTAAATAAATTTTCTATGGAAGTTCAAAGTGTGTATACATTTTTTGAAGCACCCTGTACTTATACTGTCAATAATAAATGATTTTTTCTTCAACAACTTTTTAAATTTGTCGATTTGAATGGGTTTCTTAATATCTGACTTCATTTTACTTTCATGAAATTATTTGCAGTTGTTACTGTATTACAAATTGTAGGTTTTAGTTAGCAAAAAAGAAAAGTTAAAGTAGAAATTTCTTCTTTATCAAATATCTTATTTTGTCTTCATATTATAAATCAATGTTCATGGTATTACACTATTTACATAAAACATTTTTCAATATACAAAAATTAAAAACAATACAAAACAAACCTTGGTTATTTTGAATTGTCATATTAAAAATTGATAATGGCCCTTTAGGCTGCGTAATATTGATTCCATTATAGGCAGAATGTGTGATGTTAATGAAAGACATTTGGGGTGATACCCCAAATATTTCTATGGCAGAGCTTGCATTATAACCTCTCCCAGAACCTGCAAATCTGTAAAAAAAAAATAAAAAAAAAAAAAAAAGAACACAAAAATGTAATTAAACACTTGCAAGAAATTTTTCCTTTACAGTAAATGTTCATTGATTAAATGAACAGAGTAAGCCCTGCCCCATGCATGCTGAAATTTTAATAGTTCACATTCTACAATATTTTAAGATCCCCTCCCCACAACAATCTAACCTATAATCCACTTTTTTTTCCCACACCGATATCTGGGCCATTAGTGCCGACAACCATGGCCAGGAATTTTCTCAACGGGCCCTGACATGAGAAAAATCCCTGCTGCCGGTTAGACTCGAATCCACCATCTCCCGCATGAGAATCCAAGGCGTTAACCATTAGACCACGGGGAGACCATCCATCATAAAAACCCAAAAAAAGTAATTAAAATTAAAAAAAAAAAGTGCACTGTTTATTTTATATTTGGAAAGTGAAATCTTTGTTAAATGTTAAATAAAAATCTATTATTAATGTCTTATATATTGTTAATATGATTTTTTGTTTTATCAAAATAAAATTCAATTTTACTAAGCATTTTATACTCACAAAATATCTATGTAGCTTAATTTAGACAGAGATATTGGTAGGTAAAAGGTATTGTGAGCGGTGAGAGATCTAGTATACAAAGCATTTTCGAATCTCAGCCCTCTCCAATGGTTCACAACTTTGCTTGTCACGTGCTGAGGAAAGCATTCAATACTTATGTCAGGGTGAAAATCTGTAAGATAAATTATATACATATTCTTTAGCTGGTTAAGAAAATTAAATAAAAGGTAAAAACACAATGACTAGAGGAAGATAAATAAAATTGAAATAACAAGATGGCGCTGCCTAAAATCTAGTCATAAGGCTTAAGCACTTGCTCAAATTTAATACATTTTTTAAAAATAATCAAAAAATAAAACAAAATTATGTGTTTTTTAGATAGTTTTTTCTTGGTATTTTACCAGAGAATGGTGATAAAATGTTTACCAATTTTATAAGCCACAACTAGAAAATTTACGTCTACGAACCTAAAACACAGCTTGTTTGAATATTGTTTCCCACAGATTTAATTAAAAATATTTCTACCGAGGTCAAAGCAATCTAGACACTATTTTTAGCACTAACTTTCCGAGATTTTGGCAATAAATAAAGAATTTGTAATGTGAATACTCAGATTTTTTAGTAATTTGTTGTTTTACATCTACTTACATTTCTATAAGGCAAAACCAAGAAAAAAAAAAAAAATCATTATTCCATTCTAATAGGAATCGAACAACAATGTTTAAACTTATATGTTTATCTCTAAATACAAAAATATAAAGACTTTGTAAGTTGAAGGTGAGGGTGGAGAAGGATCAATGGATTCTTGAAGTAACTGGCAAGAGTTGCTCTCCAAAATTGTTTAAAACATTAACTTTTATTTGCGATGTTTCGAACCCGTTTAGGTTCACATTCAGCCACCTTAAATTAAGTCATATTAAGGTATATTATTAGAGATGTTTACGTCATTGGCGCCAACGGTAAGGGTTAAAATATCATTTTTCTTAAAAGATTCAGCCAAACATATTTTCCTCAGTCTGTTGAAAAATTGCTCATAAGACAAATCATAAACAAAAAATGTTACAGAAGAAATGACCAGTGGACTCACCGCATGTCGGGCCACCCATCTGCCGTGGTACACGCTCACACTGCCTGATATGGAATTCTGTACCTGAGCAGTTTGGTTGTATGAAAAGACGAGGCTTGTTTCCTGGTTCTTTGTCCAGCCATCCGAGCCACTGGCCACCAAGCCATCCCATCTGCCTACAAGCAACTTCTACGTTCGCTGTACTCCACCTGAATAATAAACATAATAACAAAAATAAATAATTACTATAAGTGAAGTCATTGTCAATGAAAAAAAATAATGAAAATGTATAAAAAATGTATACTTCAGATTTCATTTTATAAAAGGACAATTTCTATAACAAAACATGACAAATCATTGTGATCTTAGCCTTCCATAAACACTTTTAATAGATATGCTGCAAAGGGAAATCAAATCTGTTTTAGGGATGGCTAAAATGGTATATTCAATTTTTACCGAGAAAATATGAAGATACTGGAGTATACCAATGATTTTGTAAGAATGAGGTATGAACTTGAAATTTCATTTATAAGTACTCCTGTCAGAACAGTAAACGTTCTGGTTTTTATAAGCTATATGATTTCCTCATTTAGACAATAGGACGTATTTAAAAAAAAAACTAATATTAGGACACTCATTAATACTATCTGAGTGCAGTTACAAAGTTTTTGATGAATTTACATAACATCTTAAATATGTTTAAGAGGATTTGAGAAGAAGGTGATCATTCAAAAGCTTGGTAAATTTCATAGAACAAAATCTGATAACAAATTTGATCGAGCAATAACAATGAAAATTAATTCAATCCCAATCCTTCTCTTAAGTTAATTAAATTAAAAAATAACTCATTGTCACTAAATTTTCTGAATAATCATAATAAAATATGACTGAGTCTCATTATTTGTTACATATTTCAGAGATCTATGTTTACAATGTAAAATAGGCTATATGTAATTAAATAAAAATAAATTGGAAATGAGATGTGGCAGTATATGTTACATTAAGTCTGCAAAATTTATTATGCACTCAAAAAAAAATACTAATCAATAGGTCTCAGGAAAAGAAAAAAACTGTAACGAGCATTATATTTGACTAGCGATCGTTAGCATTTGACTTCACAAAGCGTGAAAGATTGCACAGAAATTATTGAGCAGGATTTTTAAGGGTCACAAAGATAAAAACAAAAATGAAAATATTTTAAGAAAACTTTGAGAACAGAGTGAGAAGTGCATCTACTATTAAAAGAGCAGGATATAGTACATAAATTCAAAGAACCAATATTTCTTGATGTTGACTGGTATGCTGCAAGTTATTTGCAAATATATGTTTTATTTTATCTTCATTTTGACAACAACAAGAAATTATTAAAGGCGCTAATAGCCAAATAGTTGATGCGCCGTTAAAAAAAAAATAAATATAAATAAAAATAAATAAAATAAACAAGAAATTATCTTCCAGTGTTATTTAATATTTTGTGGTCACAGCACAAATACTAAATAAATTGGGTACAGTAATTATTTGTGACAACAGTAACTTTAAAGTATATTTTATGCCTGGATTAATATTATTAAATTTAAAACTATTAAAATAGATTAACATTAACATTATAATTACCGTCGTGAGTTGGAGCACACTGAACGCCACTGACCGTTGTAAAATATCTGAAGCCTACCAGCCCTAGTGTTGTAGCCATCAACCAATCTCATTTCTTTATTTGTATTGCCTTGATCTGGGTGTAAAACACTTTTGAACGTGATGTGCTGTTCAGGAGTCCCCTACAACATATCAAAAACAATTGTAATAATGCATATTAAGAGAGATGACTAAAATAGGTTATCCATCCAGGCAACAAACATTTATAAATGGAAATGTCTGGAACAAAATTTTTGACTTCATAACTTTGCTTGGGCTAGTTAGGAGGTGAAAATATCCCTAAGACCCCTATCCCTAAGTCCCTGCCCTTAGTCTTTGAGCCAGGGGGAGGGGAGTTTAGAATGTCCCATTTTTCGGGTTCTCACTTGTATCTTGGAAACCCTGCGTCCTAGTAACATGACCATTATATAACAAATGGAAGCTGATTAAATTTGCTACAAGTTCAACGAAATCAAGTTTTTCGAGATATCTTTAGTTTTCGAAATAACCGCTCTTGAAAGTCTGTCATTTTGGGGAAAAAACACTTTTGCCACACATTCTTTCCCCTTTTTGACCGGATAACACTTCAATGATGCACCCAATAAATTAATGCCGGTTATAGGGTTGTAGAGCACTACATTACCTTCAATAATATATATTACTTTACTATTTTATGTATTTTCCTTCAAACGTTAAAACAATTTCAGTGTTCATTATGATATCTGAAATTTGGTGATTATTTACAACTGTAAACTAATAGTCTAGGCAGAAGAAAAAGATATATTTGGTCAAGAAGAGCAAAAAGTGTGTTTTTTCCCAAAATGACAGACTTTCAAGAGCAGATATTTCGAAAACTAAATATATCTCTAAAAACTTGATGAAGTAGTACTTGTAGCAAATTTAAACACCTTTTATTTGTTATAGAATGGTCATGTCGCTAGGAAGCAGGGTTTCCGAGATATAAGCGAAGGCCCAAATAATGGGACTTTTTAAACCCACCTCCCCCCTGGCTCAAAGTCTATGGGCGGGGACTTTTGATATGTTTGCCTCCAAACTAGTCCAAACAAAGTTACGAAGTCAAAAATTGTGTTCCAAGCATTTCTAACCATAGCTGTTTTTGAGCATTCCTTGCCTGGACTGTATAGTAAATATTATAAATATGTTGATTGTTCATTTAATAAATATTCTTTTAAAGAAAATTTAAGCTCTTACAAAATTTAGATCCTTAATAGGAATCTTGAAAATAAACCTACATATGCCGTCCAATTGTGTCAAAATGTTTCATATAAAATGCCTAGATCCTTAATATTAAAAATTTATTAACTTATAGACACCAAACTATCAAGCTGCCTAACAAAATATGATGTATCAAAATTGTAGTCCCTTACAGTTAAGCTTTCACCCGTATGTGCTGGTATTAACTTTGTAACACAAGCTTGCCACCAATTTTTAAAAGAATTTTTACAATTCTCAGATGATAGCTGGAAAATTGCCTACCAAGGGAGTAGGTTTACTTTCCAAAAATGTATTAACTTTCAGCTTAAAAAAAAAAAAAAAAGGTAACGTAGAGGAACCCTTTATTAAAATAAATTAAAGTGAGGCTTCCAAAATTAACCACACAGCTTATCAATCAGTCGTGACATAAATGGCTATATGAGTAATCTTAGTTTAATCCAAAGTTACTTCTGGGATTTGAGTGTTTATTAGCTATGATTATTATTTAATTGAAAATGTCTGACATTTGAAATGATTTAATTTATTTATTCATTAGTCCGTTTAATGTATATTTCTATACATTTTAAAAAAAAAGAATCACTTGTCTTGGTATTTTTTGGACATTGTTTTTCTTTTCTCATTTTTTTTTTATTTTGTCACTACTTGTTCATATATATTTTGGCTTCAGGAATACTGATCAGTGATAACAGTAAAATATTCCAATTTCTGGTGCAGATCTGTACAGTATAAATCACTAACATATGACGGGTTGAGAAGCCAAGGGGTACAAGTGACTTTTTAAAAAAAATCGAGTTAAGTGCAGTTCTGGATAGTTAATACATACGAAATGTTGGTGGCAAAGGGATATAAGTAAATGACTGGTACTTGCTGAGAAATAGCGGAATCAAAATCAACTACTTCAAAAATGAGCAGATTTGTTTGGAAGCCAAGGGGAACAAGTGACACTTGTATTCCTTGTACACCAAACTTTATGGCTTCCAAGTTGTGAATGTTTTTGCATCATTTATTGTTACTTCCAGTTAAATCTTTTTAGGGCAACATTATTTTAATTGTTTTGTTAGGTAAGTGACTGGGTATTTAAAGAAGTATGTGAACACAGTTTTACCATTTGATCTTTATAATTTCCAACAATAATGATTTGCTCAAATGTTTATTATTCACGATACCATTCGGTGGGAGAAGGCTGGGACCATTTCCGGGGTATGGAATACTAAAACTTTAGAACTTTGAATAGTTTTAGGCAACTAAAATGCTATTACATCTGAAATAAAATATTATTTTTTATAAACTAAGTGATCTTATTTAATTTATTTTTAAGGGTTTTATGACACATTTTTACCGCCAACTCGAAATTTCGGGTGGGGGGGGGGGGGTGCTGCAGCCCCCCCTTATATATGCCCATTGATTTACAACTTCTGTGTACACAACCTAGGGACTATCAATGTACATGTGGTATGAGGTTCAGGCCAATAGAGGTTGTGAAGAGATACTGTCTGGTTTGCTGAAGTTTATCAATGCTATTCCAGCGACAGTTAAAAAATTAACCATGTTCAGTGACGATGTAGGAGGCAAAAACCGGCACACTGTTAAGTTCTGGATTTGTGAGAGTTGCTCCTATTTATTCCTCCCTACAACCATAGTTCCTACAATACATTATGTGTTAATCAAGATGGAAAATCAAGAAGAGTTGCAGAGGCTGAGCCAGTTCATGATCACCATGAAGCTTTGGAAGAAGAAAAGGGCTTTATTTTGGACAATGACTGAATAATTTGAGCAAAACTGCTTTAATTGTACAACACAATTTTTTTTTTTTTTTTTCTTGGCGCACCGACATCTGGGCCTTTAGTGCCGGCACCCATTAGGATAAGGCAAGGAACCTTCTCAATGGGCCTGAGAAAAATCCCTGCCGCCGTTGGGACTCGAACCCTCATCTCCCGCATGAGAATCTAAGGCGTTAACCACTAGACCACGGGGAGACCCGATATACTTATTGTCTGCCATTCCATACTGTTTTATTGAGCTATGCTTAAAAGGTATCCTGACAATAAATATAAATATTGTTTGGCTTTAGAGGCCGAGGGGTAGATACAAGTGATGCATGTTATAATTA
Organism: Gonocerus acuteangulatus; assembly: GCA_946811695.1. Lineage (NCBI taxonomy): Eukaryota > Metazoa > Arthropoda > Insecta > Hemiptera > Coreidae > Gonocerus > Gonocerus acuteangulatus. The sequence goes on along the minus strand of OX328123.1, from coordinate 128,950,734 downwards.
TAAATTGATAATAGACATTCACATTTTTTTTTTTAACTATATTACTGAAAAATCAATTGATGCATAGTAGAAACATAATTTAAACATTATACAGACTTACACTTATCAGGGAATTAACAAAAACGATTTAACTTTGAACAGTAATATCTCAAAATGATTATAACGTCACTTGTATCCCTTGGCTTCTCAACCCATCATATATAGAAAATAATTTCGGTGGGAGGGGCTGGGAGAATTTCGGGAAGGGCTGAGAGCATTTTGGGGGTATGGAATACTAACAATCTAGAACTTGGAATAGTTAGCCAATTAAAACACTATTACACCCCCCAAAAAATTATTTTTTCTGAACTAATTGATCTTATTTAATTTATTTTAAACGTTTTTATGACACATTTTTACCTATTTTGGGGGGCTGCAGCCCCCCTTATATACGCCCATGGTATAACATAGTAAATTGAATGTTTGCTGCACATTCTGTACAATATCTTATTTGAACATTTTATAAATTAGAGAAAGTCAATTTTAACTACTTTTACTTTTTACTAGTGTTAGTTTTAGTCATTTATTATTGCAAGAATAATTGGCCTCCAGCATTTCGTATAACTAAAACATATATTAAAATAAAAATATAAATTAAAAAAAATCTACTTATTTATTTATCGAATCTCTTCACAATTTTCGCGATAAGTGATTTACAGGCCACAAATAGTAGCATTGTGAATTCTTAACAAAAAAAAAAAAAAAAAGAAAAGAAAAACAGCAGGACAAAATAAATAAACGAAAACAATGTGAAAAGATTAAAATCGTTAATTGTGAGGTTTACTCAACGGTAAAAATATTCTGAATTAAACCATATTGTGGCTATTCTGACTTCAAGAAAATGGAATTAGAGGGTCTGCTTGGTGTGAGGATGGAAGTACTATAGATACTAAACCAAAACGACACCAACGCACTCTCAGCATGCCTACACTACCATTTGTTGGCAATCGAGCTCTTTAAATAACTCATTTGAAGGAGCTGCATATTTTTGGAGTTTAGAGTATTGGAGATTTAACTGGCTAATATTATAATAACTAGCAAGAATCAGTGATTTAATTTGTAAATCTTTGATTTAACGAAAATTAACTCGCCCGGTTGGGATTTGAAGGTGAATTAATACTCAGTAAAGTGAATGAATCATAAGAATCGTTGACACAATTAACGGCCATTTAAGGTGGAAGAGACACTTCATCCATTTTTTTTTTCAAGAAATTCTTTTCTTTAAAAATAATTTGTTTATTTTATTTTCGTCGCCACATATTTCGCATTAAAAAGAAAGGTGGCTCAAAGAAAAAATGCGAAGTGATGACGTCTAGAGAAGAAAAAATCATTTGTTTGGGGATGATAGCGTTTTAGTAGGCTAACTATCCCAAGTTCTAGATTGTTAGTGGCTGCATTGGAACCCACCCAAATGCTCCCAGCCCCCCCCCCCCAAATTCCTATATACGCCCGATTCGTTGAATACAGTCAATTAGTGTAACTTTGTACCACAAATTTGCATTAAACTGCTAATAGGACAGTTATAATGATATATTTTCAAAGTTAGGTTTAAAAGATTCACCATTAGTCTAAATGTATTTCTTGTAGCGCTAAATAGTGTCAAAGTTACTATAAATTAGGGAAAACCATAATTAAAATGTAGTACAAAGTTACTGTCATCTGGAGTGAGTTCGGACACATTTTCGAGGTTTTATCGTAATAACAAAAGAGAGAATTTTTATAAAAATCTGGAAAAATTAATGTATGAACCATTAACCTTCCTCTACCGAATAGTGTATTTTGTTTTTTAAATATCTCAAAAATTTTCAATTTTTTTTTAATAGCTAAAATGTGTCCGAACTCACCCCTAAGTGTGGGGTGAGTTCGGACAGCCTTTAATTTCTGTAACTTAAACTATAGTTGGAGTGAGCTCGGTCATAATTGACGATATTCTCAAGAGGAATATTTTCTATAATGTTTTTTAGATTAACAAAATATTCTTTAACTTTTTCCTTATCAACTTCTGCTCTACACCTTTTGATGTTTTGTGTAAGGCTGATTCATGGCTGATTCCTTTTGATAAATCCGTAAAACCATTTCAGTCCGGACTTGTTGTTTAAAAATCCTGATTCTTTTCCTGACATATCCACATATGTTTTTACGATTTGGCAAATATCTTAATCGAGTTAATGGAAAGTCACATTCAGCTGCAGTTAAAATTCTCTTTGCTATTTTTTTTCTTCTTTATTCAATTTGGTTTGGCCACCTTTTTTTATCATTTAAAGTCGATTTAGGTATTTTGTTGTACAACAAAATACCTAAATCGATCCGCTGCCTCTCTCAGAGCCTTCTTCTTGGTTTTGACATCGTCAATCACATTTTTCAAAGCCTCTTTAGAATAAATACTTTTTTTCTTTAAGCCAAGAAGACGCGGGTATAATTGTTGCCTGAGATAAATCCCTAGCCCTTCCTAGAACCTCTTATCTATCCCTACTCCTATATAAGCAGGTGCTTATCTCCCATCACGACTACTGCTCCTTCGGCTAGACAGTCAGTCCTGTTCCAACTATTGTGTACACACGTCCAAATTCGAAATTGTACAAGTTTGTATTTTGAGATTTAAATAAAGTTTGTTTTTAAAAAGTGACTACCGTGATCTGTGAACTTAACTGGCGACCGTGACAGGACTTCTTCAAAGGCGAAAGAAGAACATATGTCAGAGCTTAGCGTGACCAGGAGGATAGTTCCAGAGACAGAGTTCCAGTGATCACACCAATCCTAGGCGAACCAGCACAACATCTTCAGCAGCCTTTCCTTTCAAGGATTAGTTGAAGAAGCCTCAACAATAACAAATTTGTTATGTCTTCACGATCATAGGTCAGACACTTGTGATTATTTTTTTTTTTTTGTGTACAATATTTTTTATTATTATTAATTTTTATTATATAAATAAGTATATATGTCAGAGGACGATAAGCTCACTTTACAACTGTCATCTGACCAACTAAATTCACTTAGAGACCATAATTATATATTAACAATGACGAACTATCAGATTACGGATAGAGATTATGGGATTATTCCAACTTTTGATGGTTCCCCAGACCAATTAATTTTCTTTCTAAAAGCTATAAAACAAGTAGCGGCTTACACATTAAATGAAAATAATACACATGCTCAGGGAAATAGTAAAAGATTATTAGCGGTAATAAATTCCAAATTACAAGGACCAGCCAAAGATAGTACCCTTACCCACGACTTTGAAACTATAGAAGCATTAGTAAAACACTTGAAACAATGTTACCAGGATTCACGGACAATCGAACAGATACTTATAAATATTACTCAGACAACCTCGCATTATAACGAACACCCAATCACGTTTCTAGATAGAATTTCACACTTACGAACAATATTATATTCCCGAATATTTACCGACTCAAACATAACAGACAAAAAATCAGAGATGCAAAGGTATGATAATATAATTACCCATCACGTGAAAAATCAGTTACACAAGGATTTAGCGGATTTTCTAAATCACATGAAACACGAAAACATTGAAGATTTAAGACACACCCTTCTAAATGAATGCGCATATATAGTAGACAGAATACACTCCAAAAACACTCATAAAGAGCACAAAAACAAAAACCACACCCCTACATATCCAAAACAACATCACCAACAGAATTACCCGAAAAAACATTACCAACAAAATTACCCACCTACATACTCAAAACAACACTACCAACAAAATTACCCATCGAGGAACTCACACTCTCAGGGCTATAGACAACCATATAATCATTCTTATAATTACAGACAACCTTATAATCATTCTTATAATTATAGACAACCAACTTCTTATTCCCAATATAGACATAACCATTACGAATCTCAAAATCATCAAAGACAACCGACTTCACCACAAAAAAGTTTAGCGATTGAACCTAAGTACGAATCACAAAACACAGTTTCCATGAGAACTGCAAAACCAAATCACCCTTTACATTATACGGAAAGACTTGAAAAATTAGAAGAAAAGTTAACTGATAACGAAAAAATTAGACATGATCAGGAAGTAAAATTAAATAAATTTATGGAAGACCAAACCGAATTCCGAGAAACTCTTAAGAATCTTTTTTTAAGAGACGGCTTCGACCCGCATGTCCCGAAAACTTAAAACAATTCTATGAAACTTTACCACATTTTAAAGATACTACAGGTAAAACTTGGCTTATTGATACTGGTTCCTACAAAAACTATATAAACCCAAACGCTATTCCTCGCGACATCAAAATTTCACTTGAAGAATTTTTTATTTCAACACCGACTGGCAATGAAAAAGGTAACGGAAGCGTAGATATTAATATTTCCCCTATGTTAGGATTAGCTGAAGATCATATACTAAAATTTTATGTTTTCCCTTTTAGTACAAAATTTGATATTTTATTGGGATATGAATCCATGCAACTTTTTGATACTATAATTGATTGTGCCAATAATATAATTGCAGTTAAAGATAAAACCATTAACACAGACGGACAAACAATTAAAGATAATGATAGTGATAACGATAGTGCTAGCCATAAGGAAACCCTAAGCAGCAAAAATAAAAATAGTAGAAAAAATAAAAATAATAAAGAGCTAAGAAAAAATAAAGTACTAAAAAATAAAAATGATAAGGAAATGAATGATAATGAAAGAAATAAGAGAATTAAAGAATTAATTAAAAATGTGAATTATATTGATATAATAAATGAAAAGAAAAAAGGATTAATAAATAAATTAATTGATGGTAATAAAATGATAAATAAAATAATTAATAATAAAATAAATAATAATGATGATTTAATGAGTCTTATAAATAATGTATTGTCTATAATAAAAAATAAAATAATTAAGAATAAAGTTGAAAAACAAGTAAAAGAAAAAATTGTAAATAAGGATAAAAAATTTATTAACACGGAGGAAAGATATATTAGAAATAATAAGAAAAAGAAAAAATCAAGAAAACCCGAGAAAACAGAAAATAGCATGAATATGAGTATCGGAGATCATATTCATTACATAGATAATAAACATAGAATAAAAAACTTAATTAGACATGATCATATTAATGAAGAAATTAAAAATAAATTAATAAATCTTTTACAAAAATATCCCTCGATGCTAAAAGAAGAAGACGAACCCTTAAAACCCACAAATTTACTAAAACATAAAATAATAACAAAAACAGACAGACCAATTTATACCAGAAATTATAGGTATCCTTCACACTTTAATGAAGACGTTCATAATGAAATTAATAAGCTCTTAAAAGCAAACATTATTAAAGAAAGTAATTCCCCATATAACTCTCCCATTTGGATTGTACCTAAGAAAATGGATGCAAGCGGAAAAAGGAAAGTACGCATGGTAATTGACTATAGGAAATTAAACCAAGAAACTATACCCGACAAATACCCCTTACCAAATATAGAAGACCTTTTAAACAAACTACAAGGATCAAAAATCATTTCCTTCCATAGACTTAGCTTCCGGATTCCATCAAATAGAAATGGATCCCGACTCTATTGACAAAACAGCTTTTTCCACAGACACAGGTCATTATGTGTTCCTAAGACTCCCCTTTGGCTTATCAAATTCTCCCCCCACATTTCAAAGAGCTATGAATAGTATAATCAGTAATATTCCAAACGCCTTAGTTTATGTAGATGACATAATTGTCTATTCAAAAACTCCTGAAGAACACCTTCAGCATTTAGAAAATGTCTTTAGACAACTTTGCAAACATTCCCTTTCAATTCAATTAGATAAAACAGAATTTTTTAAAGAAGAATTACCATTTCTAGGACATATAGTTACAAAAAACGGACTTAAACCAAACCCGGACAAAGTTAAAGCTATCTTAGAATTTCCAACTCCAACCAATGAAAAAGAAACTAGACGATTTTTAGGTATGTCAAATTACTATAGGAAATTTATTCAAAATTATGCCAAAATTACCAAACCTTTAACTAATGCTTTAAAAACAAACGACTATACAATTAAAGATATAAAAATAGCAACAGACGAACTTAAAACAATGATGACGAATGCACCAATATTACAATTTCCAGATTGGAACAAGACATTTACTTTAACCACAGACGCTAGTGACAAAGCGTTAGGCTCTGTCTTATCACAGACTGACAACAAAGGACAAGAACACCCCATTGCGTATGCATCTAGAGTTTTGAACAAGGCAGAACAAAATTATTCCACCATAGAAAAAGAATTACTATCGGTAGTATGGTCTTGTACTCATTTTAAACCTTATCTTTATGGAAAAAAATTTAATTTACAAACTGATCATAAACCTTTAATTTGGATTTTTAAAAATGAAAAATGGTAATACTAGACTCATGAAATGGATATGGAAATTATCCGAATTTGACTTTGAAATTAAACATATTGTAGGAAAATTAAATGTTGTAGCTGATGCACTTTCTAGACCCCCTAATAATCATGAAATTAATGCAATTGAAGAAATAGATCCTTTAGAAGAATTAGACAGATTACTGGATAACCAAAACAATGTTACTGATACCCCTGATTATTCTGATTTTATAAACGACCTAGAAAATTTATTAAATACTGACGACACAGACAATATAGAAACTAGAGACAGCGATAGTATGATAACTGTACATTCTCAAAAGTCATCAAATGAACAAATTTGGATAATGGATTCTGAAAAAGCAATAAATGTAGAAAAATATCAGATTTTTATTCAAAGAGGAAAACGTAATTTATATACAGAAAGACCCTTTAATAAATTTAGATATACAATTGATACAGCATGTCCATGGAAACAAGATTTAGAGGAAAGTTTTCGCGAAATCCTTAAACCCAACACTACCTATGGTATATATTGTGAACCCAAAACAGAAAATTTTAGACCAATATTTGAAGGTATATTTTCAACAATTTCAAAATTAATTCAAGAAAAATTCCCAACTATAAAATTAAAAAGATATAAAAGAAAAATAATAGATGTCACGGATGAAGAACAACAATTGGACCTTATAGACCAACATCATGTAGGAAAAACAATACACAGAGGAATCATAGAAACTTATGATAGAATAAGAAGAACACATTATTTCCCAAAAGTGAGAGATATAATCACAGACTTCATAAATAAATGCGAAATTTGTAGAAAAACTAAATATGACAGACATCCTATTAAAACAAAATTTAGTCAAACACCAACTCCAGAAGCACCGTTTCAAGATTTAATGCTAGACACCTTACATTATGAAAGAAGATATATAGTTACCATAATAGATTCTTTTTCAAAAAAAATATTTGCTAGAATTATTGACACATTAAACGCGACAAACATATTAAAAATACTAATTGAATATTTAGACACATTTCCAGCGCCAATACGAATAAAGATGGACAATGGAACAGAATATAAAAATCGGTTAATTGAAAATTTTCTTGAAACCAATAACATTGAAGCTTATTATACCACCCCAAATCATTCTAACTCCTTAGGACTCTTAAATAGACATCACTCGACACTCATAGAAATTCTTAGATGTACAAAGGAAAAATTTCCCAACGAAACACTCACGAACCAACTCAGATACGCTATGATAGCACAAAATAACACGATTAATTCTCACTTAAAATTAACACCGAACGAAATTACTTTTGGTTGCACACAACGGACAGAATTACAACAACAAACCATTCTAGAAAAACTAGTTGAACAATATCACGAAGAAACAAAATATTACACGAAATCATTGCAGACACAATAAACAAAGAAAAAGAAACCAGGACAGAAAAAGTAAATAAAACTAGGGAGGAACCAACTTTTAATGATGAAACAATCTATATAAAAACCCATAAAACTGGAAAGAATAAAACTCCTTATAAACCAGTTAAAATAACAGTAAAAGATTCAAAAAATAAAATATCTGAAATACACTCTGATAATGTACAACGACCTCGAAAAATTCTTAACAAAAATCCTACAATTGTTGTAGATGATGCTGTACCAGGTCCTTCTCATCTTCCTGACATTACAAACAAAGACTAACACCTTGATGATAAAAGACTTAACTACTACCCCTGGAATCACACCAGTTCAACTTCCAGACGCTTACGAAATAAACAAATTCTACACTCTGTACCACTTTATGAATCTTTCTCTTTTACGAAGCGAACTTCAAAACATCCAAGAGATCTTACCTTTATTTAACAAAAGCAAAATTTACCCTTTAATTACTAGCCAAACACAGATTATTGCCAACAAATTATCACTCATTTCAAACAAAAGGACTAAACGCGGTTTAATAAACGGATTAGGCACAGCTATAGGATGGATTACAGGAAACATGGATGCAGAGGACAAAGAACACTATGACAAAATTATAGAAGAACTAGAAAGGAATTCATATCACATACAACACAATGTACACTCAGAAATAGACGCTAATCGACAACTAATTGCATCGTATAAAAATGACATATTGATACTTAATGCGAATTTTGAAAGAATAAAATACTTTACAAAGAAAATGGACAAAGACGAAGTAGAGATACAACTAAACAACCTTTACGTACACTTAAACTACATTTCATCCCGGATAAATGACATTGAACTCACACTAGAATTCTGTAAACTTGGAATAATACATTCTTCACTTTTGGCTCAAATTTTAAATTATATAGACCCCTCTATCAGCTTTGTATCAAATGAAACTGAGGTATTATGGTTACTAGGAAAAATCCATTGCTCTATTTATGGAAATGTAATTCATTTTATTGTAAAATTACCGTTGTCATCTGAAACCTTTTCAACATACTATTTACTGTCCACTCCTGTGCGACATCAAAATTTGGCGGTGACAACCCTTTCAGAAACAAATTTTGTTTATGTATTAAACGGCAACAAATATATTGCCAACTGTACTTACATTTTAAGTAATTTTTATTGTACTAATTTTAAGGTATATAATACTAACAAATGTGTAAATAATATTTTTAAAGGTAATATTAATAATTGTATAACTTCAACTATTACTAACACTTCATTTATTAAATATATTGAACCTTTAAATTCCTATGTTATATATAATAAAACTATCTTACATTCTTGTACTTCGACTAACCCTATATTTATACCATTTTCAACGTTAATTAAACTTAATTATACAGAATGCTACAAAGAAATTCCAAAAGTCAGTAAACAAACCATTGATAGTACTGTTTATCCCTTTCAAGCACCCATTCTTGAAGTTTCAAAATTTAATATTAGTTTTGATAAATTAGAAATTCCTAATATACCCCCTGTGGTAATGGAATCTTTAGAATTATACTCACCTTCAGTGAAAAGGACAAGATTACATATTATACATATCAAGTATATGTACTTGTCTATTAATTTTAGGATTTGTATATATGTTTAAGAAATTATATTTTGTAAATAATACAAGTGTCTGCACCACCTCATCACCATCAGTGACATCACCACAGATCATCCCACTTCAGATCATCAGCCCTGCTGCTTATGACCCATGGGCTCACCCACTTCGAGCATCCCTGTCGCAGGAGCTCCAGACTTAAGGATGGGAGGAGATAAATCCCTAGCCCTTCCTAGAACCTCTTATCTATCCCTACTCCTATATAAGCAGGTGCTTATCTCCCATCACGACTACTGCTCCTTCGGCTAGACAGTCAGTCCTGTTCCAACTATTGTGTACACACGTCCAAATTCGAAATTGTACAAGTTTGTATTTTGAGATTTAAATAAAGTTTGTTTTTAAAAAGTGACTACCGTGATCTGTGAACTTAACTCTGGCCGAACTCACCCCACGGTATGCGAGTTTTTTACTTAAACGACAAAAAAAAAAGTTTCTGAACAATTAAATAAATATATTTATTTATGTATCATTAGAAAACATATAAACATACTATACAATGTGGAAATTAGTGTTTAATACTTGCACATGGGATCATATTAAATTAATTTTTTAATTACGGATGCTGAGCATTAGACCAGTGGAGATCTGGTGATTGTGAATGTTAAGTTAAGGCGTAAGCCGTGCCAAACATCGTGGGTTCGATTCCCACCAGAAGCAGTGGCTTTCCTTTTGAAAAAAATAGAAGGCATAAGCTTTACCTTGGCTAGAAAAGCGTGGCGATCTATAGATAAGCCTAACCAAAAACATGTGCTATGTGTAATGTGTATCTCCTGTAAGTGGACGTTAAAATTGAAATAGATAAATATTATACCAGTTCTGCTTCGTTCGTTTTAATATTTCCTTCGTTCGTTGTTAAGAAAGTTTAATTCTGCCCTCCTTTGATGCTTCCTCTTAATTTCATTCTTTAATATATTCATTCTTTAAATTGCCTCTTTCATTTGCAATCTCTTCAGACATCTTAAGTTCTTTTATCATAAATCCTCTTGGTCTTAAGGGGTAATACTACCTTGTGACCTATATTTTACCATTTTTTTTTATGGGCCTAAGTGCTTCCTAACTAATCAAAAATTATATCCAAGACTGTTTAAGTGGCGGAACAAATCTTAAATGTGGAAACAAATCTACTTTTCAACTAAGGCCCCGATACATTACAAAATTAAAACCCATTTTTTAAAATCTTTATTAGAACAAATTATGAAAAAAGAATAATAATAATATTTCAGCACAATAAATTTCAAAATCGATTTTTACAAGTAGGGCGATACGCTAGCGCCTTCAATTTTTAACCGATCAATTTCAAATTTTAACTACAGCTTCCTAATAATACTTGTTGGTAAAGTACGGAGAGTTTTTTTTTTCGATTCATTTAATTATAAAGATTTTATGACCGTTTTTCGACGGATGTTTTAATGGAACATGACAAATTTTTCACAATTTTTAAAAAATGTAATATTTGTTAAAGATCTTACCTACTTTACTAGATTTGACCTTCTTATTTCAAAATAATTTTAGTTCTTTGTTCTAGAATAAAAATTGTCACCTGTAGACTATCGGCCATGAAAAATGTGGTTTCCGTTCGTCAGACGTTGCGCCGCCATTTTGATTTCGAAGAATTAAAAGTTGTTTTTTTTTTGGATACTTTAAGACCCCATATAAAACTTATGGCATAAAGAATTGAAATATATTGATTTCTTTGTTATTCAAAAATTTGAGAAAATTACTTTGATTTTGATCATACAAGGTACACAGTATTTACCCCTTAAGAAAACTATTTCCTCCAAGTCACTCATTATCGGAATCCTGACAACTCCTGTGTCAGTCGGTCAAGTAAATGAAACTTTGAAAATGTTTCAAATTGAATGTTAAGAGGGGTTGATATATATATATATATATATATATATATATATATATATATAGGGTGTTTCAGGGTTAAGTGGCCAAACTGAAAATATGAACTAAGGGCCTCAAAAAAACAAGAAAACCATTTCCTCTGAAGGTATGTCCGCAAACGCTTTGTTTAGGAGTTAATCCCGCCTAAAGATTTTCGTTGTTATGAAATACTTAGGTTTATTAAATAAATAGAACTTATTTATTTGTTCAAAGTACTTTATTAATTAAACGTAAGCATTGATTTCATATTAAATATTGTTTAAAGTTATTGCCCTGTGCATTAAGATAAGCTCGGCATCTTTCTTCAACAGCAGGAGTGGGAGAACGGCACTGGATATGTGTTATTGTTTTACAAGTCAATTATCATGCTTCTTAAGGAATTGAGATCATTGACCAGCCTTGCATTGACTTTTTGTTTAATTTCACCCCCAAAAAAAATCCATTGATTTAACTCGTAGGCTTCCACGGTCCGATTCATTACAAATATTATAGTCTTCTGGTATTGACCGTGTCCATTGGTTTCAGGTCTGGAGAGTGTGGAGGCCAAGCCACTTGTCCTGCACAGCCAATACATTGATTAGTAAAGATGGAATGGTTGGGATTCGGCTAAAGAAACCTCAATATGATTTTTGTAAACAAAATATATATTTATCTATATTTTGGACGTTTCGGCTACTCATTGGTAGCCTTCGTCAGCTAAAATGACAAGAAAAACAGAAATTAATACAAAAAAAAAAAAAGTTTATAATTGAGATAAGTAACAGAACTATAAATACAATTAATTAAATTATTATAAAAGTACAATTTGGTCTAAAATTCTTAGAATGAGTAGAATGAAAATCAGAAGAAACATAACAAAAAAAAAAAAAAAAAAAAAAAGAAAAGAAGAATAAAGGCTATTATATTGAAGTTTATATAAGTATATAGGTGCTAATAGTAACAAACAGATAAGATACTACATACCTATGGAAATGCCTGGAGGCAGAGGAAGACCAATGTTGCCTCCAGGCATTTCCATAGGTATGTAGTATCTTATCTGTTTGTTACTATTAGCACCTATATACTTATATACTTATATAAACTTCAATATAATAGCCTTTTTTCCTATTTTTTTTTTTTGTTATGTTTCTTCTGATTTTCATTCTAAGAATTTTAGACCAAATTGTACTTTTATAATAATTTAATTAATTGTATTTATAGTTCTGTTACTTATCTCAATTATAAACTTTTTTTTTTTGTATTAATTTCTGTTTTTCTTGTCATTTTAGCTGACGAAGGCTACCAATGAGTAGCCGAAACGTCTAAAATATAGATTTTGGTTACAAAAAATCATATTGAGGTTTCTTTAGCCGAATCCCAACCATTCCATCTTTACTTATCACCTCGACGGCTAACTATCTGATCATCACAATACATTGATTGTCATAGACCTCTTCCGTAATGTGCAGGACAGCCACCTAAGTCGAGCCACATGTCCCTTCTCAGGTGTAGAGGAATATGTTCAACTAAATCATAGTAATCATTATTAAGAAATTCCAGAAATGTTCCCACATAGAGTCGAGGCAGCAAGAAATGCGGAACTATTAAGATACTGGGTGGAGTGAATAAAAGCTAGCATTTGCTAGAACTAGGTATTTTCCAAACAATTGCTAAGGGCCGAGTGAATAAAAAGGTTAGCTGCAGCTAGGCCTAGCATTTGCTTGGTTTATCACGGTTCCTAGCTGCAGCTAGGTAGAAGGTGTGAATAAAGAGCTCTGACTAGGTTCTAAGGGTAGCAATTGCTAAGGAAAAAGCTAGTCTGGTCTGGTTCATGCTAGCTTTTTAGTTAGTTTAGTTTTCGCTCAATCATGGCGGCGTTTATGCATGTTCGTAAGGAAAAGGAGTATTATATGCGACGGGACGTCTTCACGTTTCATTTTCATCTTCTTTAGCTACATTTCCTGCAGTAAAACGATTCTTTGAAGTTCTGGAGCTGTCGGCTATTTTTTTTCTTCCGTACCGTAAACCTCAACCATTTTCGCACTTTTTTAATTTTTTATTTTCAATTTGTTGTAGCAGTGCTGGGTTCCTACTTCCTTGTTAGACGCTTGTCGGTGAATCCATTTAAATTCTTCATGGGATATTTGCCCTTGATCAATAATTTGTAAAAATCTTTTCCCTACTGCTTCAATTTTAAGGCTGATTGCCGGTGGCTTTTTGGTCGTTTTTCTTCTTTATGCTTGATTTCATGTTACTCAGCAACTTATTTAACTGTGCAACAGTGACCTTTCGCCTTATGGAAAATTCATTACTAATGCTGTCCCAAGGAGGGTTTCTTTCTTTAATAGCAGCTAGTAATTTAGATTTTTCCATTTCCACAGGATCATTGACTAATACATTTATAAAAAGTGACCGATCCAGGTCGGCATGAGCGTATATAGAAAATAATTTCGGGAGAGGCTGGGAAAATTTGGGGGGAGGGCTGAGAGCATTTGGGGGGCATGGAATATTATCAATCTAGATCTTGGAATAGTTAGCCAATTAAAATGATATTGCACCAAAAAGAAACTCTTTTTTCTGACCAAAGTGGTATCATTTAATTTTTTTTATGTTTTTTTTTTTTTTTTTTGACAAATCTTTACCGATTTCGGAGGGGACTGCAGCCCCCCCTAATAGGGCCCATGCGTGTCGACAGTTCCATGAGGAGAGAGAGACAAGCAACAAACCCTGACAGGAAGGAAGAGGGATGAGACAGGGGAGGTAGGAATGGGGTAGCTGCAGCTAGGGGTTAGCAACAGCTACCCTTAGAATTTCCTTAGTTTATCAGGAGGTGAGACTAACTTACTTAGATCTTGCTACCTAGAAGTAGCTCTTGTTTATTCACTCCGTATTGAGGAAATGCTACATCTAAGGGCTAGATTCTACCTGTTAGATTCTAGCTTTTATTCACTCCACCCATTGTCTATTATCAAACACACTTAGCACTGAAACTGGTGCTGAAAATGATGCTCCCGAATTGCACGGGGATTCTAAAAGCGGAGGTGATTATTTTCTTGATTGAAAATCAATTCCTATGTCTAGAGAATATTTCCTGAAAATTGTGGATTATGTTCAACTTGATTTAAGTACCAATCTGAAAAATTTCTTCTTTCCCGAAAATCTTGCAGTAATAAATTGCGTACACATTGATAATGATATGGGTGAACTTCTGCAATGAGAGTTCCAGAAGAGAGTCCAGCTCTTCGAACACTGCCAGATGAATTATAATCAAAATATTGTAATATGGTCGCACTTTTTAGCACTTTCCTCCGAAGGAAAGTAGCTATTTGAGGTTGGACTCATGACGAAATTTTTGAAAAATTTCTTCAAATCTTTATCGATCCTACCTAGTTGACACCGAAAATGACCCACGTTAAAATTTATATATATATATATATATATATATATATATATATATATATATATATATATATATGTCTGTTAACACGATAGCGGCCAGAGTTTTTGTTTTTCTTCACGAAACGTGGTATATAGCGTTCAATTAGCAAACGATTGAACGAGTTCGTTAACCATCAAAATCGGTCCACCGGGAGGGGGGTTTACCCCGGACCCAAAACACTAAGTTGACCATGCCAGCCGTAGTTTTTGTTATATATCAACGAAACTCGGTATTCGTTATGTTGATCTAAAGAGAGAAATGTGTTGTATTAAATAAACTAAATCGGTTCATTAGGAGGGGGGGGGGGTTTACCCCGGGCCCAAAACACTAAGTTGACCATGCCAGCCGTAGTTTTTGTTATATTTCAACGAAACTCGGTATTCGTTATGTTGATCTAAAGAGAGAAATACGTTGTAAAAATAAACTAAATCGGTTCATTAGGAGGGGGGGTTTACTCCAGACCCACATTACCAATTTACCACTGCCAGCCGTGATTTCGAGAAAACTCGGTATTCGTAGTGGTAATCTACAGAGAAAAATGGGTTGTAAAAATAAACTAAATCGGGTTATTTGGAAGGGGGGGGGGGGTTTACTCCGGACCTAAAGTACTAATATACTCATACCGGTCGAAATTTCTGCTGTATTGTAACGAAACGCGGTATACGTCGTGGGTATCTCATGAGAAAGAAGAGTCGTAAAAATGAAGTAAATCGGTCTATTGGAAAGGAGGGTTTACTTTAAACTCTGTTTCATTAGAATTAGCCGGCCAGACGTAGGTTCCTCACTTTCCTCAGAATTTTTGTACTGTAGACTAACTAGACAAATTCTGAGGAAAGTGCTTAGTTATGCAGCTCCTGCGTGACGGAATTTTTCTTCATTATGTTGCCAATAGTTTATTTTAGCGGACATATCTTCACTTTGAACAACATTTAATGTGAATATTAATGTTTACATTTAATTAATAAAGCAGTTAGAACAAATAAGTAAGTTTTATTTATTTAATGTAACGTAAATATTTCATAACAATGAAAATCTTTAGGTGTGAATATCTCCTATGTTGCGGACATACCTGCAGAGGTAATTTTTTTCATGTTTTGAGGATCTTAGTTCATATTCGCCGCTTAAGCCCTCTGAAATAAATCGCCTGAAACACCCTGTTATATATATTATTTATTTAAATTTTAACGTCCATTTATTATTAACTACGAATTTTAGGACGGGTTATCTATAGGTTACATATATATATATATATATATATATATATATATATATATATATATATATATATATATATTTGTCAGTTCTCAGAGGTTTAAAAATATCCGATTTTGATGAAATTTGTTACAAAAATGCTTTAAACAGTTTTGTTGGTGAAATTCGCGCAAAAAAATCGATGGGCTAACGGATTTTCGTCTATAGGGTTCCAAGTACACTTTTTATTGGTTCTTTAACGTAATGAAATGGTTTTCAAGGCGATATCAGTAACTGTTTTCGAGAAGAACTGAAGAAAACTAGTTTTTCTAACTCAGTTTCGATTGGGTGATCGTTGGATTCAATGGAAATATTTTTTACATGAAATTTACCAAAACTAGGATATTTCTATTTTGGTTACGTTTTGAAAAGGAAGCATTAGAAAAAAAAAATGGTTAACAGACATGAGCAGTATTAGGATTTGTTTAAATGTTTTACGAAAACGGTTCTGAGATAATTTTGGATGGGGCGATCTCATTCGGAGAAAAATGTGCTTAATTGCTCGAAATTATTGGTTTCGGCTCTTTTTTACTTTTCCTTGTGTTCGTTTTCCTCAGTAAAACACGTTGCGCCAAAGGCCATAGTCACGTTGAATGCACCCAAGTTAAGCAAGGTCGGGGATGGCCAGTACCTGAATGGGTGACCGATCACGTGCTGTTGGCATTATAAATGGGTGGCAACCTCTAGATAGCCCGATGCCAATAGCACAACCGTTGATACGCCATTTAAAAAAAAAAAAAAAAAAAAAAAAAAAAAGAAAAGTTGAATCAGGTCCATTCTTGTATTGATAGCAATCAAAACGCTATATAGATAGAGCCTCGTTAAGAACGAGGGAGAAGGGGGATTGAGTAATTTCTATTCCTGTGTAAGGTGGCTACTGTCAGTTTTCTCGGCTTTGTGGCGCCTAATCTATCCCTTTTCTTTGAGATGTTCTTCGAGTAGGTGTTGACATTTTTGAGCAAATATAAAGAAAAATTCTGTATTTTAATTCTAAGCTTTCAAAATGCTAGTAGGAATACGTATGGAAACGCGCTAAGATACCGCAGCTCCTGCGAGTTGGACTTATTTTGTTTAAAAGTAACATAGACCATTGTATCTATCAACATATTGTGTCAGTGGTTTCTGTATTAATTTCCACTAGCAACATTTAATGAAAGAAGCGTTAAACATTATGCAGGAAAAGCCCCTTTATTGGACCAATATAGCATTGACCTCTATTCGTTCCGGCCTTATCAATACATTTACTCAAGAGCAGTAATTAAAGCAATATCCCGATCGACATGGTCCAGCCGGGCCGTCTACAGCGACCATCGCCTTGTATGATGCATATTGGACATGAGCAACAGGTCCAATCAATGGCCACCGTATACAGATTCGCATGTTTCATGAAAGTAATATATCGTAAACCACAGGCAATGTTATTCAAATAAAGCACAAGTAATATACCGTCCTCAAGCTATGTTATTCAGATGAAGCCCATGTTAGGAGCGATAGTGTGGTCACAGGACAGGTTACATCCGGCGGGAACAGGATGTAGGAGGGTGTGGAATTCGGAGCTCTATTCACCAACAATATAATCTAATAGCTTCTGAAAATAGCTATATACAAGCATACAGATCTAATTTAGGTATTTTTTTTTTTACCACTACATACCTTCTCATTGTCTCCAACTAACATTCTTTCACGATTTCAGTGATAAATCTCTGACCTTTTCAAAATCTTCTACAAAATGACGTTTCATGTAAATTTTCTACTATTACATATTTGGTAGAAAAATTGTTATACATGCCTGCTTGGAAAGAGTCGGCAGGATTTGTTGGGAATTCAAGAATACTCATATATGATTTTTGAGCAGCCTTTATTCGGAGCTTTTGGTTTGGCAGTTTTATTTTCAGCTAACAAAAGCTTGTTGAAGATCAGGCTGAAGAATAAAAAACAGTTCAAATGTTAAAAAAAAAAAAAAAAATTAACCAACTGATATAATAAGTGACAGAATGATATTTGCGTTTAGCTCTTTCCGAAAAGAATCGTACCTGTTGAGGTTTCGCTCTTGATAGAATTTTTGATTTTTTTTCTATACGTACTAGATACCAAAAATGTTTATACCGGGTTACTCTGTTAAGGCCACTGTTTTTGTTGGTTTCTTTTTCGCGGCGGAACTTGTTATATATCATTCAAATAACGAACGGTTGGGCGAGTTCGGGGACCAGCAAAATTGGTCAATTAGGCAGGGGGATTAGTCCATATACAAATTAATGTCCCAAACAGTCGAAATGTTTGTTTTATTGCAAGAAAACTCTTACAAGGGAACATCCCCTAGTGTCCGGAGCCGATTTCAATGAAACTTTGTATATTTATTAAAAATATGAAAATATTTATTTTAACGTCCATTACTATTGACTAAGAATTCTAGGACAGGTTTCCAACATTTTCTAGCCAGGATAGGGCTGATGCCTTTTCTTTTTTCTAAACAAAAGCCACCACCCCATAGTGGGAATTGAACCCACGCCCCTTGGCACGGAAGTGCTCACGCCTTAACACTCACGGCCAACGGGCCTCCACGTGAAAATAATACATACGTATTTTTTTAAATTAGCATAATCCCACGTTTAAGGAGTTAAACCACCCTTCCAAATTAAACCTCAAAAACTACCATTATACAAAAAAAATATATGGTGTTTTACATACAAAACAAATATATATAAACAAATTGTGTAAATACTATATTATTTATAACAAAAACATTTTTTTCGCAATTTTTTTAATCGATATCAACATTTTCGTTAAAAATTTGTTTGTTATAAATAAATTAGTATTTACACAATTTGTTTTGTAGGTAAAAAAAATAAATAACATTTTTCCTTATAACATTTTTTTCTATCTACCATAGTTTAAAAACCTGCGATTGTACCGATATACAAAAATATATACGAATTATTTTCAGGTGCTTAACAAATATACAAAGTTTCATTAAAATCGGATATTTAGGTTAAAAATAACCTAAATAAGTCCAATAAGAATGGAGGTTGACTCAGAAAGTTATTTCAAAGTACATTATTGGACTACTGCCGGTTTGTGTGAAGCAAATAGATCGCTTTGTTAGGATCAAATAAGAGCCAAATCGCCCCTGAAAGGACTTTGGTTAACGCGATAAGATGACGCACTTCTCCTGAATTTAACTCGTCTTGTCTTCATTTTGCTGGGAAGGTTCAAGGTCCGCCTATAAAGTAAATGATAGGAGGTTATATGAATGAGCAGAGATAGCCCCAATTAAGCCTTCCCACGCAGGGCAGAAAGTACTCCCAGGGCGACCTCTGCTGATTGCCTTAGGAACGATGACTAAGGCAGGCACGATGTCAGTGGCCTAGATCGCAGGGATCTTCGTCACTTTTACCATCTGCCAATCTTCATTTAAGTGCAAAATCCCGAAAAGTAGAAACTTAATAACTTGCTTGTACTGGTTGCACCCGTTACACAACATTTCCCCTGACTCCTAAAAGATACTAAAATCAAACCGAATAACCAATATATCAAATGAGTTGTTTATTGATTTGCACGCCGCTGGGTCTCGAACTCACTATCTCCCGCACGTGAAACTAATGCGTTAGCCATTAGACCACGGGGAGACCCGGTTAAAATTATTATAATGGCTTTAATAAATTAGCAGACTTTTGAGCATGAAGTTGCTCCAAAAACTAGTTGACAATTTTTTTTTGTTACATCCGTTCCAGCAGGTTTTATTGGCATAAACTGAAAAGGGCGTGTACTTTTTGTTATAATTTTCTACAATAATTAAAAAGCTACATTTCTAGCAATTTGCTTAAAAATATTTCATTTCTATTGTGGTTCGAATTAATCTCTAAGAAGTCCTATTCTTGCACCCGTTACGCTGGTGTTGGCCTTTAGATATTTATAAGGTATTCCGAATTTTGTAGCAATATAGCAATAATTGCGATCGGTATGGGCAAATTAGTAATTTGGGTGCGGTGTAAACCAACTCGAGCTGGTTAACGAACTCGTTCAATTGGAATATGTATCACATTTCGTGGCGAAATAACGATAAATATGGTCGCTATCGTGTGAACAGTCACACACATGAATATACAGGGTGTCCTGAATTTAAATGGCAAAACTTCAAGAGCGTTTAGGGGACTGAACAACTAAGGCAAAAAGTCCTCTAGAGATTTGCTTCGTTTTGGAGAAAATCGCACAACAAGAAATGAAAAAGGTTTTCATTTTTGTACTTACTTATTTAAATTTTCAATGAAAAAAATTGTCATTGCGAATTATTTCAAGAAACCAATTACTACAATTCAATCTCTTGATGCTGGTATAGTTTTTGTGCACGGTTTCTGCAACGGTAATACTTTGAAAGCGGTATAGCCATCGGAGATCAAACATACAGGCTGCTAGGATTGCTAAAACGTGACAGAGCCACTAAGCTGACCCCTTCGGGATTGTTAAACCCTGTTGTGTATAGAGTGTCTGATGGACAGCAGATATACAGACAAACCGACAAAAATTCTAAAAATTATTGTTTTGGGTACTATTGCGAAGATAAAGGCCCCCAATAGTAATTTTTCTCCCATACCTTCCAAGTACAGACAGCGATCCGATGAAATTCATTATATGTATAGATAGATTACGGCTGGTAGTGGCAAGTTGGTAATTTGGATCCAGAGTAACCCCCCCCCCCCCTTCCTAATAAACCGATTTAGTTTATTTTTACAGCATATTTTTCTATTAATATTTCCACAAAGAATACCGAGTTTCGTTACAATACAACAATAATTACGGCCGGTATGGGCGAATAACTACTTTGGGTACGGAGAAAAACCCCTCTCCAGATGAACCAATTTTGCTAGTTAACGAACTCGTTCAATCATTTGATAGGGGAGTACTATATAGTAAGTTTCGTGAGGAAAAAACTATAAGCTCTGTGTATCGTGTTAACGATAGCTCATGAAATGTTCGACGTGATTATTTACATTGGCAAAACTTCTTTATTTATGAACCGATTAACATGAAACAAACACTAATTGTTAAGTGAAGCTTACCAAAATATATTAGTGAAAACTCCAACTAAATCGGATAAGCCGTTTCTGAGATTAGCGCGCACAGACAAACAGATAAAAATTCTAAATATCATTGTTTTGGGTACTATTGCGTTGATAAAGACCCCCAATAATATTTTCTCATAGAAATTCCATGCACACACAGCAATCCGTTTGAATGTAATTATATGTATGGATAAAAATAATAAAGTATATTGGGTTTTAATGACACATGAAAGACCTTATCTGACAGCAGGTGTCAATATTATATTATATCTAGCTGTGACAATATTCACAGATACCGAGCTTATCTTATCAGTAGTAGAGATATTACTCATCCCCTGTAATTCAAACCTCACTTACCGAGACAGGTGTTTAGCTGAGATCATTTTTCCATTCATTAATTGCAAATCTCATTGTTTGTTTCTAAAAACATCCATGTTTTGATGATTTTTTTTATTATCTCATCCTTAGGTATTCGACCAAAGGCTTAAAGACTGTTAATAATGATGAATATATTTTTAACGTTTCCTTTTCTTTAAGCGTAACTTTAATCTATGAATCGTTATTACTTTTTATTTAGCACCTCATTATAAAGGACAAATTCTTTATGTGACGGAATGTCTACCGGATAGGAACCCTTTCTTGTCACGGTAGAGGTGGTGGAGAGTGAGTTCGAACGCACCACTATGACACTTGCATTCTTCTTTCCATTAATAAAAATAGTAACATTTTTATTAATGAAACGGTACATATTACTATTTTTCTAATTAATCATAGCGATAAAAATAAACAGCTTGGTAACAAGTTGCAAGGAACTAAATTTGCTAGAAGAGATTGATTGAGATGAGTAGAAGCATCTAGAAAAATTGCGATAAAATAAACCCAAGAGACATTCCAGGCGCTTTCTTAATGTAACAGAAGAAAATCAAACTAGGGTGGCAATTTCCCTCCAGAGGAAGGCAGCGAATGAACCAAATGCTATTTATACAGGCCATGATAGGATGAACAAGCCCCTAAGCATCTTGGGTTCGGAAACCACTTCCCTAGGCAGGAAATGTGTAATGGAGGAGGAAAACTCTACATATCCATGGGAATAACTTGGCGAATAAAAAATCTCTCAACTTTTCTGGGCAAAGCTTTAACAAAGAAAACACGATACTTTGCGAGAAACCCACATCTTTATAAATAGGAAAAGATCAAGGCTGTGAATTAGTGACTTCTTTACACCATGAGTCTTAGAAGACAATCATAGTGTACTTATTTTCCCATTTTCACTCCTCCCAACTTGAACTTATTCCCTGAGTTCATCGATATATTCTGTCACTAGTTTGGAGATTCCAGTACTCGGGGTATGTGAAAATAGCAGATCCTTGGGCTGTCCCTCGTTTTACTACCCAAAAGACAATACGATTCGTCAAAGACTCTAGGCTGTCAAAAAATAATCCAGTAATTCTACAGGGATCCTGAGCATCTATCCATCACCCAAACGAGATGCACAAAACAGTTATGATAGTTGGCCACAAGTCATGTTCGTGAAAAGAAATCTAACTGCCATTTAAGCTATTTTACATTGTCAATATTAACATAAGCAATTACTCAAAAGCACCATTAATTTGCACAAATATCAATATTCTATTAATAAACAAAAATTAAAATGTAGTTTGAAAATGGAATATAAACATTTAAAATTAATGAAACTCAAGATAAGGACAGTTTGTTTTTTTTTTTTTTTGCCCTTAACCTAAATAAAAAGAACGTATTGAACCGATATTGCGGAGGTGGATTAGGGTTCTCAAGTTCCCGTGATAAGATCGAGTTGAGGGTTTTGAAATCCTCAAGTTGGTAAGAGATATCGACCTCATATACCAACCTATTTTTCAATTACTTCGAAACGTTTATTGAAAGGATATTGCAGTCTCTCCATAAGGGCTTTTCAATACAGGAAGAATGTCACCGCAAAAGGAGCGAGGATTCCTATATTATTATTTTTTTTTTTTTTTTAGAGTAACCCTACAATAAGGTCTATGTATCTGCGTTAATAATGAATCTCCAGTACTACTTAACTGCAAAATAAGAACAGGCAGGACTAATGG
This sequence comes from Gonocerus acuteangulatus, assembly GCA_946811695.1. Lineage (NCBI taxonomy): Eukaryota > Metazoa > Arthropoda > Insecta > Hemiptera > Coreidae > Gonocerus > Gonocerus acuteangulatus. Next base: position 128,927,519 of record OX328123.1, on the reverse strand, counting down.
TTAATAGCCCACATATTAGGTTATTCCATTTGCAATTTCTCGAGCACAGGTATCAGTCTAAATTTCTTAGGGTTCTCCCCCCCCCCCTTTCCCCTTAACATACCGCATACACTGTTAATTGATACATTTGGAATGGAATCATAAGTAAATTGTGGCTAATAGGAAACAAAATTTTGCAAAATGCGATAAAATGAAAATTTCACTCCAATATTTTTCAGGCGGAAGGTCAATATGATATGACCTTCCGCCTGAAAAATATTGGATTGAATAAGTTTGGGTCACTATAAAATATAAATATGAAAATTTCACTTATTCTCATTTTGGCTCAATAGTGACTTAAAAATTTTAATATTGGTCAAATTTATAAGTTATTGTGCTTTTTGGAATCAGTTATTGGCGCTCTTTGACTTTTAGGGAGGGGGGTATATCGAAAGAAATAATGAATCCAAGCTGTAACTCTTTAAAAGTAGGCTCACCACAGTTTTTCGTAAAATTGGAAAAAATTGTTGTTTTTTTTTTTTGCTAACGATTGCGGCACTTTTACCTGGCCGAATTTAGACTTCGACCAGATAATTTCAAGTAGAAAACCCCCCTTTTTAAGCCTCTATATACTGGGCTATTCAGCGCTGCAAGAGAGATTCTCTAACTTATCCTTGTTGTACATAGAGAATAAAATAATGAGAGAATAGATTCAAATTCAAGATATTGTAGAAAGGTTCGCAATGAAGAAGAGAAAATTGCACTTGATATAGACACTTTGTTTTACTTTTTGAATAATTAAATTTTGAGTAAAATTCACGAAAATAGCAAACATTTTAATTTAATTTATAGGTCTCGTTCTTAAAAAGCAAGTCTAGAGAGTCAATCTTTTGATTAATAGAATTATCAGAAAATTAACTAGCCTACTATAATGATTTCCAGGTGCCTGGTTATACAATTTTGATTCTACACCCCCAGGCAAGGTGGTAAGCCCATACTAAATCCCCCCCCCAGAAACGTTTTCCTAGAGCCACCTATGGTAGTGATGGACACATTTGACAGGGCTAGGTAAATCGCTAAGAATGATATGAGTAAATAATGTTCGTTATGTATTTATTCCTTGGGCGAGATAATTGGTTTGTTTGTCTATACTGAAAAGGCTGTTGGGAGCTACAGTCTGATCCTTGGTAGTTCACTCGTTCTTAGTGGGTATATTAGTTTATGTGCGATGTGTGTGATTATGTGCCCTTACCCACAGTACCCATGCAAGTGATGGCAGTCTCTAATACAATACATAATTACGATCATTACAAGTTGATAATCCAAAAAAAAAGGAGCGGAGATAAAATAATTAGCGTGCTGCTCTTTGATATTTCGACCGAATGCTCTAGTTATGTCCACATCATCCTGAGGGATTGATCTCGGTCACGCAAAGCCTCGACGGATTCACGTTTCCTTGTATGAACATCAAAATATTTATACAAGATAGACAAACATAGTTACAATCTAGATTATGTAGTATGTATATATCTTTATTTACTGTCAACATCCTTTTATTCTAGGGCGTATCAAACAATGGGGTTATAAATAATTACACAATTGTGGATTTGAAGTATGTTTATTATGATTTCTCAACGCGATATGCTATTCCAAAAAGATTCTAATGATTGTCCATTTTAGAAAAAAAATTGAAATTTTTACCATCTATTACAAATGGAATCATAAGTTCAAAACAATTTTTAAAATTTTATTAGAGTCAACCGTTTGAAACTGGCGGTATTCTTTGTTCCACCGCATGCTGATTTTTAAGTTTATAAGCTCTTAAGGAAAACTCATTTTCTCAGGACTGCAGTCCTAATGAGTTTATGACTTACCATGGTAAGTCATAAACTAATAATTCAAACACCATTATTTTCCATACAGTCTGTTCTATCTTTTATGTATTCTTCATTATTTGAATATTTTATTTTTGTTTTGTTAATTGAAAAAAATGTACTTAATATTATTAAATCGCACGAATTTGCCCATAAAACCGTGCCCGGCTAACGAATTCAACGTTTAAAATTAGACAAAGTATTTTTTAATTCAATTTCATAAAAAACTCAGCATTTATGAGCGTTATTTACAAATATATATATATATATATATATATATATATATATATATATATATATATATATATATATTTATATATATATATATTGTTATGATTTTATTTTTATGAATTTATTAATTAAAATTAAATAATTTTATTTTATCGAAATATAATAAAATTAAATGGAATTATTTATTAAACGGGTCATAATGGACCACATTTAGAACATTGGATACACATTTAGAATTATGAATTTAAAACTATAAAACGTGGCTATGCAACTTTTACTACGACGAAACAATATAAAATGTACACTATGTAACATAAATTATTTTACGAAGACAAGGGATGGTTGGGATTCGGCTAGGAGAAAAAAACGTTAGACCTACAGGAATACTGGAGATTGTATGTCCAATACAGATTTCTTCCTGAAGGTGTGGGGTTTTGTCCTCCTAGCCGAATCCCAACCATACCTAGTCTTCGTATCACTGCAACGGCTAACTGTCTCCATCTCCACTGTAAATTATTTTACATCCACAGATGTAGCCCCAGGTAATAACAGAGACTTCTATTTAAAAGCTTAAACCAAATATTTATTTTAATAAATATTTACTTAAAACAATAAAAAAAATTACTTCCACGAGAATTACAAAAAATCCTAAAACAGTAAATAAATAAAATTTGATTTATTAAACAGGACTATCTACATCTTATTTATTAGGGATGGGATATTTAATTACCACAACAAACACACATGGACTCACGAGAATCCGAGGACGGTTCACAAGTTTGGCCATCAGTATCAATTCAAGGTAAAGTATTTGTTTTTTAATTATAAATACCTGTAAAAATGTGTTCGAATGCGTTATCTAGGTAAAAATAATAATTTTTGAGGTTAATGTGTGGTTGGTTTAATTAATGGCCACCTCCTGGACCCAGTATTAGTTACTGTAATTAATAAATTTAAAATAAATGTGTATTTTATTTATTTACTGTTTTAGACTTTTTTTTTTAATTTTCGTGAAAGTAATTATTTCCATTGTTTTAAGTAAATATTTTCTTAATATTTAAGTAAATATTTATAAAAATAAATATTTCGTTTAAGCTTATTGAATAAACTGAAGAAAAAAATTGATTTTTTTTTCACAGACCCATGTTTTTTTTTAAACTTTTGTTCCTAAATCGTTCACATACTTCAATAACACAGGGTTGTGATACATGAATGGAAAGCTGGTTAAATGAGGAAGTTTTTCTGTAACCCGGAAATCTCAGGTACTGCCCATTGAAGAGTACCACTGGTAATAAATATCAAGAAAATGTCAGGAAATTTAGAATAGCTCTCTTTTGGTAAGGTAGACATACTTAAATTCATTAATTTTTACGTTTACTCTCAACTAGTATTATAGAAAATTTACTCAGATTTCGATTGGTTTCACTTCCTTTCTAGTAGAACCACCTGGGACAGAGCTGCCTCGAAAAAATAATAAAACAACGTTTTCTCCCTTATGTGTGAGAATTCGGAAAATCGTCACTTAACATTTTTTTCTCCCCTAAGGATCCTCTATCACTTCCCACAATATGACTAGACATTTACAGGACACCCTGTATATATAAAATTGGAACCACCGTTGTTTTCGTTATCTATATGTCTATGAGGTCAACCTCATAAGCGGGGTTCCTCCTTATGCAGGGAGGGAGGAACCGCGCTAAAAAGTCTTCTTACACCGTTCACTTGTCTGGTGCACAGCCGAATTTCCTCTCATTAAAGAGAGGAGAACACTTGCTAAATAATAAACAGGTTAATGTGGTGACATTCGAATCGAATATGGGAAATTGGAGAGTATTACATTACATTGGAGAGTATATTGATGATTGAGGATTTGCTCGTGACGTCAGGACTGGTGGTAATACGGAGTGAAGGTAAAATACCACACTAATTAGTCATCGTATTAGCTCTAGCTTTTCCTCACGGTTCTGACGTCAGCGCAATCACACTAGTCGGGACGTTTCAGCGACAATTAGCAACTCCTTTATCGTTTGTGCTAAGTTTTTATTTTATTTATTATTTGGATGCATCGTCGGCAGTGGCCATTAACCCCGTTCTCTATTTTTTGTGGGTGTTAATGTATATATTTCTGTTGGAACGCTATCCTTAATTAGAGATGTGGGTTTTCCGGAAAATTTTGAATCAGAAAAAAGCCACATGTTCACGGTATTGTAAAAGAAACATTCATTGCTAGATACTTCAAGTAAGCAACACTGGAGTATTTTTATTAACTATATTATATTATGGATGCCCTTTTGATTTTTTCCCCTTCCAACCAAAATAATAAGCAAAATTATAATGAACAAAGGTTAGAAATGTGAATTATACGTTTTTAATCATGTATATAGCTGAAAAGTTGAAATATAATAATTCTTTAATAACTCTTATGCATATATAATATTTCAGTAATTAATTAAAGAATACCATATTGGACAAAATATTTTATTGGTAAATTGATGTATGAATATCAGAAATGAAAACAAAATATATTTTAATGTAAATGCATATTGTCTTATCTACAAAAACATAAAAATAATTTTGTATATATGATACTGACCCAATGATAAAAAGTGCAACTTGCAGGAACTGCATCATCTTTGGGCGGTTCCGTTCATATCTCTAGTATCATTAGTAAAGGAAAGAATCCCCAAGAGGAGGAAGTTTAAGGCACCACAAATGTAAACTGACAGTATCCTAAGCAGAAATGACTCGCCCACATTCTCTACATTCGCGCTATTAATTAAATGCAATTAAAACTTTAGGTTAACGGTGACAAAACCCCGTTGGAATGAACAAAACTAACAATTTCAAAGATTTAAGCCGTTATTTCTCCGATTGACATCGCCCCATCGAAAATTACTTTAGAAACTTCTTTTCAAGAGAATGTATTGGAACCCTTCGAATGGTTATGTTCCAGTTACTTTAATTTTCCCCATATAGTTTTCGCTATACCTGGTGATGGTCCATCCGAGGTAATAATATCCCGAACCCTCTCACAGCCTCCTCACCCATCAGCATCACCAGTCAGAACACTTCTTGGTAATGCTCACAAATATAATGGGTGTTTCCAAATGACACATGAGAAACATTAATTTTTAAATTGTAACACATTTATTATTCGGGCAATGATGACCTCGCAGTTTTATGTCCTTAAGCACAAGTAAACAACAAACAACATTTATTATTGACAACAAAATTTAACCTGTATTGGTTACGCTGCTGTTACTGGTAACCATGGGTGTATATGCGAAATAATTTTGGGGGAGCGGTGGGCTGGGAACATTTCGGGGGGACCATTTCCGGGGTATGGAATACTAACAATTTAGAACTTTGAATAGTTTTAGGCAAATAAACGCTAGTACAACTAAAATGAAATGATCTTATTTAATTTATTTTTAAGGGTTTTAAGACACATTTTACCATCAAATCTAAATTTCGGGGGGGGGGACTACGACCCCTCAGCCCCCCTTATATACGCCCATACGGGTAACCTATAGATAACGGGTTATCTCTAGATTGTCTGTGTCTTGACACTGGCCCGGAGCACCCCAGTGTCAAACATTATATTTTGATTACTTGTCAATTGACGAATAACATATAGTATGACGGGGACCGTGCTATAATAAACTGCAAAAAATTATATAGTAGCGTTAATTGGGGTCTCCCGTGGTCTAGTGGCTAGCGCGCTGGATTCATAAGCGGGAGATGGTGGGTTCGATCCCCACCGGCGCCAGAAATTTTCTCATCTCAGGGCTCGCTGAGAAAATTCCTGGTTGCACCCTGGATGTCGGCGCTAATAGCTACGATTTGTTGATGCGCCGTAAAAAAAAAAAAAAAAAAAAAAAAAAAAAAAAAAAAAAAAAAAAAAGAAGTAGCGTTAATTTTGCTGATACATTATTTAACGCAATAAAGTAACTACGAATCTGCCGTGACGAAGCACGGGTATTCGGCTAGTAATACATATATGATTTTGATCGCAAGTATATAAGCATCTAACTGTGGAACACTACAATTTTATTAAATGATGTGAAGAATTCGAGAATATGCGTTTCTTTAATTTTATTTGTATTATTAATTTATTTTTTTAAACATTTTTACAAATATTTTCATCATTATATTTTTAGTATTTTTATTTATTTTGTTGTTCGATCGATTTGCATATTTTTTATTTATATATATATATATATATATATATATATATATATATATATATATATATATATATTTAACTTTTTGACTTTAGTTCCTATGCTTACTGGTTGATAAGTACTTTGTGTGGAAAGCAACTCAATATACGAGTTAGGCAACTAAACTTTAAAAAAAAAAAAAAAAAAAAAAAAAAAAAAAAAAAAAAAAAAAAAAAAAAAAAAAAAATAACGATTTTCTCTCTCTCTGCTCAGAAGAAGAAGCAGAATTTGAAAGGATGACATTGTCATAGCTCATCAAGTGAAGATTTTGTGAAACTGATAGCAGCTTCGCCTTGTGTAAATCTGTCAATCTATTTGCATTTACCTATAATTTTGTTGCCTTCATGGACTACTACAAAATGTAGATCGTCCACACATTTGTTTTTTTCTGGTTAATCATTATTCCTGACAGAGAGCAGTATGATTTTTTTTTTTAAATTGCAATCTAGTGTTGTTTACATGAAGCCAAGTTTCTTAAAACTGTTCCAGCTAGTACAGAGTGGTGGAGCCATCTTCTGGTTTCTGCTACAACCTTGTTTATCTAATATTAAGAGAAATGAGGGATTCATTTTCTGTGAATGCTCCTTTATTATGAAATGGGGTGAATTGCCTTTTTATGAGTTGCTACATAAGTAATATGACAATTGTTAGGCAAAACATTATCACATTTAACACTAGATTTACCAGACCAGTCATTTTGACTGGTCATGCAATTTCAATTCAAAATTCCTACTACTTATAACATTTGCTTTCCTAAATGATGTTATGACTTTTGTAGCTATAAGTAGAGAATATATTTAATGAACTTCAAGTTACTTTATATATATTAGTAACAAATATACGTTTTGTTATTGACATTTATACCAGTACCAGATCTGGTAAATCTAGTGTTAATTATATTCATGTGGATTAAAAAGTTGAATTATAACCTGTAGTTTTTGTTTAAATGGTTCAGAAATTAGCTAATATAAGAGAATATGGATTATTCATATATGTCCTAGAACAAATTTACCAAAAAATAGCCTTTTGTAGATGGAAAATATTCCGGAAAAACATAGCTGAAAATTTTCCACCCCAAACCTCTATCTTCAATACGAATGTTCTTATATTTATTTATTTAAGTACATTACTTTCCTTTAAGAAGAAAATGTCAGCTCAGAAATACAAAGAGCAGATCCAAATGACATGTAAGAGACTAGACAATAAAGACAGGAAAGTATAGGGAAACCCTGGAGGGTGATGCCTAAGGAGTACTAGATCTGTTTTCATTATGATTCTACGGAATCAGAAATATGTCCTGATAACATTACAAATTTTTGAGGGTTTCAAACAATATTGTAAAAATATCTAAATGTGGTAAAACCCAGAGCAACTCTAAATAAGCAGTCTCCAATGAAATTGGGCATGTCTATACTAATTTCAGAAGTTGTTACCTGCATACCACATCTGTCCTTCCCTCCTCATTCATGCTACCTGCCTGTCATAAAGGCGTTTCCCTTCAGTTTTGCTAGACTTATTTAAAACCAGTCCCCTAAAGATTTATGACTACTTAGTAGAAAAGCATTTATATTTTGAATGAAGAAGGCAGCCAAATAGCCTGCCGAAATGTTCCAAGAAGAGATTTAAATCTGAAGTTTTCTCTAAGCCAAATCCCAATCATTGCTTTACTTCATAATATGAAGTTCATATCACCTCAACGGCTAACTACCTGCACACCACCCCAACGGAGATGTATACACAAAAAAATAATATTTATATTTGCATATAAAATGTAGACCATTCCAGAAAACAACGCATACGCAGAAAATGTTGGAGTTTATCCATACACACAATAAATCATGTTTGAGTTTCATAAGAAGGTAAATGCTGAGGTTTCCAACCTCGAGACAGTCGGGATTTTGTCTCAAGCGTTGCATGCTTTTTTTTTTAATTAGTTATTTATTCAGTGATTTGACGTTTCGGTTTGATTTTTATTAGAAGAGAAAAACGTCCCGCAGAAACAGCGTCATCATATCGCTGTTCCCCTTTCTTATGCTTAGTAGTATCATTTGGAAAACTTGAAATAGAAAAAGTTAATCTTTTTTTTTGGGGGGGGGGCGCGTTTCATTCCTTCCCCCATAGGGAGGAACACCGCTTATGAGGTTGACCACATGACGCATTCGGAAGTCCCGACTACAATATTTTGGACGTTCAAATTTGTTTATATATATATTTGTCTGATCGCTGTTAAAAAAAAACAACCTGGCTTAATAATATGTTGTTTTTAATGAAATTTGGCACTTTGAGTGATTTCGAAGGTTCACGCAAAAAATCTTTAGTTTTTTCTAAAATGGTCAAGCAACCAACTTTGGACCACTTGATAAGGATTGATCCGATTGCCTGAACTCCACTCTACGCTCTGGGAAAATCTTCTCGGTTATGAGAATGACCAAGGAAGAGGAATGTGATTTAGACCAAGATCCGCTGCCTGATGGACAGGAAACTTCTCATTATAACATTAATTTATCCCGTCTAGAAAGTGTAGATCTGTGAAAAAATAAATTCTGTCTTGTGGGTACTACAACTGTGCAGCTTCCCACCTCATGTACATCCATGTCATATAATCTTGCAATAATTTACTAGAAATGTACCTTATACATTGTTGTAAATTCTAAATAAATAAATAAAAAAAATAAAAAAAAAAATTCATCCCGAAGAGCTGGATCGAACTGAAAACCACGACAGCGCCGGAGCTTTATCTGGATTGGAGTATGGCAGATCTCTGCCTGTCATAAAGATAGACATCTCTCTCGTGGTCTTCGTCCTTGTGTATTAGCACATTGGAATTTACAGTCTCAGGGCACCGAAGAAATTCATTGCCATCAAACCCAATGATACGTGGGATGCAAGATACAGAAACTAATTATACACGAAGAGAATAACTACTTGATTTAATTCAGGAAGTTCTTTATCTTAGCGTTACATACAATATTTAATAATGGTGTTATGATGAATGCTTGGACAATAATCTCATCATGTTTCGCTTACAATGAAGAGACCAACATTTACCGAAACTTCAAGAACCGGTTTCCCAGACTTTATTAAGATTTACACCAAAACTAGTTTTGGAGAAAATCTATTTGGCCTGTGAGTCGACTTCTACTTACTGCGATTTCTCAACCATTTTTTGAAATGTCCAAGAAAATATTGCTCAAGTCTCACATCCGCAGATTTCATAAAAGACTCTCCATCTACCGTTGTTAAGCACAAAATACAAAATTCTAGTTTTCTCGAAATCTGTTCCCCCTCCCACTTCTAAATATTATATAAATATAGGGGGTCTCCCGTGGTCTAATGGCTAGCGCCTTGGATTCATAAGCGGGAGATGGTGGGTTCGATTCCCAACCTCCGGCAGGAATTTTATCATCCCACGGCTCGCTGGTGAAATTCCTCGCTACACCCTGGATGTCGGCGCTAATGACCTAGATGTAGATGTGCCGTAAAAAAAAAAAAAAAAAAAAAAAAAAAAAAAAAAAAAAAAAAAAAAAAAAAAAAAAAAAAAATTATATAAATATACTTAGATCCCTATTAACGCAAACAGTAAGCACTAAAGCGTCTCCCCGTGGTCTAGTGGCTAGCGCCTTAGATTCATAAGCGGGAGATGGTGGGTTCGATTCCCACTAACGGCAGGAATTTACTCATCTCACGGCTCGTTTGGAAAATTCCTCGCTGCACCCTGGATGTCGGCGCTAGATGTCGATGCGCCAGAAAAAAAGGCTAAACTTTGTTTTGCGCGAATTTCAACAGGAAATCGTGATCCTGCTGGTTGAGAAACTTGTGCTGGTTTTGTTTTGTCAGTATTTTTCATCGTGTATGAAAAGTAACTTGGAATTGTTAGTATTGCTTCAGACTAACTACTACTGCTACGGAAGCTCATACAAAAAAAATGTCAAATGAAAATTGCTTTGAACTTGGATTTTAAGATTTATAAATATCTAATCAGACTTCAAAAAACACTGTCAGCGAGCATTTATCAAATTGAGAAATCCACAAGATTCAGAACGCTGATGGATCTTGACATGAAATACAGCTAGGAGCCTTGGATTATCCTCGCTCTGGCGAGAAACCAAGAAAAACCTGGAAACAGTCAGAAGAAAGAAGCAATCCCACAGCTTTCATGGGAGATCATGCAGAACATCATGCTACTCCTCGATCGGCATTATTGGACCAACAAGGCAGGCAAAGGGACTTTTGAACCCATGTCACCACTTAGTGCTACAACAGTATTAACCTTGTTCTCTCAATGATCTACGTGAGAACAGGTCGTCCAAGAAGCCCAGTTGAACCGACACAATTAAAGTGTTACTGTTAACCGACATTATCATGATTACATTGCACATTTCACAAGCAGCCTCGAGGCCAAACTTAAATGCTTGACGAACTGTTTCTTCCGTTTTGTTGTATTTCTACAACCAGTTGAATTGGCTTTCCCCTCTCTATCGTTACCAGTACATTTTCGGCTCAGTCCTTTAACCTTACATATTCAACAAGACCTCTATCAACTCCTTATATTCAAATCTTCAATTCAATTCAGTAACACCTACTCTCATCTTTCTCAGTTTAATATTTAGCTCCATCAAAAAAATCTTTTTTCATCCTTCATCTAAAAATTCGTTTTACATCTCAATGGAATATCTATTCGCCATGTTTAACTCTTCCACAGCAATTGTATTTTATTTCAAGCAGGAAAGGCCATGCATTATTACATTAATTTAAGTTTTTTCAAGTTAATAGTCGCTCAAGAATTCCTTTTAATGATAGCTTATCTCCAGATTAATTTTGCTGTTTATTCTCAACATCTATTTTACCACGTTCAAATTTGGCATGTAAAGATCATATAAAACCAAGAATCATGATTTTTCTTCCTACTCTCTAGAATAAAACTGGTGCTGAAACGTTGCTTCTTAAGTCTTTCTTTCAATTCTCACGAGGTGAGCCTGTCATTTTTAAGTCAAGATTTGATGAACGCATAGTTTTCAGGAACCTTTAAAAGCCTGATTGTTAATTGTGAATTAATTCTTCTTGATTAAAATCGATTATGTTAAGTTTAAATTAGCCCTTCTCAATTTTGGTCATTAAAGATTGTTCTATTATAACTTACCTTTTCTTTTCTTTACCCAATGTGTTCTTTAACAATTCCCTAGAATTGTCTATCGAATTCTGCATTAAATCCTTCGGAATTGTTTCAAGGTTTTGATGGCTGTCCATGACCATATTACAGCTCTTTGAATATACTCAGTGACATATATTTGTCAGAGATATTCTAACACTCAGCACTAAAAGGGAGGACAATCATTTCTTAAAAGAGACTAATTACTATAAATATAATTTTTGAGGACAAAACAGCATTTAACCTCACGAACCATAAAGAAGTCGTCCTTTTTTTGCGTGTTTTCTCATTTCCTTAAGGCTGGAGACACGCGTGAACACGATGCTCAGATGATGGGCGACGCGAAACTCAACAAAATTGGTTCATAGTGATGGACCTTTACTTTTTACTTTGTACATTACTGTTTTCAAATGTGCATTAAATGTTCTTTAAGGCCAATGCACTTTCAATGTTCACAAGTGCCTTCTTCAAACCACAATGACTGTTCAAAAAGTTGATATGAATAAAAAAGGTCTAGTTAACATATTTTCCAGAATTACTAATCATCAAAAAGTGCCGAATCTTACAAATGATGTAAAATTTAATTATCTTTCCATCGGTATACGCAGAACTGAGATTATCTTCCAATTTCATAATGTAATGAAAATTAACATGTAAAAACCAACAAGTAAATAAAACTAACATAATATTTATTTTTATGATCTTTTTGGAAATCAAATACAATTATTCGCAATGAAATTGATTTTTAAAATAACAGTGTCTTACTTTTAAGTTGAATAAAAAATATGAAGTAGAGTTACATCGGGGGAAGGACTACAAATTGAAGAAATAAATAAAATTACATTTTTGTTGGTCAGCCGACTCAATTGGCTTTATTTTTCCACAGTATATTAACAATGATATTCTGTAAGTCCCCTTGATGAACCAATAATTTATTTAATGTAGCTCTCACGGGAGGACTAATGACGAAAATGCAGCAAAATATTTACATATTGGAGAAGGTGCTCCATTCAATTTTACTACTAGGAAGAAACTAACAAACTTTCTAACAGGATTTTTTAAGTCGAAGAGTACTCTACTTAAGATATTGCTTCAGTATTCCTATTTCTATTTGGGGGATCTCTCTGTGGTCTACAGAATTTCTTGTGGCATTTGTGGTGGATCTTCAGTGGGCCAGGCAGTTAGAAAACTAATAACTCGCATTTAACTAGAAAGCTAACTTATTAATTCAACAGATATAAAAACTAGAAACCATGTCCATAAATTGCAAGATATATTTGAGGGAAAAATACATGATTGTTCTAAAAAGTTTATAGGCAAATTTCGATTAATCTTTGAATATAGATTTTAGCAATTCATCTCATTCTATCAAATTGAAAGTACATGGAAGGGCGGCGACGTCCTCCTTACCGTCAATCCTTCCCCAATCACTGGTTCTAGTGGATTTTAGTTCTTTTTTTGAAGGGCAAAGGGGCGAGGTTCAACAGAAATACAACTTTTTTAAAACAGAAGGTTTGCTACAATTTTAGAAGATACATACAACTAAACAACACAACTGTCCGGCACACAGGCGGCCAAAAGACTTTTCGTGTTTCAAAAAAGGCCACAGCCTCCAAATCTTAACAAATTTCAATGATTTTTTTTTTAAATGAAAGCTAATAAAATTTATAACAACTTATTCAAATCCTGATTAGGCGTGGAAAAAATCAAAATATATTTTCAAAAATCATATTATTTCAATTAATCTCATTGTTGAATTAAGATTTACGTTTTGAAGATGTCAGTCTGATTTTTTCCAAGTCTAATCAGGTTTTGAATGTTCAATTTCAACAATATCAGTGCTAATATTATGTTAGATGAAAAATAAAATATTATTTTATGTTCAATTGTAAAAGTTTGTGACTTATTTACACATAATTTAATAAACACGGGAAACGTAAAACAAAAATCCGGCCAGACAAAGTTGTTTTAACATCTACAAGTGTGCCAAGTTTGATTAAAATCGGTCGAAGTGTTTGGATTTGTATATGGAGCAAACAAAGAGTTGGACAAACAGACAGAAACATGAGTTTTATATATGCGTAATATAAAAAATCTTATGACCAAATTTATAATATAAATGTATATGACAACACCGGCCCTTCGAGTGTGAAATCCAAGCTGTGAGCGGGGTGCGCTACAGTGGTATGCAGTTTTTAATGTTATCTACTTGTTTTATGTATGACCTGAGTTTTATAACCTTATACGTTATGAGCTTATACGTTATACGGTAATATCGTAACTCCTTACTTAAGTAGATTTAATTATTGGCAGGTTTCATTCCGGGTTCCTGCAGGTTTCTGAAGCGACACAATAACCTCACAAAACCAGGGAACCGAAAATGTTTATAATATAAACTGCTAAACACATTTTTCAGCCTTTTTTCATATTATCAAATTCGGAAAGTACTTCAAATAATAAATAGAACAAGAAATTTACATCAGAAGCCACTTTATCTTGTGCATCTAAAAACTATAGTATCTAATAGTGTGTTGTAATTAAATCTTTATAAATTATTGAATAATAAAGATGTCCACGAATAAAGCTAAAGCAAGGGTAACTATCACAAAACGAGTGGAAGCTACATAAAACAAATAATTATTGACACAAGGAACTCATTTTGATTTACTTTTTAAAAGCTGTAGAGCTATATTTTCTTAATTCATTTATGTATTTTATTTACACCGCTTCTACAGAAGTCATTGGCGGTGACAATATGATTATATGAAACTGTACTAGTTGTTTTCTTTCAAAAATTCTAAAATTTTGATGAAATGGCTTGATTCTTCTCCCAATAATTCTGATAAATCTCTCTCCAGTTTCCACTTTTTCCTCTTCTCCGTAAATTGATGGCATTTTCATAATTTAATTTTATCTGAAGAACAATAAGCTCACGGTTATTTATAGCAGGGCCGCCACATCTCAGAGCCGGGCCCGGGACCAGTTCACGGGCCCCCTTCTCAAAGCCGGGCCCCACTTCTCTTAGACTGAAAATTCTAGTACTTTCCTATAGGATTTTGGACATTTTAAAATTATTTCCATCTTGAGTTTTGAGCGAAATGAGAATAAAAGCCGACAACCGGTGCAGTAAAGATCACTTTCGGTACTTTTAGTTTTATTACGACTCCTAATGAAATATACTATTCTGGGACTGCACTTTGTCGTTTATGTACATTAAAAAAAATATAGATCCTATTCCAATAAATATAGGCTACGCCCGTCTATATTTCTAAACCCCATTCTTTTTACAAGCTCATAACCTATACATTTTTTCCACTTAGGGAGGCTCGGCTCGGGCCCCCACGGCGCCCGGGCCAGGGACAACTGTACCCGGCTGCCCCCGAAGTCATGTGTCTCGAAGTTCAATTGTGAAATAACAAAAATTCGGGTATTTTCTAGCTTAATCTCTCACCTAGCGGCATTAAATTCTGTATCATGTGAACACAATAAAACAGCCCAAACAAATTCTACAGATCATCCTAAATCGGAGGAAGAGTAAAACGAGTAGACTCGCTGAGAAATGAATGACTAAGAAGAGCTAATGCGGATGATAAATTTAGGAGAAGTACCGTGAGAGGGAGAGTGTAGATTCGATACGCTCTGAGGAGGCGGGAAGGTTTCTTCAGTTGATGAAGGAAGGTTAATGACACCGCTCTCTGAGTCGCGGTGGAATTCCACAAGGGCCACTACTACTACCGCTCCTATCTCCCATTTTTACAGTCATCACGGAAAGAAATATCGAAAGTTGACGTTTCAAGACTTCCAGGTATCAAGAATCTCCGACTTTCATGTTTGACAAAATAGAAAATAAATTTACCTGATCAGTAGCCACTACCGTATTTCAAATTCGTTCTTAATTAATTGATAAATGCTCATTACGCGAAAATAAAATAGGAAACAAACATTAATGAAATTTTCTGATTCAATAATTCTAAAAACAATGGATTTGACGGCGCTAATGACCTAGATGTAGATGCGCCGTAAAAAAAAAAAAAAAAAAAAAAAAAAAAAAAAAAAAAAAAAAAAAAAAAAAAAAAAAAAAACAATGGATTTGCTCTATTTCTAAAAATTGCAGAATTATACTTGTGCAAAATTATATTATAAGGCTACATTCAGGACGATTTCCCGACCGATAAAAAGAAAAGGAGTTGATGTACCATTAAAAAATAATTGCGGCTGCTAGGATAGCATTTAAATTTTTTTTTTTTTTAATAGCTATACACCTTTATTGTCTTATTCCAATTAAATAAAAATAACTATAAAATCATGGTTATTTATTCCGCGTTATATCTCTTTTCAGTCATGTGCCTTCAAATTGCATTGGGTGATATCATAAATTGCGGATTCTATTGATGATTCGAAAAGAACATCTAGAAATTTTTACAATTTATGTTTTCAATACTTTTGCATAAATAGTAACTCCCAATTTGTATATACTGACGCGTCAGAAACTCCACATTGGACAGGCATCCTCCTATTATTGGTGAAAACTGCTACTCCAGGAAATTTCCATGTGACACAAGCACTTATTCAGCTGAACTGCAAGTCATAAAACTAGGACTGAACAGCCTACCAGACACAGAACATAATAACGTCATAATATGTACGTACTCAATTCCTTCAAGACTACTACAATACATACCTCATGTCAAGCAAAATTTTCGAAATAATATATCACAAAAATATATCACAAAATAAAAGGATCTTCAGGCCGTATCTAAGAGATATGTACCAGATAAATGGCAAGAATCCTGGTACAACACGGCTGGCAACAAGCTTCTAGAAATCAAGCACACCATACAGGTATGGAAAACCAGTAAAATATCAAATAGTTGGGAAGAAGTCATTTTATGCCCTTGCAGGATTGGTGATATACGACTGACGCACTCTTACATTATTTCAAGACAGGACATACCGACATGCACTTACTGAAATAATGACTTATCAATAAAGCACATACTGACAGACATGGGCGTATATAGAAAATAATTTTGGAGGGGGCTGGGAAAATTTCGGGGGGGGGCTGAGACCATTTCCGGTGTATGGAATACTAACAATTTAGATCTTGGAAGAGTTTTAGCCAACTTAAACGCTATTACACCCAAAAAAGAATATGTTTTATGAACTAAATGATCTTATTTAATTTATTTTTAAGGGTTTTATGACATTTTTACCGATCAAATAAAAATTTCGGGGGGGGGGGGGGCTGCAGCCCCCTCAGCCCTCCCCCTTATATACGCCCATGGTGACAGAGTAAAGACTTAGGGAAAATTTTAAATTACTCTACAATTTGACAGACTTACTTTTCCACGGTAGCCAGAACATTATGAATTTATTAAATATTAAAGCTGTGAGGGCGCGCTACAATGATGATGCAGCTTTTAATGTTAGGCCCGGTGGCCGTGAGTGTTAAGGCATGAGCACTTAACACTCACGGCCAAAGGCCGTGACTTCGATTCCCACTATGGGGTGGTGGCTTTTCTTTAGAAAAAAGAAAAGGCATCAGCCCTATCCTGGCTAGAAAAGGGTGGTAACCTATAGATAACACGCCCCAAAATTCTTAGTTAATATTAATGGACGTTAAAATTTAAATAAATAAATATCTTTCTGTTGAGAGGAGATCGTTGACCGTTGGTGATGCGAATGTTGAAATTGTCAGAGTTTTTTAGAGTAAAATGTATTTTATTGTTTTCCCATAAAAAATGTAGTTTTATTAATGTACCACGACCAAACCCTGACCATTTCTGCCTTTTTATTAAATATATAATACATATAAATTTATACAAGAATATTTAAAAAAAAAAAGAAAGAAAAAGGATACCAACAGCCATTTTGTGTCATTTTTTCCTTAATTGACCCAAAAAATATACTCTCTTTTTGTTGGGTTAATGGGAGAGAAGATACAGAACCAAAGAGATCAGAAACATAACAAAAAGAACAACACCACCAAAAACAACATAACCAAAAATAAATTTATTCCTAACTGACTAGGAAAAATATATAGTTTTATCACCAAATGGTAAAAAAAAAAAAAAAAAAAAAAAAATCTTATTAAAGTCGTTGCATTCTAAAAGAATTATGCACTTGGATGTAATCACGTTTTTTAATGAAAGCCCCTCTGACCTTTTATTTCATTTGACGATTAAAACTTACGGCACACTTAATCCAGACAGGGCCGCCACATGGGGGGGGGGACTGCCGGGTACTGTTGTCCCGGGTCTGGGCGCCGTGGGGGCCCGCGCCGGGCCTCGCTAATTGGAAAAAATGTATAGGTTATACGCTTGTAAAAAGAATAGGGTTTAGAAATATAGACGGGCGTAGCCTATATTTATTGGAATGGTATCTATATCTTTTTAATGTACATAAACGACAAAACAAGTGCAGTCCCAGAATAGTATATTTTATTAGGAGTCGTAATAAAACTAAAAATACCGAAAGTGACCTTTGCTTCACCGATTGTCGGTTTTTATTCTAATTTCGCTCAAACTCAAAATGAAAATAATTTTAAAATGTCCAAAGTCCTATAGCAATGTACTAGAATTTGCGAGAATTTTTTTTTTTGAGAGAAGTGATCTGGTCCTGGGCCCGGCTCTGAGATGTGGCGGCCCTGAGTCCAGATCTTCCGTTTTGGCCGTCGTTATATTTAAGAAAGCAGATAGCCCTCCCAAGTGTGAGAGTCAGGTAGTCTGTTCTTCCCTAGAGTTTTTTCCTCACTCTGATTGTAGTTGAGTTTTTCTATGAATTCCTTCATAGGAAGAATACATAACTGGATGGCTTGTACTATATTTTCATGAATTTCACAGGGGATAAAGATAGAATGAAATATTATTTTAGTGCAATTGGCAGGGTAGTCCTTGAGTCAATTAGTTGGCATTGCTGATCATGAAGACGATATTGACAGTAAGGTCTAATTAATTGATTTCACTGGTGAGGTATCAGGAAAGGTTAACCGCTGTCATCCGCTTCAGTAAGTGACTGCAATATCAATCACAGGTTTCTCAACTACTAGGACAAACGTGGCTGCGTTTGAATTATCTTTTGATTATTAATTAAACAATGATTTCAATTTATGTAACACTACTAAAATTCAAAAATCATAAAAACATGGATGCACCATTAGCACAGGTAGGGCACACACACAAACACACACACACACACACATATATATATATATATATATATACACAGAGATGGGCATAATTTTATTTATAAATAAAAATACGAATTTATTTGTATATCATATATTTGTAAATACGAATATAAATAAATTCGTATTAATAAGTGTGAATACGAATTTATTTGTATTCACGTATAATTAATATAAAAATACAAATAAAATTTTATTCGCAAATTTTACTGCGAATACAAATAAATTCACAGAAAAAATTCTAAATATTCACAAAAAATTTGAATATTCACAAAAAATCGAGTGATTACAAAAAAAAATCACATTACAATATATGAATACTTTATTCACATTATAATTTGTGAATAAAAATGTATTCACATAAAAATTCGCAAATAAATTATGAATTTATTCCTATAAACGGTAAGATGATATTTCGAAAGTTATTCAAGGTGATATTTTTTATTAAGGCGCTTAACGTCAAGGTTATCAGCGCCTAGATTCAATTTTTTTTTTTTTTTTTAATTTTGAAAATTAATTTAAAACAAAATAAGGTATGTGGTGTCAGAGGGAGGTCAAAACTACACTATTTTCTTTTAAATGAATTAAAAAAAAAAAAAAAAAAAAAAGAATCTAGGCGCTGATAACCCAGACGTTAAGCGCCTTTAAAAAAATCACCTTCGTAATATCATCATATCGTTAATACGCATAAATTTATAATTTATTTGAGTTTTTTTTTTTGTGAATAAATTTGTATTGATATATTTTAATGTGAATTCGTTTTTTAATCACTTGATTTTTTGTGAATATTTACAATTTTTTCTGTGAATTTATTTGTATTCGCAGTAACATTTGCGAATAAAATTTTATTTGTATTTTTATATTAATTATACGGGAATTCAAAGAAATTCGTATTTACACTTATGAATACGAATTTATTTATATTCGTATTTACAAATATATGATATACGAATAAATTCGTATTTTTATTTATAAATAAAATTATGCCCATCTCTGTATGTATATATATATATATAATATAAAATTCTCGTGTCACGGTGTTTGTAACCTAACTCTTTCGAAACGGCTTGACCGATTTTAATGAAAAATTTTGGGTATGTTTGGTAAGTCTGAGGATAGAATTTAAACTATCTTTCATACGCCTAAATGATACGGGTGGCCTACCCCAAAAATTTAATATTTATGTTTTGGACAGTAAAGAATGGGGCCAACAGCAGTTGATGCACCCCCAAAAAAATGTTTTGTACAATTTGTTTCATTTTTATTTTGTTATGATTTAGCGATTAAAAATACATACAGCCCTAAATTTGCACCCTTCTACCACCAATCCCCATTTTGTAATAGCGATATTAGTACTTTTTATTCAACCCTTGGTGGTCAAGAAATGATCAATTTTCACTCGACCAGTTATCCCCGCCAGGCGATTACCGGTATCACTTTCCACCCAGTAAACAGCACGGAGTAGGGTCTCCTGTCTTTCTAATGCAATAAGCATTCTCTACACTGTAGGGAGTGAGACGGTCGAATGGTTAGGAATGGTCGAAACCTTTGTAGGCCCTACACAGGTTTCGACCATTATTGTTCCTACAGATGTGCCAATTGAATTCAAACGCGTACAATTTCCAATTATATAGGCCAAACTATATCTGCTTGTGGCTTAGATTTAGGCTAGCCGTGTTTTTCACACGGGCAATTATACTTGGCATGTTCTCGCGTGGGTAAACTCTCCAGTATGTTAGTGTTAGCTATACGGATGGGCTGCTAAAGTATCCTACACTCCATTGCACTAGAGATTGATATTGTTTGTTTTTTATTGTCATAATTAGTGATAGAGATAAAATTTTAAATTATTAGTAAATATAATAAACAAAAACAAATTAAAAAAAAAATGATGTTTTCATCACACACTT
Organism: Gonocerus acuteangulatus; assembly: GCA_946811695.1. Classification (NCBI taxonomy): domain Eukaryota; kingdom Metazoa; phylum Arthropoda; class Insecta; order Hemiptera; family Coreidae; genus Gonocerus; species Gonocerus acuteangulatus. The sequence continues at coordinate 128,906,967 of OX328123.1, read as the reverse complement.
ACAATAAGTTAGTTATTTATTATTTGAATAGCAAAATAATTACTAGAAATAGTTTATATGGCAAAACAACGTTTTCCGGGCAGCGAATATATATAGACATACATTTTTGATGTCATACTCTTCTGCATTTACCTCCATATTTTTAAAACCTCTCTCGAAGGTATAACTGGACATAAAAATTAATGAATTAAGTGAGATGTGACTCAAATGGAGAATTGTTTTGATTCATATACTATTACCTTCTCCGCCCCCTGATATTGGATTACCCTGAATCTAATCAGAGGTGATTGTAGTAAACACGGCATGGGTGAATGAATCACAGCGATTACGCCTATGAATGAAATAACAGGTCCCTGAATACTCTGACGGTTGGCCAATTTTTGTTCGACCTTTCCTCGTTCACTATCATGACTATCAAGTTAACAAAAAATATCTAACATAGAATTCCATGTATGGACATCAAGAAGAAATATTTTTTTAGACGTAAATTATTTTTCATCTTCGAATAGATTATTTTATTATTAAGTATTTTTTAACACGTTTTTAATCGAAGGAGTCGGGGCAAAATAGTGCCAAGCAACATTTTTAACCAAACTTAACTGTTACATGTTGGATATTATGTGGGACTATCAGTTGAAATGGTTAGTAGGAACACGATTAGGTAGCATACAGAACTGATAGTCCCACATATATCCAACATATAGCAGTTACAGTTAAGTTTTGGCACTATTTAGCCCCGAACCCTTCAATTAATCTCGAACACTGATTAAGACTATAATCACTGAAAATCATCAAAAGGGAGGGGAATGATTGACTCCATGGCATCCGGATGAGCTTCTGGGCAGGCTTTACTGAAGGAGACTTCCGTAGACCCAGATCGAGTTGGGGAACACTTTTTTTTCAGAGAGACCTTGGGCTGTCTATGTGATATTTATATGTTCTTAAAATTAAGTCAGACGTTAGTGAAAATATAAATTAAACTGATTTAGTGATACATATATACATTCAGGAATGGTATACTGCAAACACTACTTTAATATACTTAAAATACTGTCTTTTTAACTTTTTCACTGGGTGACTCCTCCTACATTCCGGCAGATATCACCCGCAGTGCGGTTTCTTAAACCACAAATTTTCTCGGCCATTACAGCCGGTATCCTCTGGTGGAACATGATGCGTGTTCGTTATATGAACAGCATCACGAACAAGCATCATATACCATCTGAGGAAGCCGGATGTAATCCCGGAGAGAATTTGTGGTTTAAGAAACCGCACTGCGGGTGATATATTTCGGAATGTAGAAGGAAAATTAAAATAGGTACTAAATAATAATAGAATTAAACAGATCATAAGACTTCCCAAAAATATTTTAGAAATGTGGATTTTTTAATCAGTGAATTAATTTAAGGAATTCAATTGTAGGGTCATCAGGAGTTGTTAAGCGGTTCCGTTTATTCAGAGGACGTTAAAACTAATGTCATTAGAACTATTTTTGCTATAGTTAGCAAGCCTCATAATAGACAGATATTTATCAGCTGACATTATTTAATCTTATGTTTTAAGGTCTGTTGTTTGATATACTTCAGCGTGAGATGTAAGTAAGCACTTATTGTTTGTTATTTATATCTGTTTGTACGAATATGATATTAGGACCCCAGAGGTCAAGGAGTCTACGTAAAAAACAATGTTTTGAGGAAAATGGAGTCAAAAAGTTAAACATAAGTGCTTATAGCAAAAACTAGGTTTTTATAGTTCCCATCATTCTAGACGAATCCTAAGGTATATCATAATAGTTACATCATCCGGTTTATGATTAATATGCAAACAAATTGGATACTCTGCAAAAAGACCTCTTAATATCCTTCTGGACGTAATATTTCAAAAGTGAGAATACTCAAGGGAACACAAGCTAAATGGTAACAAGTGTGAAGAAAATCACTTGGATCTCTTTACCACCCGCAAGATTACGGTGTTCACAACCTCTTCTTGTACCCAACTTATTTTTTTCAAAAATGTCACTTAGACCCCTTGACTTCTGGGGTCCTCATATGCTGTATACAAATATGAAACAAGAAAAATTCCGACACTCAAGAACAGAGAGAAAATTGTCTCGAGCATAGTAATTTGGTGTACTTTCAACTCTTATTTAAATTTTAAAAAATCATCTTTTCTGTGGCGTTTTTTTTTTTCTCCTTTCGAAGTAAATGAACCATCATTTTCAATCACGTAAAAAAAATAGTCTGAAATAATCTTGATATCGATTGACCCCAAACCCTTAACACATCCTCAACTATATTATCCCCCCTCCCATAATCTTATACAATATTGTTTAGTTCAGCTACAATTAAGATGCAAAAGTAATAAATCATTTGGAGAAATTAATAAGTATTTTATATTTCCATCTGGTTTAAGGAAATAAAAACGCATTTCAAATGATATGAACTTTGAGGAGGCGCATGGAAAAGCAACATTATCATATCAGGGCCTTGAAAGAGAAAGGGCGAATCTGAAAAATCGATTTTTTTTTTTTGATTTTTTTTGAGACAGAAAGATGTAACGTGTAAGAGGCTTCGCCTTGTTTCTCTGGTTCGCCTTTAGTTCTCTCACAGTTTCAAGTTAAAGTGAATAGCATCATTGTCTATAAAAATTCAAAGTCGGATTTCAATGACGAATCCCGGGTCTGAAACACCCCTCCTAGCAGTATGTTACCTATAAATAACTCATATAAATTAAAATTAAATCATTGGATTTCAATTGCATACTTTTTCAATCAGGTTTATGAATCAGCATTCTATAGAGTAAAGCCTTTCCTATCCTGAAGCTCTTTCAGAACTTTTTATCCAATATCCGGAATTCATAATTCCCCTTTCTCTTCCAAGATCTTGATAAGAACCAGACCTAATATGGATTAAACTTATATTGAGGGGCGAACAAAAAATACGAACAATCTTTTCTTTAAGCATTCGTAATTAATTCATTGAACTACTGTATAATACAAAGTACTGTATACGATGTCAATGCATTAATTTTCAAATATTTATTTTTTAGGAAACTGCTGCCCTATGTGATATTCAGCGATTTAAACTCTTGTAGGGGTACGTATGCACAGTCTAATATATCATTAACATTGTCTTCTTTCATACAGGCGCTACACCATCCTATCTATCTAAAGGTTTGCCTACTAAGGATGAAACAACTTACAATACTGCGATACGAAGCCAAATAGCATGATTGGCGGCGCATCCGAGTGTAGAACCTGTGGATGGGGCCTCAAATACCACCCTGGTGAGTAAAGATGTCTAATCAAAGGAAGATTCGTGCTATACTGAAAACATTCAACTCTCTTATCCTGAAGAATGATTCATGGAAACAAATTCAGTCCCTTAAATTAACCTTTAGCTCAGGTATCCACTGAAACAAAATCATTCAAGGTGGAACCACTAAAGATTACCAAAGTTCTATTTGGTGCTGAAACACAATCCAAAGGTGGACAGCAAAAAAAAGTTGAGGAGAAAGTATAGAAGAATAGCTGCAGAGGTTCGTGAGGCCAACTATATTATCTGACCTGAAAACGTTGGTTTGACGAACACCTTACTTTCCAAACAAGAAGATCGTGCCGTTGTTTTGTCAATCCCCCGGAAGCGCAAGGTTTTTGTTTTCTTCGCCCGAAAAAATAACTTTCGAATGTATAGATTTGTCTGTATTTAACAACTCAGGAAGGAAAGGGGCTTATAGGAGGAGCCGATCAGAAATGTTAGCAATCTAGACTCCAGAGACCATTAAAATATTTTTAGTTCAAATTTTCTTCAGTACGTTTGTAGGCCTACGTTCCGTTAAAAAACTGTAATTGTAGGGATTACTGGATGGTGGAAATTGTTGTTGAGAAGGAAGAAAAAGTCCAATTTTCCACAGATATTTTAATTCTTTGTTTTTATCAAAACGTTATCAGGGAATAAGCCCCAAACGTTGATTTATTATTGTTACAATCGCTTTATTTTTCCCCTTTTTGTTTCATGCCTTATATCTTGGCATACGCATATATAAATAATTTCACATCTTCTCCAAGCTAGAGAAAGAGATATTTTTACAAAGAACTGTCTTGTAACAATGAGTGTTTTACCTCAGTGAACAAGGAAATATGAATTAGTCAGAAAGTAAGAATGTTATTAGGAACGTCAGGGTTTTTCCAAACCTCATAAATACGTCACCTTTATTAATAAAATATTATGAACCTTATGAAAAGCTGCTTGTAAGTTTGAGTGGGGCAGGCATTTTAATGGTCTACGTTTGGTAATAGCTTACAAAATAAATATGCCATTAATCTACCGTTTTAGTTAAACGTCTCGCATAATCTGTGTTATCATTGATTGTTTCCATATAGTGTAGTGGTGACTTCAAAACCATAGAATAGAAACTTAAATTTCGCTTGCCAGGAAAGAAAACCGGTACTTCTAAAATTTCAATAACCTATCATTTTGAGCCCCCGTTGAAATTTACGCCGGATATTCCTTTAAATATGATTTCGGAAACGTTTTCGGGTTATTGAATTAACGAAAAAGTATGAAAATATCTCTTAATAAAATAATTTTGTTTGATATTTTACCTTTACCCAAAATTTCATCAAAATGGGATATACGTGTTTCTCGTTACCTGTGGGCTATGAAACGTGAACAATTCTTGTAACCGAATTAGTTGTTTACTAGCTGACTCTGAAATAAGTTTGCAAAATACTCAGCAAGAACAGTTTAAGCAATTAATCATTTCGAACTATGACGGCCACTTTATCACAAGGTAAGATCATTATTATGTTATATTATTTCGTGCAATAAGGAAAACACATCACTAGCAGGAACACGTCTACTTAATGTGTATACACTTAATGTTTTATGACTGACCATTTCTTCAAATACCAGAAATTTCTATATAGAATACAATGTTATCGATTTTACAGAACTGCATCCAGCAAAATCATAACATTTACTCTATAGGCCAAGAAAATCTGTTCCGTTGACGTTTATAATAATCCAATGAAACAAGACCATATGAGGTGTTACCGACCAGAAGGGCGAACTATACAAATGCAATTGTAGAGCACAATTCACAGGTTCGACCTTCTGGTCCGCTCAGTATATCGCCTAATCCGAAACCCTCGGGTTTTCCGGCGTGAATACAAAGTCGAACTCAACAAACTGCTTTTAACACACTGTGCGCTACGTGAGGAACAGGAAAATATTAAAAAAAAATCAACACTCGAATTCGCTTATCTGGAAGGGAGCGCCATAACAACTTTCGAGAAAAACTAGAATTTTCTGAAATTTTCGTTTTGGTTACTCCAACATGGCGGATTTTGTCAAGACCTTTGTCATACATCCAAACTAAGACACAAATATTTTACAAACGTTTGGTGTCGAGGGCGTATATGAACACCCCGCTAGCCATTTCCAACCGAAGTATCAGTATGATAAAACTGGACCATTAAAATTACAATAAAATGTTTTCTAAATATTTTAAATGAGAAAGTTTAATGCAAATCGGAAGCATTAATTTTAAAATAAATACCTGAGACCTAATTATTGATAAGGACCGCTTATCGTCCTATTTTTAAGCTGAGATAAGATAAATATTGGGAGCGACACCTTACAGGTTGTTGCTCCTGCACAAGATAAATTAAAGTATGTATTACGCCCTCATCCAGTTTAATTCATTCAAATCACAGGTCAACTCAAACATATCCATAATGGGTGACTGCTCAACCATCAAAAGATACAGGCACTTCTCTTTCCATGGCGCAAGGCATTGGCGATTTTTCAATAACGTTATCTACTGCCTAGAAAAATGGTCTGATTTAGATCATATTTGAGATAAAAATACTTACTCTAAACCGAAATACCAAGTTCCACAAGCAGAAGAATCCACCTGCCGGAGCACAGTTTTTTTTATGTAATTCGTTCAAATCGAAATCAGCCATTGGAAACACTAAAGAATAGCCGTTGAGCGTTCTATGTTAATAGCATCCAATTACATTGTTCGAAAGTATTTTTGAGCGAGGAACGGAATAAAAAAAAAACTTTCGGGAAGATATATTTAACCATCTCAAAAGAATAGTAAACCAGAACTTAGGAATTTCTAGGATCATTTTGTGTACTTCGTTATCTTACCTCTCGAAAACGGTTGCGAAATCATGGTAAGTGGAAGGTGAGCATTCGAACGCTTTAACATTCTATAAACATTGTAATACAAAATTACATAATTGTTTATTATGCGCCTGTACAGGACGAGTTCAGTCTGAAAACATCCTTAAGCTGCCATATTGCCATGACACGTTCATGAGTTTTGCCGAAGTTTAAATATTATCTTAACACTAAAATGAGTTTGTCAAGACAACTAGGCATAAAGAAATGTATGTTTTTTTTTGTTTTTTTCCTTTTCCTTAAGAACTAGCGAAATTCGCATAACAGAGATAATTAGAGGGCTATATACGCTATCAATTAACTCCGTCCTTTTCTCCAAATATACACACAGATTTAACTTTCTTCAAGCTAAAAATTTAAGCTGCATTTATAAAATAACGAAAAAAAAAATAAGCAGTTTGAGAGAACTGAAGAGAAAAATAATCCAAAATGCACGAGGATTAATGTGGTGATCATGCTCATATGATGCAGTCAGACATTTGTAGAAGCTGTCAAATATATATACAAATACACACACACACACACACACACATATATATATATATATACACACATATATGTATATATTATAGAACACAAATTTGAACGACCGACATTTTTGGGAAGTATGGGTTTTGGAACAAACATTAATTATTACGGCTCCACATTAGGAGGGACGAAACATGCTAAAAACTGCATGACGACACAGTTACTTCAGATTTTCACCACTTATTTAGCGAGATCGTCTGACATTATCTAAAGAAAAGTTTGCAAAGATCTGAATTAAACCATTTCAAATCACTTCTCTACGCTTTCAGAACAATCAGGGCGACATCTAAACATTTTGTCCCAGAAAGCGGAACAGGGTTGTAGACGCAGGTCTCTCTCCTTCTGCAGTTTAGTAAACATTAGTCTCTCTACCGAGGCATCGAATCAAGAATGATAATTTCTGATAAGTATATTTCACGATCCACTGTTTTTTTAATCTATATATATATATATATATATATATATATATATATATATATATATTTATATATATATATATATATATATATATATATATATATATATATATATATAAAATTCACGTGTCTGTCTGTTTGTTCCTTATACAAATCCATACCGTTGGACTGATTTTGACCAAACTTGGCACATAGGTAGGTCTTGACCCGGGAAGCCTCCTAGGCTAGGACAAAAAAGTCTACCAGCTGTCTGTCTGTATGTTTCTTCCTTATACAAATCCGCACCGTTCGACCGATTTTGACCAAACTTGGCACCGAGGTAGGTGTTAATAAGGGGGGAGTCGTAGGCTAGGTTAACGTCGTCTTGGACTAACGGTTCCGAGGCCCCGGGTTCGAAGCTGTGAACCCGAACAGTTACAGATTTGTGTTATTAGATTTTAATATTACTTATTTGGTTTCTAATTAGTAGGGCTTTTCTAGATGCAGAAAGTAGGTGTAGCATGGCACACGGGGTAACAGCTAGTTATTATTAAAAAAAATTAACGTTAAATCGGAGATACAATTCTATAAATATATACAATCCTTAAATATCACATACATCTACTGCATACTATTTTACACACTAAGTCTTAGTTTTTTTGCAAATCCAAAAATGTTTTTTTCATTGACCCTTATTTTTTTCATTTGCGTTTAAAATGGGAACCAAAGTAAATATATTGGACATTTTTAAAAGACCAGACTCGAATACTTAAATCGTCAAACAGTCAATATGTTTTGAGTAAGTAAGATTTTCACTACAAAATCTAATAAAATGAATTACAGAAACTATTGCTTATTGTAATATTAGACTGACCCCTTCTTTGGGCATGAGTTATGGAGAGTTGAAAGCATAAATTCCTAATAGGGATAAAAAATCTCCGTATGGCTGTTGACAGATAAGCTGTTGAATGGCTAAATCAGCTGTCGAATAATTTTAAATGAGTCGGCTTCTATTTAGGTATACAAAATCAATCAGTTTTTGATAGTTTCTTCAAACTTGATTACAATAATTGCTATTAAAATTTCTATGATTATTTCACTTTCTCTTCAACCGGTTGTTTTACACGTCTTACCTGTTTCTGCCAGTTTGAACGTGTTAGAGTTCTAATGCACTCTGTAATGAGTGCATGTTTCCATGCCAATACCACAGTTTTTGAGTGGTCACTTTGTTATAACTAGAAAGCGGCAGTAATAAACATTATGAGGTGTTATGAATTAGCTGCATCACTGTCTAAGTAGATATCTACGATTAGTAGTAGAAGAAAATCCTTCAACAAGCCCAGAGCCGGAGAAGGTCAACTCACTCGAGGTGGCATTTCAGAAGGGGCCTCCCTCTAAATCACGCCGGTATTCGCATTAACCTTATAAATATATTCGTCAAGGGGTGATTGCAGAACAGTGCGTAATCAATCTTGGAGATAAGTTAAGTGAAGCGTTTTACTGGTCACCTAGGTAACGACAGACATAATAAGTTCATAGTAAACTGACGTTAGTTGACGATTGGTTTAATCAGGATTAGGTGCAACCGAACATAAAACATTCATTAAGTTTTTTAAACTTTGAATTAGATTGGTGACGAATGGCTTAATGACGGCCTGTCCTTCTCGGACTTAAAACACTACTTCACTTAAGTTTCCGCGATGTGCGACATGTATAGTCAATAAACAATATCATCCAAATTTTAATATAAACTGGTGTTCAAAAAAACCGGCGCACCTTGAATTTTATGCAAAAACCTTATCTAAAAGAAATATTGTAGAGCGTGAGGTAATGACAGAGATACGGTAGGTCAAGAGGGATTAGTTCGCACTAATCCTGTCCTAAAATTCTCACTAGGCTTAAGAATAAGGGCATTAAGATAAAGCGACATAGTCGACGGACTATGCTTCAGTTTGTCTCCAGTTGTCTATTCACGCGCACTGATTTTTTTGCCTTGAAAACTTTGTTCTTTAAGAAAAAAAAAGTGTTTGAAAAGGTAAAATGGTTTTGGATGCAGTTGTAGCCGCTCAGATTATTGCATTGGTGGAGGACGGCCGAAGTCAACGATATGCCGCCAGAACCCTAGGGCTCCCTGAAACAACGGTTCGGCGTGCTGTCCAGAGGTATCGGGAGACAGGAAGCTACGTGAGGAGGCCAGGATCAGGGCGTCCAAGAGCGACAGTCCCAGCTGACGATCGCTTCATTGCCATGCAATCCCTCAGAAACCGCTTCCAATCATCAGTCGAGACCTCTCACCGGCTGCGTGTTGCTCGGGGTGTGAACATCAGTGCACTCACAGTACGAAGAAGGCTCGCTGAAGTTGACCTGCACGCCAGGGTACCCGCTTCCGGTCCTCTACTCACCCCAGCACACAGAGCAGCTCGCCTGCAGTTTTGTAGAGAACATGCCGCCTGGAATGAAATTGATTGGGCCTCTGTTCTGTTTTCAGACGAGTCGAGGTATAGCCTCTATGGTGCAGACGGTCGAGTGCGAGTGTGGAGAAGACAAGGAGAGCGATATGCTTTGTGCAATATAGCGGGGAGAGTGCAGTTCGGAGGAGGGTCAGTGATGGTTTGGGGTGGCATTTCTTTAGAGGCTAGGACAGACCTCCATGTGTTCCGAAGACCGACTCTTAATGCACAATCGTACATCACGGACATCCTAGAAGAATATGTGGTGCCTTTTGGCCCGTTTATAGGCGATCAATTTCTTTTTATGCACGATAATGCCCGGCCTCACACAGCAAATGTTGTCAGGGAGTACCTGGATGAGGTCGGTATCCAAACTTTGAACTGGCCAGCTCGCAGCCCGGACCTCAATCCTATAGAGCATCTTTGGGACCATCTTGGGACGTCCGTCCGACGGCAACAGAACCCTCCAGGTAACCTCCAAGATCTCAGGATTGCCTTGGAACATGAGTGGAACCAGATTCCTCAAGATAGGGTAGCCAACCTTATTCGGAGTATGCCTACAAGGATGGAAGCAGTTATTCGTGCCAGAGGAGGCAACACTCGGTACTAGGAACAATATTTTGTAAGTAAAACACAAGTTAGAGGAGTTTTTTTCATTTTAAAATTGTGATCATTTGCTTCTTTTTTACATTACATTATTTTTATGTATCATGTTTTATGTTAGTTTTATTTTTTCTATTCTTTACTTCTTATGTCCTACAAGCTGAAAACATTTGGGTAAAAATTTTTGCCAATTTTATTACGTTTTGAAAAAAATAAAGACAAAATTCAAGGTGCGCCGGTTTTTTTGAACACCAGTGTATTTATTGAAAAGTGGCCCTACTAAATCCCCTTGTTCATAAATAAAAGGAAATAAAACACCCAAACAAGATGTGTTTTAATCGACAATTACTAACGATGCTCATTTTGATATCTATGTTTTTAGACCGGTTCCGCCCTCCCTCCATAGACTAGAAAATTTCACGTGTCAGAGGTCATAGATAAAAAAAATAACGGTTAATTTGAGCTTGTATATATATACATACATACATACATACACATATATATATATATATATATATATATATATACATATATATATATATATATATATATATATATATATATATATATATACATATAATAAGGTCAACGGCGTTAATACTCAAATTGTTGATACGCCGTTTAAAAAAAATACGTTCCAAAAAAAGCTGTGTTATGTTTAACTGGGCCTTATTCAATTAATTTTTAACGCCCATTATCATGGACTCAGAATGTTAGGTCGGATTATCTATCGCTTCTCAGCCTTTTCTAGCCACGATAGGATCGATGCCTTTTTCTTATTTCCAAAGAAAAGCCACAGCCCTTAAGCTACCTGGCCTCCCGTGAAAATTTACAAAAATAAATAAATTATTTATTAAAATATAGATTACATAATAAAATAAACAATCTTTCGTTGTGGACCAAGCATTTTTGTCCTAATTTCACCCAAATCGGACAACTTTTGTAGACAATTGAGCGCGTACAGATATATGTATTTTTCGCGTATCTTTTTCATCCTTATGTGGATTGCTCCATGATGTCATAAGAGGTTTCCTATGACAATCAATGGCCACATTTTATTCAGCAGGAAGGAAATATATTGACAATATTGAAAATATATTGACAATATATTTTTCATTTAACTTAATATCAGCACTTGATATCGTTGAAATTAAACATTCAAATCTTAAATAGACATGGAAAAAATCAAACTGACACCTTCAAAACGTAAATTTATCTTAATTCAACACTAAGATTAATTGAAATAATATGATTTTTGAATGATTTGAAAAAAGATTTTGATTTTTTCCATGGCTAATCAAAATCTGACTGTTTAATTTGAACGGTACCAGTGGTGATATCGTCGATACAAATGCAAAGTATCGAATGTGAAAAGTTGTTGGTACCTTATAGATGTCTTTATATATATATTTTATTCTATGATATATTTTAATTAGACTTAATGCAGATTCGTTACTTTGATTATCTGTAATTGATATTTTTTTTTTCGAGAGTTTGCCATAATGTACACCAGTCCAAAAGCAACCTGAAAAATTGAAAATGAAAAATGCATTTTTTCACATTCGATACTTTGCATTTGTATTGACGATATTAAGTAAGGTGAAAAACAAAATATTATTTAATGTTCAATTGTAAAAGTTCGTGAACTATTTTCACGTAATTTAATAAAAAGGCTTTCCTGTAAAAAATTGTATTTTTTGAAAACTGTACTTATCCTTGTCTCAAATAAATATATTTTTAATCAAATTGTATTATATCCAACTTTTACCACAGAATTGTAAGTTAAATTAGATGACAACATTTCTGATAATATCATATTTAAGGCAAGCACGACAAGTTGATAAAGAAGACTCCCAAGAGCTTGCTGTAACCTCAAGGTTAAATATTTTCATTTTGCTCGCAGGCAACCCTTTTCAACATTTTATCAAGGTACAGAAGAACAGAGTTGGGTTTATTCGAATAGTTTTTTATTTAAGTAACGAATAAAAGATAATTTTTTATCTGTTATTAGTTAATCATAAAACCACGGATGACCAATTATCCGTTATTCGAGAAACGGGTGAATTATCTTTTATTCGTAATTTGATTATCCGTTATCTTTTATTCGTTATCCGTCCACAATACCACTTTTTTCTATCCATTCGGGCAAAAACAAACTGTTCGTTTGCACTTTGCCCAATGACTGGGCAAGAACCGTTTGTTTTAGAAATATGTAGAATTAATATTTTCGCACAGGAGATGTATAGAATTAATATTATCGCATATCTCGTTTGTGCTTTAGTTTCGAATTGTTCTTCGTTCAAACAATTCCTCTTTACGTTTTTTTCTCGATTTAAATTTTTGTTTTTTATGCGCGTTTTTACTATTAAAGATACGCGTTTCTTTTTCGAAATGGATGAAAATACGACCGGGAGCATTGGAATGTCTTCCCTCGTAATCGTAATTGGATTATAAGAGTAATTGCTCATGCCTAACCCTGGATTTATTACATTTTGTTCACAGGTTTTGGAATACTTCGCCGACCCAGACATGGCATTGCACTCTTTAAATAAATATTTAAACATCAAGAAATTGTTTTTTAATTAAAACACGGCACTTCCATCGTCAGCACCAGTCGAACGGCTGTTCTCGTTTGCTTCCATAACGGATATTCCAAAAAGCAATCGACTCTCTGATGAAATGTTTGAGAAAAGAGTAGTTTTAAAATCTATGTTGAATTTAATTTAAAGTTTAATTATATATTTAAATAATAATGTAATACATAATTATATTTAATAATAATTTAAATAATTACATATTATATTATAACAATAAATAAATACATTATGATTAAGTAGTAAATTGGTTTTCTACACATCTTCCAAATATAAAAATCATCTTTCGGATGAAAATTTATCCATCGAATAAAAATTCATCCGTAAGATGAAAAATTATTTCAAATGAAATCTTAAGATAAAAGATGACGGATAACTTTACGTAAATACGTAATAATTTCGAATAACGGATAACGGATATCCGAAAATTATAGATGACAAATAACGAATAACCTAGGTTATTTGTCATCCGTTATCCGAAGATAATTTTTGCCCAACTCTGCAGAAGAATAATGGACGTTAAAATGTAAATAATGTAAACAGGTGAAACAAAAATCTGGCTAGACAAAGTTGTTCTAAATTATATTAGCTTTAAGTAAAAAAAAAAATCATTGAGTCAGTTAAGATTTGGAGACTGTGGCCTTTTTTGTAACTTGAAATGTTGTTTGTCCTCAGTGTGCGCCGCACAATGGTCAAAAATAGCCAAAAAGCGCCCAAAACTTGATTTTTTGAAGTATTTTCTCCGAACCCATTCGCCTTAAATATATGTTAAATACCTCGTGAGAGTGCCGTTTCCTGAGTTTTAGGCCCCCACCGTTGATTGCAGGACGGTGGTTAATCATTGAAGTACTAGAAGCGCAGAAAATTTCCCAAATCCTCATGTACCAAAATCGTTCCTTCAACTTTACTTTTTCAGACCGATAAGGTTGACGCATGTTTTTCTTGTTTTAATGGGATATTTGAAGGGCAAGAAAAAATATTTTTGTATTTTTCGAATCGCCTTCATGGACGGGGATACTGACAAAGTAACAAAATTACACGTGTCAAATTTCGTTTTGTCATATAGCTTTTGCGTCTCTCTAATTTCGGGCTTAAATATTCCGCGGGCATGTATAGAAAGACCCCAGACCGAAATTAGCAGCATAAGTCTGCCTACTTCGGTGCTAGAGGTGAACCAACTCGGTAAATGACTAACAGTCAGACGCGCATTATCTCTATGTAAACATTGGAATCAAATCGAAGATGGTTTTTTTTTTTCAGTACTCAAGTCAGTGTCGACTGCAAATAATGTCAGCGAGTGAAAAATCGTGTTTTAGTTGAAATAATGTTGAAGTCAAACGACAAAAGTTTACTTTCGGTATGCGAGTATTTGACAGATCAATTTCCAATAGCCGATGAGCATATTTCGTTACTCCTACGGAAGTTATCTCAAACTGTTGTGCTGAAATTTAAAAAAAAAGTTGGCTGAGATAGGAGCAGATGTATTTTTTTTTAATTGGTTTTGACCCCCTGAGCCCAGCCGAGTGCAGTTCAGAGGCGGGGGCGACCACAAATAAATTTGTCATGTGAGTGACTTATCAATACCTTCATTGTAGTTATAAGACTCGGGCAATGATAGCCACGTAGTTCTTTGCCCTAAAAAACAAATAAACAAACAAACAATAGTTATAAGACTGGTGGCTTTTGACCACTGTGCGCCGGTTGGAACATTACCCCCCCCCCCCCATACACGAGCATTCTTTCCCTACGTTCTTTCCTTTCAGTGTAATCCTTACGGAAAGGTCGAGAGGATTATATCTCGTGCCCACTAACGGCAAGACTTTCCTGCATTCTTTCTTCTCAAGTTATCCCGCCGTTCCATCCGTAAGGAACAGCGAGAGGAATATAATCCTCTCGTGCCCACTAACGAGAAATAGCAATCCGTGAGGATTGTTGACTGAAATCTATCCGGCAGGAAAGAGTGCTCGTGTAAGGGGGCTTTCCTCTCGCCTTCAGAAGGATTGCTGTCCTTTGAAGGGAAAGGTTGTCCTCTCATCCAATCCCGCAGGATTAAAGATGGACCGAAGGAAAGTGGTAGCAATAGCTGCCATGTCAGTTGGTGTGTGTGTGTGTATATATATATATATATATATATATATATATATACATATATATAAATTTATATATATTAAATTTCATATGTTTATATATACATATATATATATATATATATATATATATATATATATATATATATATTACATTACATATGTTTATATATATATATATAGTTACAAGCTGAATACCCGTGCTTCGTCACGGCAGATAAGTAGTTATTTTATTGCGTTAAATAATGTTTCATTAAAATTATGTTACTATACAATTCTGTGCAGTTTATTACAGCACGGTTCCCGTCATACTATGTTTTATTCAATGGGCGTTAAAATTTAAAAGTTTATGTTTCCAAGAAGTCATATGGTAACACCCAATATATTTACGAGTATTACCAAGGTTATAGGCGAGGAGGCTGTGCAAGGGTTCCGGATATTATTACCTCACCTGGAAAACCTAAGGATATGCCATACATCACGGTTTGACCGGGACTGTCCCGGTATTTTGCAATTGTTTCGGTGTCCCGCCCAGTTTTATCAATGTCCCGGAAAAGGCTGTAAGATGTAAAAAGTAATGAATTCATGTTTATAAGAATCTTTTTTAAATAGGTTAATTTTCTACAATCAACATTTTTACTACTGCTCACAGTGTCAAAGATATGAGAAGTAATCTAACTGTAAAACGCTGGAACTACCTGCACAGCGCTGCCAGCTGCCAGACACTACTATTTGGCTGAGAGATTGTTTTAAGAAAATCAAGTAGCAAAAAAAGTTTCGTTCTTATTTTTAAGGTTTGGGTAGACTAACAGTTCAGGATCCCCCCTTCCCGTTACTTGCTAGGCTTAAAACTCACCAACCATTTTAATTATAATTTGTACTCTTTTTATCCCCCCCCCCCTGGTATGCCCATCCCATATTAATGTGTCTCGGTTTAACTCTCCAAAAATATGGCAAGCCTATCTGACGGGGACAGGCAGAAAAGAAACGCAATTAAAACTCTATGAGGGACAATTAATTTCTAGTAATTCAAGGTCTGCCATCATAGTTGAAATTTACCTTAATTAGAAATAAAACTATGAGATAGATAATGTAAGGTAACAGCTGTCCTTTATCGTCCTAGCAACGCAGGCTGCCTAGGCTTGCCTTCTCTAACCAACTGAAACTTTAAACCCCCCTAAAAATGCTTAAAAATACGAATATCAAAAAATCCTTTCTTAGCGAGCGCCTACGTTATATAGGGAGTGTCCGTGCAAAATTTCAAAATTTTCTGTCGAGCGGTTTGGGCTGGGCGTTGATAGATGAGTGAGTGAGTGATATTTGACAAATATATAGTAGATATTACATTCCATCAGTCATCAGTTATTGATTTCAAATTGTTAAAATTAATTTTGTGTTTTAAAATCAATTCATGTATTTAAAAAATTGTAATCTACAACCAATGTTTGTAGTGAACTTTTATGAAAAAAGTTATTTGGATAAAATTTTTAAAATACCTTACTTTATCCAAACATTTTCCTAATGAAAAAGTTCATGTTCAATAAACTACAAGTAAAATTAAAAAAAATATAAGTTTAACTTAAACTTTTTAAAAATAAAAGGTAATTTGAATTTTCTCGAACCCTGGTATAAATAATCTTAAGAAGATGTTTTATAATTTATTAACACAACTAAAAAAATTACGAATTGAATAGGGTATTTACTTTTTGGATATTCCAAGCCAAATCATCTAGCCAAAATGCATTTCGACACCCAAGGTTGTCAAATTTTGATGAAACTTGGTGACTATATTGTAGTAATGGACATGAGTAAAAGTACCAACTTTTATGTTGTTGTGTTCATTAGTTTTTGAAATGCAGCACTTTAAAAATTCTTAAAAATGTGCAAAATATCATTGATAGTACATCTGGCAACAATCTATACTTTTACAACTTTTCCTATAACACTGTTAATTTTAATGATAGTGAGTTAATTTTTTTTTAAATTGTTCAGCATTCAATCATGAATGGAAATATATTGCTATATATATATATATATATATATATATATATATATATATATATATATATATATAAGATTTAAAGCCATAGAAATATTTGACGCAGTGTCTCCATAGCTATAAGCAAAGTTAAAAAGCTGATAGCTAAGAAGTAAGGACTGACACGCTATCCTGCAGGATACAGTGGAATCTGAGAGGAAAGACTAGCGCCCACTAACGAGAGGAAAACTAAACGGATTATATCAGAGGGAGCCGACTGAATGGATAACCCGACCGGCACGCTTTCCTTCCTTACCCATACACTGGCGTTCTTTCCGTGCGGATTCATCTTTCCTGCAGGAAAGAATCCTCGTGTATGGCCGGCTATTATCTCCATACAATTACCACTTTACCCAATAAATAGAATCTTGTTCTCCTATATTGTAACATTTTGCCTAAAGGTTATTTACTCAGAAGATTTAACGATATTCCAACAAAATTAAAATCTCGGAAAGATGTACTTCCTGTAACTGTACGAATTACTAATCCGCTGTTGGACAACAGCATTACGTAAGACTGCCTACTGACCTCTTTACGAAGGACAATAGGACCTTTTCTTAGCTCCGACTAAGGTGTATTAGTAATGCTTTCTAGGATAGAAACATTTTTTCTTCCGATCAGAGGATCGGAATAAAATGATAATATGCACTTTCTAAAATTACTTAAGACCCCGAAAAGGTTTAAAAAGTGTTATGAAGAAATATGTATCAAACCATGATCCACGGGAGATATATTTTGTTACTCGGAGAACATTTACTTGGAATTTTATCTTTCAATTAACGTTTCAAGGGCCTATTTCATAACTAACGTCCAATCCCTTCCAAGGTGCTAAAAATGGAAATATTTTATTGTACTTTTTAAAGTATTGTCTGAAGATACCGAGGCATGACGAGGATTTCTGGTCGAGAAGCCGTCACGGCATGCGTGCCTTCTTCACGAACCAGTTACACGGCGGTCAGTGGCCAATAAATTAGCACTCATGGCTCAGGCCACTCAGAAAGGAACCACATATAAACAATATAGGTTTGCAAAACTTATTTTAATCTGTATGAGTATTGCCAGTAACACGAGGATTGGTTAGTAACTTAAATATATATATAAATATATATATATATATATATATATATATATATATATATTTATATATATATATATATATATATATACATTTATATATATACATATATATATATATATATATATATATATATATATATATACATATATTTAAATTTTAACGTCCATTATTATTAACTGAGAATTTTGGGACGGGTTCTCTGTAGGTTACCACCCTTTACTAGCCAGGATTGGGCTGATACCTTTTCTTTTCTTCTAAAGAAAAGCCACCACCCCATAGTGGGAATCGAACCCACGACCGTTGGCGTGCTCAAGCCTTAACACTCCTTATATATATATATATATATATATATATATATATATATATATATATTATATGCTTGATGTTTATTTTTCGTCGCTGGGATGATATATTTAGATGGAACGGCATTTTTCTCCAGCGGTGGTACCACTCTTCCCTTGGCAACCACCGAGAAAGAAACAACAAGTACCTGGCTGACGAAGATGGAGATGAACCCATCGAAATATCCCAGGAAGAAGTGAAGAGGAGTACCACCGCTGGAGAAAAATGCCGTTCCATCTATATATATATATATATATATATATATATATATATATATCCAAAGTTACAATGTTTTTTTAACTTCAATATCAACTTTAAGCGACAGCAGTTTTCAAATCAATATTTCGGTAAAAAAAAAAAAAAGTCCGACTCGCAGGAACTGCAGCATCTTAGCGCGGTTCCGTTCATGTCCCTAGTGCCATTTGATAAGCTTAGAAAAGAAATAAACTTATTTTTTTTATATATCTCGTGAAAATTGTCAAAATCCTCTCGAACATCTCGAATAAAAGTGATATTAAGGCGTCAGGGACACCGACAGTAGCTAACTTTTACACAGAAGCGGAAATTACAGAATCTGGCTCTCATTCTAAAGCAAAGCTCTATAAATCAATACAAAATATGCCTAATAAAGCCTTTCTAGAGGATACAGAAGCATGGGCGTATATGAGGGGGGGGGCTGAGGGGGCTGCAGCCCCTCCCGAAATTTTGAATTGATGATAAAAACTTCTCGTAAAACCCTTAAAAATAAATTAAATAAGATCACTTAGTTCATAAAACATGCCTTACTTTATGGTATTTTATTTTACGTGCAATAGCGTTTTAGTTGCCTAAAACTATTCCAAGCTCTAAATACGCCCATGTACAGAAGGATCAAGAAGAAGTACACAAGATTGAGTAGAATACCCTGCCTAATATAGCCTATATAGAATAATATGCCGAATAAAACGTATCTAGTAAATACACAAGGACAAATAAAAGTCTTGACGAATAACAAGTCAAAAAAAAAAACTAACAAAACTAAAAACAAAATAAAACAAAGTTTAGTTGCCCAACTACAATAGAATAATATACCTAATTAAGTCTACGGAGTAGACACAAATGGACCAAAAACAAGTCTTGTGGAATATTGATTTTTTTCTAATTAAATACTTTTTATCAATATTTAGTATATAACCTTTGTTGAAAATTATTGATTGCTAATTGATGAATCGGTTTACAACTAAGTAGTCTTTATGAATATTTAGTATATAACCTATTTTTGGATCTGTGTTTTTGGGGTGCTCTCCGCCTAGGCTTTGTATTTGTGTCGGCAGATACCTGGGGTATATTTACAGCTCTTGAGGATTAACTCTTAGCAGGTAAATTTCCTGCGGCCCCATTGTGTTCTACGGGCATTGAACCGCCATATACGCTCATAGTATCTAACCGTTGTGAAGTTTATTTTTTGGATTTAGGACTTAATATACATATGTAGACTAAATCATAGCAAGAAGTAATCCTCCGTCGTCGGTTCTTAACTATGTAGACTCGCTAATGTTATCCAATCTTAGATTCATCGTATTTAAAATCCACAGCAAAAACACGACATTTCATCAGAATCCCCTGCTGAATAAAACTTATATAGAATAATATGCAAAATAAAGCCTATCTAGTGGATAAAAATAGAGGAAAAAAGCCGTTCGTGGTGGTAGAAAATCTTAAAAGTATTTCGCTCAGAAATCTCCGAAATATTGTCACTAATTTTACGTATCCTGTTTTATAGCCAAATAGATTTATATTCTATAATCAATTAGAAAAACCTACTAACAATAAAAAACTATGGGTAACAGATGAAAATAGGGAATACCAAGAATAATTCTAAAGAACGAAATCAACACCAGTACTGTAATCTAGATATTCATACGGCATCATCGAATTCTAACAAACAAAATATTGATTCTAATTATACGTATCCTGTTTTATTGACAAATACATTTGACTACTATAAGCAATTAAAAACACTAGGGAATATGCCAAAGAACTCAGAGTAGGAGCCTCGACAGTTTCAAGACATTTGAAGGAAATCGACAAATCCAAAGCTGACATTACTTCGCTTATTCAAAACTTTCTTTAGAACCTTTCTTGTAGACCATTTAGTAAGCTTTCGAATGGTAACCTTTCGCTTCCCAAGATTTTCAACCGTTTTCGAGATATTAAGAAATTATACGAAGTTCCCAAAACTTTTCATTATTTCTGACAACAGAAAATTGGTCTCATTTTACCTATCCTGTTTTACACACACATACATTTTCCTTACAAATACAACATAAGAAATTAAAGAAATAAAAAGCAATAAAAAACCAAGGGAAAGAGACAAAAATTACAAAAAGAACGACAAAAACCCGTTCGTAAGAACAAAACAGACGTATTTGAAGTTTTAAGCATTTATTTCTCCGATTGACATAACCTAATCAAAAATAGTTTTAGAATCATTTTTGTAGAGAATTTAGTAAGCTTTCAAATAGTTTCAATCCACTTACCACGATTTCCCAACCGTGTTCGAGATATTAATGAAAGTATACGAAGTTTCCAAAACTTTTCATATCTGTTCATAAAATATTTTATTCTAACCCTTCCTTAACTCCAAACGTAACATAACTTTCAACATATTAGTTTTAATGAAAGTAGAACATGCACATAATGTTTCAACTGAATCCCGTTATTCTAAGTACCCAAACCAAAAACGGTATTCAAAAACTATTTTTCCAATTTTCTCGACAACGGTTAAAGCTATCGCCTTGAAAATGGTTTCATTCGTTTTTCTAGCCCAAGAAGCCTATAAAACGAGTACTTACAAGCTTATGAACTCAAAAACGTAAGCGTTACGATTTTTTCTGCGCGAATTTCGCCCCAAACGCCATCTTCCAGTGGGCGGATTTTGCTGGTTAACGAACTTGACCTTTCAAATTGGACGACAGATTTTTGTACCAAATTTCATCAAAATCGGACCATTCGTCTTCTATTTAGAGAGCGAACAGACAAATATATATATATATATATATATATATATATATATATATATATATATATATATATATAAATAAATATATATATATATATATATATATATATATATATATACAAATTTGAACCACCGTTATTTTCGGTTTCTAGGGGTTCTGAAACGCAAAATTTTCTAGTCGGCACTTCCGGATTGTTTCATTGTATCAACCTTATAAGCGGGGTTCCTCCCTATGGGGGAGGGAGGAACCGCGCTAAAAGGCATCCGTCGAGTAATTGGGTCGCCACTGGCGAAGACAGAACG
The DNA here is from genome assembly GCA_946811695.1 of Gonocerus acuteangulatus. NCBI lineage: Eukaryota > Metazoa > Arthropoda > Insecta > Hemiptera > Coreidae > Gonocerus > Gonocerus acuteangulatus. Next base: position 128,885,357 of record OX328123.1, on the reverse strand, counting down.
TTTTGCTCAGCAAAGGCAAAGGCGTATTCCTTAAATATAGGATCGAAAACCGCGCAAATGAAAACATCGGTTAGTACTTCTACTAATGAAAAAATATTCATTAATAGCGTCTAACAAAAATATCGTAAAAAAATGTCTTATTAGTGCTACCTCTTCCACCTGAACCCTTACTGCGGATATGAATGATGCGACAAAAATAAAACAATAAGTCAATGCTAAAATACTGTCTAACAATCGAAGTTCTTTGTTGTGCATTATTCAGGGATTAGCAGAAAACACTCACAAATATTTCCAATAATTTAAGTCGTAGTCCTTTGGGTACAATTTATGTTTACAAAAGGGACTTCAAAATGAAATGCTTGGGAAGAAAAGCTTCACTGAATGTGATGATTTCATAAACAGACTGAGACAGTCTTATCTTGGGAGAGCAATGACATCATAACCTCCATGGCCAATGCGAAGACCTTCAGTAAAGCCGAAACATTCGCCAAACCTAGCGGTCTCCCACACTTTCATCATCCTCAAGGGTCATTGGTTACGGACTGCCCAAAGAAGGAAAAAAGTCTGGTTCGCAAGAACAGTCTTATCTTAGCGCAATTTCGTTCATATCCCTAGAGGCATTAGCATACGAATAGTAGCATTTATTGATGGGTTTTGACCTTCTGTGAAAAATATAAAACGAAGTCAGAAAGTAAAGGAAGATATAAGGCGCCACAAATGGAAACTGACGGTATCTTAAGCCGAAATTACGGTCCCCGCCTTCTCAACGTTCGCCTTACCATTACGTTTCCCATTTGTATACCTTGTTTTACAAACTACTCATTTTACAATGCAATGCAATTTAAAACAAGAAATAACCAAATAAAAAGTGAGTTAAGCAAAGACGAAAACTAACACTTTCGGAGATATAAGCGATTATTCCTCGGATTGACAACGCCCCATCGAAAATTACTTCAGAACCTTTTTTGTAGAGAATTTAGTAAGCTTCTGAGTGGTTACCTTCCACTTAACACGATTTTCTAACAGTTTAAAAAATATTTAACTTCCTTAACTTAAATGTAACCAAAATTTAAACATCTTAGTTAAGGTCGATTTTAAACTCATAGAAAATATTGATTGATTGAAGAAATTGAATCCAAAAACTCTAAGTATCCAAACCAAATAACGATTTTTTCCCACTTTTCTCGAATATGGTTCCAGATAACCCCTTGAAAATGGTTTCATTCGTTTTCCTGCTTTAGGAAACCTGTGAGAAGAGGACCTCCAAGCATATTAATTAGAAAACATAGGCGCTACAATTTTTTCGCGCGAATTTCACCCCAAAACCTATGTTCCGATAGACGGATTCTGCTGGTTAACAAGCATGAACATTGGAATTAGACGAAGGATTTTTGTACCAAATTTCATCAAAATAGGGCCATTTTTCAGCCAGTGGAGAGCGTAAATAATCAGATAACAATTTTTAAAAATACAAACAACCCATTATAAAAGGAACGCGATGATTTGTACATCTATTCATTGTAATAGATAAATAAATTATCAGACTGTGAATTTAAAATTGTTAGAACAATTTCATTAGAAATTATAACATAATTTACTGGGCTGAACAACAAATACTCACGTTCTTTATAACGGATTTCAAAACACGAAGATTACATACTCACAACCCTTCTTTGTCCAAATTTCTCACATGTCCTTTCTAAATCATACATCAATGATATTAAAAAGCTTAAAAGGTCCTCTCGAGAAGCATAACCGTACCCGAGAACCGTACTTAAACGAATGGAATTAATTTGATAAAGGAATTAATTTGATAAGGCCATATTGATTTTATATTTTCAAGAGAAATGTTACAAATAGGATGTTACAGAGTATGAATCACTCTAAGGAACACCCCAAGACAAAACTTGAAATCGGATTAAGCAAATGCCTTATGAAGCAAAGCACGAAACCTTCGTCCGGTCATCAGTGAACCAACAGACAGCCTGTACATACGAACCAGTCTGTAATCAAGTACATCGGACTCTATATCGATCAATAACATTATGCTATAAAAATAAATATGTAATGGAGATCATTTTCTTTATATATATATTTATTTATTTGAAATCTGTACAATTATAAAAGCACAATTATCAAGTTTGTTGATACAGATATCTATGTACAAATTGACAAAAATGAGAATAATAAAATAAAATAAAAACAATACAAAGTGTGAAAGTTTTAATGGTCCCTATAAGGTCAGAAATGTAAATTATCTCGGGCCACTGTCTCTTAAGCCGCCTGGGAGGATGGTCTGGGGGGATTGGGAAGATAAGGATAGACCTTCAGGATTAGGATGGTGAGACAATTTGGAATGGAACACTTAGAAACGGGTTTTAGCTAGGTCAAGGACAAATGGGATGTTAAGGTCATTGTGAAGGGTTTTGTTGGATACATAGAAAGGGGCATTTACAAGTTTACGGAGGACTTTTGACTGGAACGCCTGTATTCTGTTGAGGTTTGATGTTTTTGCAGTACCCCAGAGTTCAAGTCCGTATGTCCATATAGGCCAAATGATTGTTTTGTATATCGGAAGTTTGTTTTGTGTCGTTATCTTAGACAAGGGTCCGAGAAGTCGTCTAAGTAGTCCCTATCTTTTGTTCAGTTCTTGTCTTTGTAGTCTCGCGTGAGGGTTAATAAATAAAATGTAATAGCGTTCGATAAGAGAAGGCTTCATTCCGCCAAGGAGTTTTCCACAGAGAAACAGAAATTCTTATCAGTTAGGATAGTGAATCTCCCAAATGTAATAATACACGGCTCCAAGTTACAACTAAATACTAACAATGAGAAATGTATTTATTTAAATTTTAGCGTCCATTTATTATTAACAAAGAATTTTAGGATGAGTTATCTATTTATTACCACCCTTTTCTAGCCAGGATAGGGCTGATGCATTTTATTTTTCGAAAGAAAAGCCACCATCCCTAGTGGGAATTGAGCCCACAACCTTAGGCACGGAGTACATACGCCTTAGCAGTCACAGCCACCGGGCCTCCAGGAATTTATTTAGAAAGCGCTGAGCGCTTAACAATAAAATGTTTTAAACAGATGTTTTAGTTTATTGCAAAATTGCTCTCTGTAGCTGTGTAACGGAGAAGATTCAATCTGACTCATTGCAACTTAACGCTGTGAATATCGTATTATCATTAAGGTTACTAATTAAGAGTGGGTCTACCATCAGTCAACAATATTAATGGAACTTGATATTATGACTATAATAGTGGAGATGGAGATAGTTAGCCGTTGCAGTGGTACGCGTTTGTGTTGTGTTGTGCGGGAGTGAATATAATTTTTGGTTTCACGGTGAAACTTTCACCTATGTATACTGCATTACAGGAGGGGGTTTGGCAGGGTATTTGGTAAACGCTGTAATGGGATCTTAGAGTTTGGTGTACAATGTAGTAAGTTTGATAGTTTTTAACCCAAAGTTTTTAACAACACAAACGGACAATTAAAAACAAAGAAATCCACAAATCCGCCCTCGCAAAACACGCCATAACAAAAAAAAAACACAAATTCAACTTTGACGACACTAAAATACTTTCCACAGAACGAAACACCAAAAAACGACAGATTTCCGAATGCGTACACATTAACTTAAACCTCAATAACATTAATTACATAACCGACAAACAAAACATCTCCTCTACTTACTCCGCCGTCTTCCATAAATTGTCCTGACCTATTTTTATCTTTGTTCCCAGGCTCCAGACAATTTTTCTACTTGTGTGTCCCAAAATTCTTAACACCTTTTACAACATAGCAATTGACTTCTTTCATCTTCACCGACTTACCGCCTCCTCCTCCCCTCCCCCAGTCATAACTATAAAACCCCCTGTGTAGTTGCGGTCCCTCATACATTCAACCATGGTTACCTAAGTGTCTTCGAGGTCTTCTTCCCTCCCCTCTAGGCATTCTCTAGTGGTACGTATCTGTATATTGATTATTATAAATTGTATTCACTTATAGAATAGATTGTTTTTCTCACAATATAAAAAATGTTTAAAAAGTGTTAGTTTTTGTACTGGTTAGTTTTTGTACTGTTTACTTACCACTTTCTGCATGCTGTTTACTTTCGAACTACGGTAATTTCATTGTTTAAAAATAAGATTGGTTCAAATTTATTGTCATGATGTATATATTACGCTCATTTCTGCCTGTTTTTTTACTTATAAGTTGTATATATTTTTTTACTTATAAGTTGTATATATTTTTTAGCTGAAGAAGGCTGCCAATGTGCAGCCGAAACGTCCAATACAGATTTCTTCCTGAAGGTCTGACGTTTTTTTTCTCCTAGCCGAATCCCAACCATACCTTGTCTGCGTATGACTACAATAGTTGTTAAATATTGTTACATTTTTCATGCATATTAATATTTAATAGAAGTATCCCATTCTTCATTTTAGCGCGGGTTCTCCTCCCCTCTATACCGAGGAAACTTATGATATTGAACTCATAACGAAATCCTGAAGTGCCGAGTAAAAAAGTTTACGTTTCAGAACTCATAGATCCTGATTATAACGATGGTTTTTGTATATACATATATTTGTCACTTTGCTTTTTCACAGGCTGTTCCGATTTTTATGAAATTTGGTACAAAAATCTTTCGTCTAACTTCAAAGGTCAAGTTAATTAACCAGCAAAATATGTCCACCGGAACAAGGTTTTTTTAAACGAAATTCGTGCGAAAAAAATCGTAAAGCTTGCGTTTTCCAGTTAATATACCTGCAGGTCCTCTTTTTATAAATTGTCTATCTTAGGAAAACGAATGAAACTATTTTCAAGTTGATATCTGCAACCGTTTGCGAGAAACGTTCTTCAAATTAATTTTCGATTTGGCTACTAAGAATCGTTGGATTCAATTGAAATATTTTGTTTGAAATTTATCTAAACTAAGATATTCAGTTACATTTAGAAGTTAAGAATGTATTTAAAAATATATTTTATGAAGACAAGGTATAGTTGGGATTCGGCTAGGAGAAAAACGTCAGACTTTCAGGAAGAGATCTGTATTTGGACGTTTCGGCTGCACATTGGCAGCCTTCTTCAGCACTAGAGAATGCCTAGGGGGGGAGGGAGGAAGACCTCGAGAACAACTTAGGTAACCATGGTTGAATGTAATCATACATTCAACCAAGGACTAATCAATCAAATCTACTATATATTTGTCAAATACCACTCACTCACTCACTGACCTATCATCGCCCAGCCCAAACCGCTCAAAAAAAAAAGTGCTTAAATCTTCAAATTTGTTAGTTTTATGCTTTTCTACGGGTATTTGCCTCTGTTTACCTAAATTTTTAAGCGTTTTTTTTTTTGTTATGTACGTAGTAGCGTTAATTTTGGTCATATCTTATTTAACATAATATAAAAAATAATTATCGGCCCTGGTGAAGCACGGGTATTCAGCTAGTCTACTATATATTTGTCAAATACCACTCCCTCACTCACTGACTCACTCACTGACCTATCATCCCCCAGCCCAAACCGCCCGGCAGAAAATTTTGCATGGACACTGCCTATAGAACGTAGACGCTCGCTAAGAAAGGATTTTTTGATATTCGAATTTTTAGGTATTTTTAGAGGGGTTTAAAGTTTTAGTTGGTTAGAGCAGGCAATCCTAGGCAGCATGCGTTGTTAGGACGATAAAGAACAGCTGTTACCGCAAATTATCTATCTGCGGTAAATAATAAATAAATATTTTTAATTGAGGTTAATTTCCACTATGTTGGCAGTCCTTGAATTACTAGAAATAAACTGTGATTTTTTCCCTCATAGACTTTACGAATGGTAATGGTCCATCCGAGGTAATAATATCCCGAACCACATGACACAGAAATTTGAAATTTTGCACGGAAAATCCGTTTAGAATGTAAACACTCGCTAAGCAAGGTTTTTTTTTTAGGAATGGGACCATTTTTAAAGCGATTTCTGTAACCGTTTACGACAAAAATTGATAGAAATACTTGTCAACACTAATTTTCTGTTTTGGTATTCAGAAACGATGATTGGTTCACGTGAAACTTGTACGAGGTATTTGACATTCATCTAATCTAAGATATTTAAACGTTGGTATCGCTTGGAGGTAAGAAGTATATAGGGAAAAAATCGTATTAATAGTGATACAAAGTTTTCGAATCTCAGTATATTTTCTAAATTATCTCAAAACGGTTGGGAAATCGAAGTGGAAGGCGGCTATTCGAGAAGGTTACTAAATTCTTAAATAATAATAAGCTGTACATAATTATGTAGTAGCGTTAATTTTGATCATTCCTTATTTAACGCAATATAAAAACTACTTATCGGCCGTGGTGAAGCACGGGTAGTCAGCTAGTTCTGTATAAACATCAAATTCGAGGAATTTTACGAGTGAGCAATTGTTAAAATCATGCAAATACAAATAAATACTCACAAATGAAATTAAATTCACGTAGAGAAAGGCTCACCTGAAACAAGAAAATTATACTGTTGTAACACTATAAAATATTAAATTTATTAAGAAGAATGGATATAATAGCATGAGAAATAAAATTATTTCTATATGGTTTAAAATATTTTCAACAAATGGTAAGAGCAAATTGTTTATTTCCCTGGCGGAATGGTTCAGGAAAAGGTCCATAAATTAAATTTTAGTCTATCATAGACACAGAAACGCTTATAACTTATTAAGTAGGGGCATTCGTTAAAACCAAGTGCACCGTTTGTTTCAGATCAATAATATATCGGTGATTCAAATTTGTATGTATGTATATATATATATATATATATATATATATATATATATATATATATATATATATATATATATTTCTGTTCGCCCTCCAGACGGCTCAAAAATGGTCCGATTTTGATGAAATTTGGTACCAAAATCTTTTGTCTAATTTATTTAGTTAAATTTTAACGTCCATTTATTATTAACTACGAATTTTAGGACGGGTTATCTGTAGGTTACCACCCTTTTCTAGGCAGCATAGGGCTGATGCCTTTTCTTTTTTCTAAAGAAAAGCCACCACTCCTATTGGGAATCGAACACACGACACTTCGCTCGGAGTGTTAAGTGCTCACGCCTTAACCCTCACAGCCATCGGGCCTCCTTTTGTCTAATTTGAAAGGTCAAGTTTGTTAACCAGCAGAATCCGTCCACCGGAACATGGCTTTTGGAGCGAAATTCGGAAAAATCGGAGCGCTTATTTTTGGAGTTCTTATGCACGTGGTACTAGTTTTATGGGTTTCTTAACGCAGAAAAACGAATGGAACTATTTTTAAAGCGATATCTGTAACCGTTTCCAAGAAACAATAAAACGCCTACTTTTCCAAATTAATTTTGAGTTTGGGTGTTCAGAAACGATTAATTCAGTTGAAACTTGTCCCAGACGTTTGATATTCATCTAATCTAACATAGATAAATTTTGGTTCCGTTTGGAGTACAGGCATGGAAAGTTTTCGGATTTTCGTACATTTTCTAAACTATCGCAAACACGGTTGTGGAATCGTGGTAAGTGGAGGATAACCATTCGAAAGCTTACTACATTCTCTACAAATAAAGGTTCTGATAAACATAAAATAAAAAAAAACAAAAACTATGCCACGTCTTGTGTTAACAGACACACACACAAACCCATATATATATATATATATATATATATATATATATATATATATATATATATATATATATATATATATACTGGATCGATAAATATTTAATAATTACAACCCGAATAGCTTCATTCTTTCGCAAGCCACCGTCATTTTCGTTTGTGTAAGAAATACCTTTTTAAAGAATCCAGAAAGATAAACTCCTACATAATTAATTTTAATCAAACTAGCGATATTCACCGGCCATAGCCACGTTGAGTGCACCGGTTTCCGTTGATCACCAAAGTTAAGGAACGTCGGTGATCAACGGAATATATATATATATATATATATATATATATATATATATATATATATATATATATATATGAAATGAATTAATGAAGGGAATGATGGAGAAAAAAAACGTCCCAATGCATTAAATTCCAAATTGTGTTGAAAAAGAAGAAACGGATAACGTTGAATTGCAGCTTGAAATGATGATAACAATCAGGATAAATATCATTAAAACGATAACTTTAATCAGGTTCTTCCTTTGTTTAAAGACTGAGCGAATTCAAACTAAATATTTTGTTTTTGCTAGTCTACCTTGAATATGCATTGTGGCTCAGATTTTCAAAATGATTATTATTGTTCCATACCGACAAATTATAACATAAATGATTGGATGAAATTCAGATAATATAATTAGTCGTGGCAATCGAGATTGTTGTATAAAATAACGAAAGAATGTTACCGTCTAGGTAGGGGAATAATACCAGTAACAACACTAAACACCACGCTCTATTTCATTTCAATTGGAACAATTTTAATCGCAGTAATTGAAGTCTTACTTGCACCTCTTGACTTATAATAATCCCAAGTATCCCCCGTCAGATTTAGTTATTTATGGTCACAGTGTTAATGATGCCATCAGCTGAATATTTCTACAAATTTCAATTGAAGGGGTCGGGGCAAACTAGTGCCAAGCAACATTATTAACAAAAGTTAACTATAGCTGCTATATGTTGGATTTTATGTGGGACTATCAGTTGAAAACGGTTAGGGGCAACAAGATTAAGTAGCATACAGAGCACGTTGTCATATTTTAGTAGTATTTGCAACATACACGGATAGTCCCACATAATATCCAACATTTAGCAGCTAGAGTTATGTTTTGTTAAAAATGTTGCTTGTTTAACTCTTGTTGTGACGTATTTTTTCGTTAAAAAATACATGAACATAATAGACAACATAGAAAGGCTTTGTTTTATCAATATTACCTTAGTTACTCTCTCAGGCAGATCAGATTGTCGATTACAGAGGTATCGATTGCATATCCAGTTTCAAAACTCTTTTTGTCTTATGCAATTAAAATGCAGATTGGCTTGATGAAATGCCAGCCCCAGCACTCGCTCTTGGCTTAATTACTTTTCTACATTGTAGTAATGGGGCCTGTCGAGAGTGGCATATTCGAAAATAAAAATTAAAAACCTTTTGTTTATAAAAAGAAATAGTGGCGGGAATTCCTGGCTAATAACAAATAGGAAAGGGGTTGGTGGTGCGCTCCAAAAAAGTAAAATCGTTGCATAAATTACAATTTCAAACGATACGAAAAAAAAAGATGAATTGCATTAAAATGAATTACATGAAAAAATGAACTGCACCAGGGTGGCGGCCTAGGGGCCATGAGTGTTGGACATGTGCACTCGGTGCCTAATTTTGTTCTCTCTCCATATTCTATTCTTATATCACTTTATTAGCATGTTTACATAGCGAGCGTTTCCTGCTCTTTAATGAGAGAAAATGTACCGGAGAAGCGAACGGTGTAAATAATTTTTTTTTTTTACGGGATTTTTGACATCTAGGCCGGGATAGCTTAGAAAGGTTACCACCCTTCCTAAACATCCATGGTGGACTAGGGACAATTTTCAATTGGCCGCGAAATGAAAAAACGCAGCAACCACTGGACTTCGTTTGGGGAGACCCCTCGGTGCCAAATGTCGTGGGTTTGATTCCCTCCAGGGGTGATTACATTTCATACACTAAACAAAAACGTATCAGCCGTATTCTGGCTAGAAAAGGGAGGAAGCCCGTCGCATAAATATATTATGTATAGGCGGGCGGTCGATTAAACTTAAAAAAAAAATAATTACATTAGGTCATTTTAATTACTTTTTATGTAATCAAATTAGTTTATACACGTAGCTGTTTAGTATATTTGGAAGGATTATGCATATTGAGGAAGACAGACATTGTGAAATACTATTTTGACACTAAATTGTATTGTATTTGAAAATACAAATAGTATTTTCCAAAAGTGTACTTTTTTTATTATTTTATTTTTTGTAGATTTGCCAGAGAATTACATTACATTTTGATCTGTTCTAAAATTAATTGGATTCGATAATTTTTTTATTTTTATTTTGGGACTAACAATTCTTCAACATGATGTAACAACGAATGTTTAATGTTCGAAAGTCAGCTGGACTCGACTAACCGACAATAAATTACGTACAATTAAAACTACTACTCAGGAGTGGACATCCAGCCACCGAGACAACAGACGAGAAGAAATTGTACTTACTCGACTACGAATTGGCCACACTTGACTAACACACGAATGCCTCATGAAACGATTTGACAAACCAATGTGATATATGCAATACAGACTTTACTGTAAAACACTTACTTGCGGGGTGTAGAAGACGACAAAACCTAAATATCCCACATGGCATGTACGAATTATTGAGGGACAGCAGCCAGTACATAAACACAATACTGGCAGGACACTAAACTATACAATCACATTTGAAGACATCTGCTGAATAACCAGAGGCTTCCAGGCATATAACAGACATTTCCAAACCTCTGGTTATGGAAATAATTAAATTAAATACCCATCTTAATGCTGGTTCATTAGACCATATAATTAGACAGGTATCACCTTGAAGGAGTGAAATCGCAGTATGCGAATCACTTATAAATAAATAAAAAAAATAATGTTCGAAAGTGACTCTTCGAAATATCTTGAAGGTCGGCAAACAAATTATTTTCCAAATAGACAGGCTCAACATATCGTCGATACAAATGCAAACTAACGAATATGAAAAAATGCATCTTTCATTGTCCATCTTTAATAATTTCTGTTGGACTTATTTACGGCAAATTCTTCAATCTGACTTCACTCTATTAAAGGGAAAGTATTCCACTATCAAAAGGTCAAATCTGCCGACTATTTGGCTATCCAAAAAAAAAGTTATGACTAAATACTTTTCCACTCTGAAAAGTGGTGATTTTCATATTCGTTAGTTTGCTTTTGTATCGACGATATCTAATACCACTCCAACATAAACTACAAAAAAATGCATTAAAATATTTCTAGTCCCGAATCAAGCTATGCAGATATCATCTCAGTACGGTATTTTCCCCAAGTTAATTGGGCCCTTGTAAAGTACGTTATCCGTTACTTAAAGACAATACTAACGGAACATCTGGCGGAACAGTGAGTTTTCAACTGTGACGTGCTCCATGCCTTTCAGCGAGGAACGAAGCAATTCCTAATTGCATAGTTTCAGAGATAACTAGGTGTGGTTGAGAGAGGCGTAATTTAAAAATTGCATAAATCCATGTTGCTAATTAGCATATTGATTGACAACTACGATATTACAAATAGCTTATGATGTTTCCTTGGTTGCCCACTTCCGTTAATTGCACTCGATGCAGGACAAACTAGGTGTCTAGCACACTAACTCTCTAAGTCTCAAACTCCTGAAAAATATTGAGATAGTCAATGTGTTTTTTGTTTTCTAAAAATTTTGCCTTTTCAAAGGCTGGTGACTTCGTAACAATTTTGGAAGGTGTAATTTATCTAATTAGTGGACAATTTTAAATGAAAACAAACTGACTTTGAATCCTCACCAATGGTTCTTCATTTCTTCTGACCCACGGCTTGTTTCTTCAGTGCTGCCCATGTTTGAATACACTATAAATCTGCGGGATTCCTCCTCGGTGCTACAGGTGCAGGTGAAGAAAGCTTCCACACCTTAAGAAGCCGAGGCGGAATCCCAGCAAAGTATGTTGGAATGAAACATGGACATCGCGTGAGAAGACAACAGTATATATAACGAAAACTTTCATGGTAAACAAAAAACACGTTTTACATGTGCGTCCAACATACATGCTTAGATAATTTCCGGGGAGGCATGTGAATTTGTATATTCTTGTTTTTGGAAATAATTATTTCTGGCAAAACTAATTTCTGAAAAAATAAAATACAGTTAACGTCTTTACGACGAAAGGGATTTTTACACAATTTTAAGTCAGACTTACTCCTCTTTCTGTGTTTTTCAATAAGATTAAATAGGGTTAAAACCAGGAATCGAAACAGTTATTTTTTTTTATCGAAAAACGTAAAATGTAACTGTTAAAACAACTTTTATTTTATAAGTTAAATTATAACTGTTAAAAAAACTTTTATTTAAAAGTTTTCAGAGTAAAATTTATTTAGGAACTCCTAAAATTATGTAGGTACACGAAAATAAAAGTTAATAAGAAATCAGGGATTAGTTGGGATTTGGCTAAGAAAACATCAATACGATTTTTGTAAAAATCTGTATTAAGGACGTTTCGGCTACTCATTGGTAGCCTTCGGAAGCAATGAAGTGCCGGGGGGGGGGCAGAGAAAGGCCAATAATAACACTTAAGTAACCATCGTGAAAATATACCTGAGTATATATAGGACTTATCCTACACCCCCAGCCCAGCCACTGAAATAAATGTTGAAAGAGCCTTTTTAATCCTAAAGTATATACTAAATGATTATATATATAATAAACTAGCTGAATACCCGTGCTTCGTCACGGAAGATAAGTAGTTATTTTATAACGTTAAATAATGCATCAGAAAAATTAACGCTACTGCATAATTTTTTGCAGTTTATTACAGCATGTTCCCCTTCATACTATATGAAGAAACAGATTAATCAAGAGATAACCCGTTATCTATAGGTTTCCAGCATGAGCTTATATGAGGCGGGCCCCCCGAAATTTTGATTTGATGGTAAAATGTGCCTTAAAACCCTTAAAAATAAATTAAATTAGATCATTTCATTTTAGTTGTAGTAGCGTTTTATTTGCCTAAAACTATTCCAAGTTCTAAATTGTTAGTATTCCATACCCCGGAAATGCTCTCAGCCCCTCCAAATTTATTTCGTATATACGCCCAAGGTTACCAGTAACAGCAGCGTAACCAAAACAGGTTAAATTTTGTTATCAATAATAAAGGTACATTAAAATTTATGTTTGTCACACGTCATTTGGAAACATCTATTATATTTGCGAGCATTACCAAGAGGTGTTATGGCTGGGGATGCTGATGGGTAAAGAGGCTTTGCTAGGGTTGGGGATATTATTACCTCGGATGGACCATCACCAGGTATAGCGAAAACTCTCTAGCGAAATGAAGCGCAATTAAAATGGTGATTTTGTCCCTCAAAGCGTAAACTCAATGAGGCACAATTTATTTCTAGTTTTTAATTCAAGGTATCCCATCATAGTTTAAATTAACCTCAATTATTATTATTATTAAATTTTAACGTCCATTTATTATAACAGAGATAACCTCAATTAAAAATAATGCTATGAAATAGATACAGTACGTTAACAGCTGTTCTTTTATCATCCTAGCAACGCATGCTGCCTAGGCTTGCCTCCTCTAACGAACTAAAACTTTGAACCCCTCTAAAATACCTAAAAGTTCGAATACCAAAAAATCCTTCCTTAGCGAGCGTCTAGGTACATGCTAAGGAGAGTGTCCATGCAAAATTTTTCTGTCGAGTGGTTTGGGCTGGGGGATGATAGGTCAGTGAGTGAGTGAGTCAGTCAGTGAGTGGTATTTGACAAATATATAGTAGATGGTGTGTATGTTTTTACTTATGCTTCAAAAAATAATAATTATTAAATAGACTCTTTTTCTAAGTTAATAATAATATAACTTAATAAATAAATAACTTTAATAATATAACTTTAAATGCATAACTCTTTATTTCACATTTGCGGAAGTATACCAACAATTTATTTTCCTAATAACAGTAGGAGGAAACCGTTTGTAGATATACATAAGAGAAATTGTTCCTGCTTGTCTTGTTGCTTTCTTATCTGGATGGCGCCTCTTAAAACGATTGGTTGTATTGCCAAGATAGTCCTTCTATTACATAGTATATATGAGATTCGCATTGTTATGCTCTTCGGCGACATACAAAGAACGGTTGATTCACCACACGTCCAGACGAACAATGCTCCTTCGGTTGAAGGCCATACCTATGATCTGTTCCAGGATGTCACCTTTGAAACTGAATTCCTTCGTGTTTTTTCCTGCATTCTTCTCATGGATTGTGAAGGAGAATTTTCTATATTCGGAAATCACCAACTTTCATTTCTAGAGAACCAGTTATCTATTCTTCCTTTGGCAAATAATATTTTTTTCAACAACTTGGGTAAAGTTCCCGGATTTTAGTAGTGTCTTTAAAGTATGCCAAAATAATTTAGATTATTTAAGAAGAAGAATTTGATGGAAATAGTTCCTTGATAAACTCCAGGAATTTTTTTTTACATGGTGCCTTATAATTGATTAAGAAAAAACTGTTCGGCAAGAAATAATGGCTGCCAGAGGTTTGATGGAATTTCTGTATTCTATCATGTAGTTCCTCAAGTCATGTTAGAAAAGCTGACAAGATGTCTTGAAATACTCTAGAAAGCATTCACATGCACCAAGGACTCGTGGTAATTACCCCAGTTGCCCTTAGTACTTGGCGAGTAGCTGAATAGTGATTTTTAAAACAATTTTGTGGTGTCAGGTCATCTTCAATTCTTCAAAAGTCAAGTTAGTTTCAATTAGACCTGGGCAATACTGGAATAATTTATTCCTTAAATAAATAAAATGGTTATTCCTGAAATAATTATTTCCGGAATAATGGAAATTCTTTAAATGTTATTTCATCGTTAAATAAAACAATATTCATCAAATAACTAGATGTATTTATTCCTTGAATAATTATTTGAAAATTTTATCATTCTTTGAAATAAATCAACATAATTCTAAAGGCTTTATTTCTGAAATAACTATTTGATAAATGATATTTCAGTATTTTTTATTCATGAAATAAATTATTTCACTCAGATGCAAAATAATTATTCCCGAAATAACTTCATCATGAAATAACGTTTGTAATGGATGAGAATAATGCGAATGGTTAATACTACCAGCAAAACACGAGTTAAGGAGATAATCCTTTTAACATTATTATTGGGGTCTCCCCCCGTGGTCTAGTGGTTAAAGCCTTAGATTCTCATGCAGGAGATGGTGGATTCGATTCCCGCCGGCAGGAATTTTCTCATCTAACGGCTCGTTGAGAAAATTCCTCGCTGCAGTTTGGATGTTGGCGATAATGGCCCTGATGTCGATGGGTCGTAGAAAAAAAAAGCGGTGCTAACGTGTTAAATCAGTCTTCAATTTTTTTTTTTTTTTTTTTTTTCTTTTTTTTAAGCCTTATCGACATCTAGGCCATTATCGCCAACATCCAAGGTGGAATTTTCTCAACGAGCCCTCCCAATGAGGTGGGAATCGAACCCTCCCAAAAAAAATTGAAGACTGATTTAACACGTTAGCACCGCAATTTTTTTTTTTTTTTTTTTTTTTTTTTTTTTACGCCCCATCGACATCAGGGCCATTATCGCCAACACAGCTCTTAATATTTTAAAAAAGTATAAAATAAATTATTTCTGAAATAATATGTTAAGGTTATTTCATGATTTATTCCGAAAATATTATCTACTATATATTTGTCAAATACCACTCACTCACTCACTCACTCACTCATCTATCAACGCCCAGCCCAAACCGCTCGACAGAAAATTTTGAAATTTTGCATGGACACTCCCTATATAACGTAGGCGCTCGCTAAGAAAGGATTTTTTGATATTCGCATTTTTAGGGGGGTTTAAAGTTTGAGTTGGTCAGAGAAGGCAAGCCTAGGCAGCCTGCGTTGCTAGGACGATAAAGAACAGCTGTTACCTTACATTATCTATCTCTAGAAATTAACTGTCCCTCATAGAGTTTTAATTGCGTTTCTTTTCTGCCTGTCCCCGTCAGATAGGCTTGCATATTTTTGGAGAGTTAAACCGAGACACATTAATATGGGATGGGCATACCAGGGGGGGGGGGGATAAAAAGAGTACAAATTATAAGCAAAATGTTTGGTGAGTTTTAAGCCTAGCAAGTAACGGGATGGGGGGATCCTGAACTGTTAGTCTACCCAAACCTTAAAAATAAGAACGGAACTTTTTTTGCTACTTGATTTTCTTAAAAAAATCTCTCAGCCAAATAGTAGTGTCTGGCAGCTGGCAGCGCTGTGAAGGTAGTTCCAGCGTTTTACAGTTAGATTACTTCTCATTTCTTTGACACTGTGAGCAGTAGTAAAAATGTTAATTGTAGAAAAGTAACCGATTTAAAAAAGATTCTTATAAACATGAATTCATTACTTTTCACATCTTACAGCCTTTTCCGGGACATTGATAAAATTGGGCGGGACACCGAAACAATTGCAAAATACCGGGACAGTCCCGGTCAAACCGTGATGTATGGCATATCCTTAGGTTTTCCAGGCGAGGTAATAATATCCGGAACCCTTGCACAGCCTCCTCGCCTATAACCTTAGTAATACTCGTAAATATATTGGGTGTTACCATATGACTTCTTGGAAACATAAACTTTTAAATTTTAACGCCCATTGAATAAAATATAGTATGACGGGAACCGTGCTGTAATAAACTGCACAGAATTGTATAGTAACGTAATTTTAATGAAACATTATTTAACACAATAAAATAACTACTTATCTGCCGTGACGAAGCACGGGTATTCAGCTAGTTTCAAATAAAATATGCCCAGGTCTAGTTTCAATACACTAACTTGACCATGAAGTTTTGAAGACTGATAGACAGATATATATGAAAAACCTTGCTTGAATTCTACGAAAACCTGACAGGCATCCTTTGCTGTGTTGAATATGCTTATTATAATAATAATAATACAAACTTATTCATTCGTTGGAAAAAGTTTATGTAAAAACGATCGGCAAAAGAATTCCTTAATTTTTTTTTAATATTGTGCTTCGAATGAGGTCTTCCCCAGGGAGTTTCTAACCCTTTTTTTTACAATAACAAATCCAATTGTTAGCGGCTGGCAAAGCAGTGGAATGTTTTCCTGTTCTAGATTATACGGTTCTAGCCTAAGTACGGCATTTTCGATTGAAATACTTTGCAGTGTAAATACTGTGCTGTATTTTTTTTTTTTTTTTTTTTTTTTTATATCGGTAATAGCGGTCGTTTGCCCGAGGGGGAACGATTGTGGTCAGTCCTAGCAGTCTCTTAGTTTTCCGACAAATGTTGTTGTTGTGTACAGCTCCGTGAAAAATTGCCGGTTTATTTGCGAACGCTGTTCTTGAGATTTGTTTTTAAATTACAATTTAGATTTTTATCACCGCGGAGTATAACCGTTTTATGTGAATATTATTGTGTTCAATAGTGCATGGAATTTTATACGTGTTTAATAGATGTAAATACTGCAGCCAGCATCGTCCGTTTATTATTGATTTCTTGCCTAGGATAAAGATCACATGTTCATTTATAAGTCTGTAAAGAGTGTTCTGATGTTCACAAAGTGATGATTACGAGAGATGGTTAGAAAAATAAATTCAGCTTTATGAGATAAATGATAAACTATTTGAAGGCCCGGTGGCCGTGAGTGTTAAGGTGTGCGCACTTAACACTCCGTGCCAAGGGTCGTGGGTTCGATTCCAACTATGGGGTGGTGGCTTTTCTTTAGAGTCATCAGCCCTATCGTGGCTATTAAAAGCTGGTAACCTATAGATAACTCGTCCTAAAAATCTTAGTTAATGATAATGGACGTTAATAAATAAACTATTTCAATGTACAAAATCAATGCCGAATAAGTATGGCACTGTAAAATAATCGAGCAGAATACCGGTTTTCTCTGGGGCTATCACAAATATTTCAGGGTTGTATTGTCTATGTACACAATAAAAACAACCTTGCTCCGCTCACAGCACTACAAGGTATAAATAATTATTCGTAATAATAATTTAACATTCATAGTATGTATAACAAATTACGGATAACAAGCTATTTCTAATAACAATGTTAATAAATAAATAGTGAAAAAATTTGTTGTATTGTCTAGTAGATTTGTATAATTTTTGTTTTTGTTTTATCGCCTGAAAGACTAACTACTTAAGATACATATGACCTTTGAAATATGGTTATTACCAGGTTCTAGATTTGCAATCAGAATATTGTTTTTATCTATTCTTTATTTGAACTATTACGACCTGGAAAAGTAGGATTGTATGAAGAAATATCTCATACATGGTATGCCGCATATGCTGCATAAAAAAAAAAAAAAAAAAAAAAAAAAAAGTATGCTTTAGCGTTCTCTTTTTACAAACGTGTTTTATTGTAATTCGCAATTACACATCTCAAACATAGTGTTTTATTATTTGACACGGTTGGTTGGACTGATATAGCCTCTCTCGCAGGAATGATAAAAAGAGATTGCGGTTAACATCCACATATGGTGTACGACAGCAGGTCTGTTGCGTGCCTCTTCATCCTCCTGCGAAACGTTTCAAAAGCCTAATCCGGCATCAGATTATAGGAGTACGTGCTCCTTCTCTTGGTATGCAACCAAAAACATTCTAGTATGATAACAAAAATCCTTAAGGAGAAAATCGTACTTGCCATTAATGCGAATGGTGGTTCCATATCCAAGATGTATAAATTCTTTTTGTGGGTAAATATTCAGAGAATGGATATAGTGTATCCAGCGAAATGAACAAAAGGAACGTGCCGACTAGAAAATGGTCGAATTATTTCAGATTTGTACATAATATTGATCTAACCGGGGAAACTGCAGAAGTGTACTTTGAGATTAACCTCATAAGCGAGTTTCCTCCTTATGGAGGGAGAAAGGAAGCTCGCTAAAAATGCAATAAGTGAAAGGTTATCAAGATCTAGGCTACCTTGTATCATTCAAGGGCAAATTCGTAAAGATGAAGGGCTTCGGGTTGGGTATAATATTGATCTTTGAAATGAATGATGAATGATAGCTTCCCAATAGACACGAAGAAGAAACTCCTGAGTCTTTTAGGTAAGATTTAGTTCTCACTCTCAATTAACTTATCAAAACATTTAATATATTTTAGAAAAATGTTTCCAGAGTTCTTGATATCAGTAAACGTTATAACATAAGAATTAATGGCGATAATGACCTCAGCAGTCGATGCACGGGGGGAAAAAAATAAAAATTATTATTGGAATGTTGTAATATTGTTTTTTTTTTGTTTTGTTTTTCTTTTTTAAGGCATACCAACCTTTTAGGATATTAACGCCACAGACGTTAAATGAAGTTTGGAATTTTATTTTATATATTTATGCTTGTATTAGCTGTTATTAAGCCTTTATGTGATAAATTATTGTCTTCAAAATGATATATTATTGAATATTAGAATTTTTAAACTTATGTTACTTAATTTAAATATTAATTGATAGTTAATTTATGTACCTTGAGCAATGAGTTCTGTTTGTTGCACATAGGCAGGTTTTGGTTTACTTACACCCCGGACCATGTGCCACAACAATCATAGATTATTTAGAAGTTGTGTGTATTCTAAAAAATTAAATACATTTTTGATCTTAGTTGGGCCATCACCCATATCTTCACTCAAATTACCCGTGAGCTCAAATTTTTAAAATTGCATTTATCAGTAAAATGCATATTCTATTAGAACAAGGTTAGAAAATATTGTTGTTTGAAATAATATTTTTTTTCAGAGCGGAATTCGTTGCTCCCATACTCTAAACTACTGTACTGCTGCTGGTTTCCTTACTTTTTTTTTTTTTTTAATGAATATTTTAGTAAAACAAGATAAGTAAATGGGAAACATAATCGTAAGTGTCCTAGAGCGAGCGTTGGAGACAGAGGAGTCATTTTGGCTTAGGTTATTGTTTCCTGTACCCTGCCGACAATTTTGCTTTTCTTTGAGATTTTGTAATAATTTTTCACACTTTTCAAGAAAGATCTAAATAAAACTGTTTCTTTTCCAAGCTTTTCTAAATGTCAATAGGAATAAGATGGCGCAGTTCCGGAATATGATATGTATTCTACTGGTTCCTTTATCGAGGAAAGTGTTTACAAAGCTACTTCAAAATTTGTGTACTAATATTGCATATAAAAGTAATAATTTATGCAACATCCCCTATTATAAGGTATGTTAGCTTTGGAAATAATTACAACATACGTTCCACCAGAGAAGACATGTTAGGAAAACGCAGAACAAAGGGATTATCTAATTTCCATGTAGGGAAATAGGATGGTAAAAGCACTTATCTTTTCAGTGACCTCCAAAAATTATTCCATTCATTTGAGCAATAGGTGTTATATCACCTGAGAATTTAATTTCATAATTCTTTTGTGACGTAATCATAATATCTACGATTGAGTTAGTTTTTAAATTTAGAAAACCCTTAGCTCTAGAAATATATTATAATGTTCGTAAATTTAAAAAAATATATTGACATTTCCTGACGTTTCGAAAAAGTCACAATGTCCGTGGTCACAAGTAGTTAACCATGGATTCGACATATCAAACACTTCACTCCCCGGCGCACAGTGGGGCCAAACGACATTTCGTGTTTCAAAAAAGGCTACAGCCTCGAAATCTCTGATTTCAATGAATTTTTGAAAAAAATTAAAATTAATAAAATGTAGAACAACTCTGTCTGGCCATATTTTTGTTTTTCGTTTCCCCTGTTTATTAAATTACGTGTAAATAATTCACGAACTTAATTGAACATAAAATAATATTTTATTTTTCATCTAACTTAATATCAGCACTGAGATCGTCGAAATTAAACATTCAAATCCTGATTAGACATAGAAGAAATCAAAATCTATTTTCAAATCATCCAAAAATCATATTATTTCAATTATCACATTGGTGAATTAACATAAATTCACATTTTGAAGATGTCAGTCTCATTTTTTCTAAGTATAATCAGGATTTGAATGTTTAATTTTAACGATATCAGTGCTGATATTAAGTTACAAGAAAAATAAAATATTATTTTATGTTCAATTGTAAAAATTCTTAAATTATTTACACGTAATTTAATAAACAGAGGAAACGAAAAACAAAACTCTGGCTAGACAAAGTTGTTTTAAATTTTATTATCTTTCATTTAAAAAAAAAAAAAAAAAAAAAAAAAAAAAAAAAAAAAAAAAAAAAAAAAAAAGTCCGTCACGCAGGAGCTGCATAACTAAGCACTTTCCTCAGAATTTGGGTAGTGTAGACTGCTTTCCAGAACAATTTGCTTAAAATATCCTACATAAATAAAATAAAAACGTGAATAGTTCTCATTTTGTAATGAGTAACTGATCAATTATTAATTTGCATCCAGAGTTATGTTTACACATGGTACCTACTACACTACGTAATAAGTACAAAAATCCTCATATTATCGTATTTTGATCTAACGCAGGAACAGGATACAGTCGCTCTAGATACAAAGCGCTCCTTGCGGCGGCTTTGTGAACCTACGTCTGCCGGCTTTTCTATTCAAATATATTACAAATTAAACCCCCGCTTTCCGATTGACCGATTCAGCTCATTTTTACAACACTTCTTTCTCATGAGTTACCCACGACGTATACCGCGTTTCGTTACAATACAGCAGAAATTACGACCGGTATGTGTATATTAGGAATTTGGGTCCGGAGTAAACCCCCCCTTCTAATGAACCGATTTAGTTTATTTTTACAACACATATTTACCTGTGGATTAGCACAACGAATACCGAGTTTCGTCGAAATATACCAAAAATCACGGCTGGTAGTGGCGAATTGGTATTGTGGGTCCGTAGTAAACCCCCCCCTTCTAATGAACCGATTTAGTTCATTTTTATATCTCACTTTTCTCTCTATATTAACACTACGAATACCAAGTTTCGTTGAAATATAACAAATATTACGGCTGACATAGTCAAATAAGTGTTTTTGGTTCGGGGTAAACCCCCCCTTCCGGTGGACCGACTTTGGTGGTTAACGAACTCGTTCAATCGTTTGCTAATTGAATGCTATATACCAAGTTTCGTGACGAAAAAACAAAAACTCTGGCCGCTATCGTGTTAACAGACACATATATATATATATATGCATATATATATATATATATATATATATAAATTTTAACGGGGGTCATTTTCGGTGTCTACTAGGTAGGATCGATAAAGATTTGAAGAAATTTTTCAAAAATTCCGTCATGAGTCCAACCTCAATAGCTACTTTCCTTCGGAGGAAAGTGCTAAAAAAAAAATGCATTCAAATACGAAATGTCGTTTAGACCCCTGTGCGGCGCTGTAGTGTTTATTCAGTGCGCTCTTAATATTTCTAATGGGCGCGAAATTGAAAATCATTTGAAATGAATTAACAACAGATGGGCCAACCGCGAAAGCCTGTGGGCCGCATCTTGAGTACAGCTAATACATACTGCATAAATGATATGAAGTATTGACGATTTTAACACGTGGGAATGGCTGTATGTTGTATTTACTTCCAAAGCTGACTTACCTTTAAATGTAGATGTTGCATAAATCATTACTTTTAGTGTAGATGGAGATAGTTAGCCGCTGCAGAGATACGAAGACAGGTATAGTTGGGATTCGGCTAGGAGAAAAACGTCAGACTTTCAAAAAGAAACCTGTATTTGGACGTTTCGACTGCCCAATGGCAGCCTTCTTCAGCTAAAAAATATATACAACTTATAAGTAAAGAAAATATATATGTACAACTAGTAAGTAAAAGACAGGCAGAAATGAGCGGAGTATATGCTCCGCTCATTCAGATTTCTTTTTGAAAGTCTGACGTTTTTCTCCTAGCCGAATCCCAACTATACCTGTCTTCGTATCATTACTTTTATTTACCATGTAAGCAAACCACATAACTCAGTAACCCAACCACTAGAATGAATAAAAATTATCGTCTCTTTTAAATGTTTTTTTTTTTTTTTTAATCAGCTGACTTTTATCTAAAACATTGTTTTCCCTAATTACTTTTGAATAATACATAACGGGTTTCATTACAGCAACCATTACGGTCAGTTAATCATTTGGTTCCGGAGCAACCCCCAAGTCCTAACGACCAATTTTCTTAATATTCGTAACATCTCTATACATTCATAAGCTCTGTAAAATACGTAGCGTTTTTCTTTGGAAGAAAACAAAATTACCCCCGCTGTGCGCACATTCTGGAGAAGGCCAGGGTATTTCTTTCCGATAGTATTGCTAATCATATCACCTCTTATGATATCAAGAATAGTCCTGGAAACCGTGGGCGTATATAGAAAATAATTTGGGAAGGGGCTGGGAAAATTTCAGGGGGGGGCTGAGTCCATTTCCGGTGTATGGAATACTAACAATTTAGATTTTGGAAGAGTTTTAGCCAACTTAAACGCTATTACACCCAAAATAGAATATGTTTTATGAACTAAATGATCTTATTTAATTTATTTTTAAGGTTTTATGAATTTTTTACCGATCAAATCAACATTTTTGGGGAGGGCGCTGCAGCCCCCCCCCTTATATACGCCCATGCTGGAAACTGTATTCTGAGACGCAGTAAATTGTGTTTTAAAATAATAAGACTCAGCAAACAGTTTCTTCTTCATTTTCATCAGAAAAAGAAAATGGAAATACAAAACTCAAACTACTCAAAAGACAAAACAGTTATATCGTTTTATCAAAATTGTGCCCCAAAGATTATGTTGAGTGCTGTAGGCTTCCTCGAGGTGGTCGTAATCTGGTTTTCCTCCCCAGAGTTCATACTCATATTTAGGCAATTGTTTACCATAACTCTATCTGGTTTCTTCAGGTTGTTATACTATAACAACCAGAAGAACTATAACAGAATACCAGCGAACATGTGTAAAAGAAGGGGTGTCACCGCTAGTGATAGAAGCCTGTCTTATAGATCAAATTGTAATCTAACTTTTTCTTTGACATTTGAATAGACACTTTTTATAACACGTAGTAGAGCAAATTAGGAATAATGTTTTTGTGCTTACTGCGATAACTGTGTTTCTTAAGTATACAAGGAAGAAGAAACGTGCCAAGAGAGAGGATTCATGGAAAGGACAAAATGAGCCGAGCGTGGGTGCATTCAGTCAGGCAAACAAAGGATGTACAGTTATACAGTAAGGGGGCAGTGAAAGTTTCTTGCTGGCTCACCTCTCCTCTCTCAGGGAGCACCTACTGAAGATATCGGTTACAACAAGTCAAAGAATAGGTGGGAATCGGATAAAACAAATCTATATTTTAAGCGAAGTCAAGTGATGGTTGGGATTCGGCTAGGAAAAGAAAACGTCACATAGCAAACGATTCAGCGAGTTGGTTAACCAGCAATATCGGTAATCGAGTCATTCATGACAAATATAAATGACTAAACTATCCCTGTTTATTTTGAATTTATATAGGTTATTTTAAGCAAATTACACGGGAATGCAGCGTACACTACCACCATTCTGAGGAATGTTGCTAAGTAAGGCAGCTCCTGTTTAATGGATGTGTCTGATTCGATTTGGAAAGCTTAGAATATAAATTTGTGATTACCTTTGAATCGAAAGAAGCCAACACTTCCGAATCTTCGGATACCGTTTTTAAAATTTATGAAATAACCTTCCACAAATTACGATTTCGCTACTCTTTTCCAAATATTTAAGAATTCATACTATTAGTCCTAGACTGTTCTTGTCTATTGACAAAATATTTTGGTCTTAATACTTTCTCTGCTCGACATGGAACCAACATTTATAAATGTTAGATTAGACAAATTTAAAACTGTAAAAAATTGCATTTCGTCCATCGTTTTCGCTGAAGGTTTCCTAAACAAAAATTCATTTTTTCTTTTTTTTTTTTATATTCACTTTATAAAAGGGTTAAGGATATAACCTTTAATGTCATTTTATTCTATTCCTCAGGGCAATATACTTATGAAATTTGTTCCCGGAAGGGTATTAACGTAAAACCGTGGCTAAGTTTACGCAGTCCGATGGATAATGTGTTAATGGTTTTATTGGTATTTATGAATCTTTACGAGACCATTTCCCTTCTCAGTAGAGCCGGTAGGATGTGGCATGGTTTAACGGTCTAAAGTGACCTTGGTAGAAGCCGTTCTTGGCCCCCTCCACCTGCTTCCACACTCCTATTGAAGGTCGGAGGTAACTCTTCATAATGGCAAAATTTCACCCAATATAAGTAATGTGCTATTAAAAAGTTCCTAAAGAGAGAAAAACTTCTTAGGAAAAGCAACATATGTATTGTTATCTGAATTTTCTCACAAAAGGAGGAAAACCAAGTTCCTTGTTTTTTTTTGTTTTTTTTTTCCTTGTTTTTCATTAAATGTAATGTTTCTCGTTTAATTAAACAGGCCACAAAAGACATGGTCTTTACCAAACACTAAACCTACCATTTTCAAATATTTTGATTGGAATTAGTAATAACTTTTACGGAAAACCTAAGTGCTCCAATTTTGTTCGTGCGAATATCGTCCAAAATCCATGTTCCGGTGGACGGATGTTAAGTTAACGAATTTGACTTTTCAAATCAGACAAAGCATTTTTACACCAAATGTCTTAAACATTGCTAGATACATCCCCTCACAAAATTTAACAAATAATTAAGACACACGGCGTTATTCAAATTTAAACCACCGTTATTTTCGATATCTATGAGCTCTGAAAGGTAAAATCTTCGAGTTGGCCTTATCGGGTCGGCGTCACAAGCGCGGTTTCTCCCGATGGAATGAAGGAGGGAGGAAACGCGCTAAAAAAATGTTTAAAGTGGGGAATTCGGAGAAGGACGGATCTGTAAAATTTAAGAATAAGAACAAAATATAATAAAATACATAATATAAAATACATAACATTTTCCAGAAGTAAAAAATTAAAGGTAAGAATGTATGGGTCTTTTTGTGAATGTATTTAGAAGAAAAAAGCCTATATAAAATTTAATAAATCTCGAAACATCCGAAAAGCTTTCCAAAGCTACCGCGCTTAAGAGTGACTGAATGAGATACTCTAGCTTCTTTTCATGAAAAAAGAATTATTATATTTATTCCTACATTAAAATACAATGTAAAATTCTGGTCCTATCTACAATAATCATATTTAAGTAAGAGAATATAATAGAACAATTTTTGAACTTCTTTCTATATTTAAGTGGGGAATTTTGACACTTCAGAGAGTTTGCAAGAACCGGTCTGAGAAATCTTAGTTTATAGGCCAAAAGCCAAAACAACAATAATAACGGTCAGATTAAACGCTAATAATTCCGCGAAATGGTTGAAATTCACTAGTATAAAATAACTGGAGTATCTGTATGGCTTCCCCGTGAGTATATTACCTTGCCCTATGTAAGATATCTGGAGCTATAGAAGCCTCATAGGATCTTACATCCAAGGGGCATGTAGGTCGCTGGAAGTTCCCATTTCTATCTATAGGGCTTCCTAAAACTGAAGATATTTTCATTTAAAACGCCCAAAACTTTCATAAAATCTAACTTGAAAATTGAATAATCTTTCAAAACGACTCTTGTCCCGCCTACATGAACACAGGAGCTTACCTTCTGATTTTCAAATGTGCCTCTTTTCCAAAACAATATTTGAATAGAAAATATATGAAGAAGCATATTTTCCCAAGGTTCTGAGCGTTTTAATTGTCATAATCAACTGAAGATCTAACGAGATGGTCATAGATTCGGAAAATGAACAGGAAGGGGGACCCATAAAAGACCAAGAGGAACTTTAATGCGTTATTCTAGAGTATTGATTCTACACAATTTCTGATTATTGTAAATTTCTATTTTTTAAATATTATTTTCGTTTTTGTTTTTTTTTTATTTACTACTGTTAAGCTACACAATGATATTTTTGTTGGAATACATATAAGATATTTCTATAATAAAATTTCGGAATACATTTTGTTGTTCACTAATGTCTTTGCATATTTAAACCTGTATCATATTTAACTGAAATTTGCTTAAATAAAAATTAATTAAAATAGGAAAAACTATAACTATAAACTACCAACAATGCTCAAACATGTTGAAGAACCAAAATGTCTCGTATTTTCAAATTTTACAATCAAAACGTCTCTTGCCCAGCTTTGAGTTTTAAAGCGCCTCTTGTCCAAACTAATATGTGTAATAACTTAATATATATTGTTACCATTATTTCTTGATATTATAACATTCTAGAATCCAACAAAATTATTTTAAAAAATCGGAAAGATTGTTAGCAATTCTAAACGACTGTGACATTTCTATGATTTCCCAAAAAAAATTCAAAATGGACAAGAGACGTTTTGAAATTCAACTACTAAATTGTTAAAAATTTCCATCGTTTTTTTTTTTTTTTTTACGTAAAATGTTTTCAGGGACTTAGCCCCATTTTCAATGCCCATGCAAAGGTCGTTACTCAGTCAAGTCTTCCTCCTAGACTGTACAATTGCTTTCAACACTATGAACATCATTTTTTTTCCTACAATCATCACATCATTTTCCTACATTCATTCATCAATTCCTACAATTTTATTGAGGTTTTTCAAGAACTATTGATTTCGAAGGAAAATTACTAATGAGTATTTTAGGCATTCACTAAGTGCCTTCTCCAGTATTAGCTATGGCTAATGTATATATACTTATATACACAGATATAATGCTTACCGCTAGTCGATTTTCTTTACTAGCGTAAAATAATTTCGGGAGGGGGGAGCTAGGAGCACCTAGGCATTTGGGGTGTAGGGAAAAGTTTAAATATAAAATGGTGGGCTTTAAGGTCCTCTACCTTTTAAAGACGCCTAGTAGACCACAGTAAATGTAGAAGACATTTTTCGTTTTTATAGGCTTTTTTTACATGAAATGTTCTCAACAAAACAAAATTTCGGAAGGGGGCTGCAGCCCCCTCAGCCCCTCCTTATATACACCCATGATTTTCTTGACATTTTATTATTTAATATAGTTTTCCAAGAGTCCGATTTAGGATTCCGATATAGCTTGAAGACTATACTATTTCATGTCTGCTCTCAACGCCTCACTACTACAATTTGAACTACTGTTTACATTATACACATGAAACTATACTATTTCATGTCTGCTCTCAACGCCTCACTACTACAATTTGAACTACTGTTTACATTATACACATGAAACTATACTATTTCATGTCTGCTCTCAACGCCTCACTACTACAATTTGAACTACTGTTTACATTATACACATGAAACTATACTATTTCATGTCTGCTCTCAACGCCTCACTACTACAATTTGAACTACTGTTTACATTATACACATGAAACTATACTATTTCATGTCTGCTCTCAACGCCTCACTACTACAATTTGAACTACTGTTTACATTCTCACGCAATCTGGCCTCAAGTAACTTTCTATATAATTTTATTGCATCTGTCCTGGCCACAATTATTGATTCACATTTTTTTGGGGTCTCAGCTGGACATGATGTCAAGCGCAAAGGAACGTCCGAGAGGCAGACCACCACGGAGAGGAGTAACAGACTCTCAACAGTGCCTCGGCAAACACAAGGAGATACAGAAGGAGTGCGAATGCTTCGCACTGGTCAACTAGTATTATTATAAATCTAATTAAACATTTTTCACGCATGTTTTTGTTCTTTTTTTTTTTTTTTTTTTTTTTTACTTCATATTCAGCCCAATTTCTCCTGCGAGTCCATCAATTAAAAAAGTAACATCCTGTTACATCCCCGAATGTGAGATTCCAGATAGGCTCCCTCCCAAGGGGGCTCCCAATTTCATATACTATTAAATACATATAAATACTTAACCCAACGCATAAGTAGGATTATAGTAATTCTTTTTTGTCTAGTATATATTTCTACAGGTACTCTTGTATAATTTGTTACAAGTCTGTTGTATAAATTCTTAACCCAATGCATTCAAGGTGCTAAAATAGCAGAGCCCAAAAAAATTGACAGTAGCCAACTCGAAGCGGAAATTTTATACTCCTACTCAACTTTCGCTAGTACTTAAGAAAATCCCTGTCCCAAACATTAAATAATACAAAATTATTCTCATTTTGCCTAACTATTTCCTTGAAAAAATCATCCTGTAATTATTAATAAATCAATTTAAAAAATACCTACCAAAAGGTTTAGTTGATTTCATTTAATGAAACAATATAATATAATATAATATAATATATATATATATATATATATATATATATATATATATATATATATATATATGTATATATATAGGTAGATACATAGATAAATAAATAGATAAGTGATACGTAAAAATTTTTAGAATAGAAACAAATATTTCATTGAATTTTCATGTGATCCAAGGCATACAAACCTAATTAAACATTTCGGACAATTTGTTTCACCATTTCATTTAGCTCATGCTTGACATATTTTACACCTCGTTTCTAATATCTCAAGAGGCCACAATATCATCATTATCTTCTGTCTCTAATACCTTATGAAGCCACAATTACATAATTCTCAGTCAATAATTCCTCATGAAGCCACAACTACATTATACCCTCTCGCTGTTGTTTCATAAAGCCAAAATTACATTACAACCTGTGTTTAATATCTCAAGACGCCGCGATGGCATTGCACATTGTCTCTAAAATATCTTGACATTTTAACGTTTTAATATCTCATTACGCCACAATTACATCATATGCTGCCTCTAATCTCACGGCATTTGCTCTATCTATGAGACGCTGTAATTTCATTATATATACCTCATGAAGACAAAATAACATTTTTTTTTTTTATATTTAAGTTGATTCTCGAAATAAATATTTCATTTTATTTTAAGAAGCGACTTAAATTGAACTGTTGCGATCGTTATTATAACCAGAGGAATTAGGTCGTTTAAATAGGCTCAAGACGGTATCTTAATGGCAAATTACCCTTTACAAATATTAATTCAACTGAAAAACACTTCGGGGAAATTCCTGTGACTCTTGAAAATGATTAGGAAAGCGTTATTTTAAGAATAACAAGACTTAGAATACTGTTTTTCGACCAGATTAAATATTTTCCGTGAAATGTGAGTTCAATAAAACGCCTCTTTAATTTTGCCTGATTTTGTTAGATAATAAATTATGTTTACAGTTCATAGAGCGAAGTTTATTACTCGGAGCCTTCTTTGTGCTGGAGGTTCTTCATTCGGAAAAAGGAAAGCCAAGTACCTTTATCCTGCGTTGAATAGTGTTAACCAGTTGAGTCGTGAACACTTATGAATTATCTTATATAAGTTATAAATTATCTTCTAACTATTTCATGCATTAGCATGATTGTATGTGATGAACTTAAAATTTCAGAAGATAATAGTTCGTGTTCCTCCTTCAAAAGACTTATTTGAATTTATTTTTCTAATATTATAGTGAAAATCTGAAATTATGTAATAATCCTCTTTATAATGAATGCATCTTTACTAAATCAAAAAGTATTTTGAAAAAAAATCATAAGACCTTTGATAGAGGAACTTGATATTTTTAATTACAGATTGTTCCTTTATTTATTTCGGTTGAGTAAATTGTACGTAATTTAAATTATGAGTGATAACTGTGTGTAAACGAGCTAACTTGTTTCTTCTTAATTTAATTATTACTAAGTTAATAAATCATTTAAAAATTACATTTATAGTCGTCTGAATGATATCCGGAAATTAAAAGAATAATTAAAAAACCTACCTCTGCAATGACGATTCCCCTGACGGTTATACCAATCATCGGAGCAAAGTTTATTTCAGCGCCAGGCAAGATGATCAGTTTTGAATTAATGTCGATTATCATATCATCATTGAGTAAGTATTGCCCAGATTCAACCCGAACAGATCTGTTGCTGATGAGACCTGACGGGAGGACATTAATGTTGCCAATGTTTGTAGAGATGTTGGAAAAGTTTGTCGTATCTTCGATGGCCTTACACCACATCGGAATTAAAAATACAGCAAAAACTGTTGTCACTAACACAGAAAGGCGACCCATTTCACTGGAGTATTTTCACAATCTTACACAAGTCACTGTTCATACGAGTACTCCATAGTCCTTTTCACCTCAAGTCATGGACTTTCGGACATAGACCCTGACACGTCGAGGGATAGCCCGACTATGAAGGCCGCCGTTTCCACACCGACCCCCTCCTCGAGTTGTGACGTCACCAATGCCTCCTAGTTACCTGACAGGTATTGCAGCCGACTCCCCACTTCTGTGTTTCAAGGTATCCTAGTAACAGGCAGAAGCCACGCCCCCTAGCCCATTCAAACCATATGCTACTTGTTATAGCTCAGCTCAGACTTTTTGATGCATCTTCGATAAGATCTAAAACATATGGTTTCTATATACTAATCAATTACTTATTTACTCCTGTATTCATTGTAATGATTCTAAATCTCTCAAAAGAAAAGTAGATACTTTGAAAAGTAAGTACTTAAGAAAGTAAATATGTATTTTATTCAATTTTATATAAAAACGTCCAATTCGCCAGAGCTGCGTCACCTTAACGAGTTGCAATCAAATATTTACCTTTGGACTTAAAGAGACTCCCTAGTAGTATTATTTTTCTAATGCAACAACTTCCTGGCATTTAAGTGAAGGAATGGTTGGTATTCGGCTAAGAAAAAACGTCAGATATTTCAAAAAATCTTTGATGCAATTTATTTACTTTGGGCCTGGGTTATATATTTTTTTTTTTACTCACTCTCTACTAAGTTTTGAATAAAACTACTGATCAATGTTTTCATAGGAATACCTTTCTTACCTAATATGCACTTAAAATAATGTTTTATAATCTACAAGCAGACACACAGACAGACAGGTGATTTGTATATGTATATATATATATATATATATATATATATATATATATATATATATATATGTGTTGTTCATTCGGCATCTGTCTCCAGCGGTCTTACTCCTCCTGTCATCGCAATATTTCGCCGGATTCCTCTCCGGCTTCTTCAGGCAATCATTCATCCTTGCTGGTTGGTAAGGGAATGAGCTCGTCAGCGGTTTGGGCCCTTCTTATCCCTCTTGGTCGGAGACTATGCGAGCCAATGAACTGGGGAGTCTCTGGGCCAATCGGGTTCCGTCTGTCTAAGTTAACTTCTTCGGTCGTCCGTTCGGGGCGCTGGTGGTCCTGTATGAGTGGATTGTCTCCAGTCTTCTTCAGGATGGCCCGCCAGGTGTTGGAGAGGATGAGTCCTTCTTCTCTATTGAAGTTGGCTGGATTTTTGTGGATCTCAATCGCCTCTCTGATGAGTCTCCTGTTCAGCGTGTCTTCCTTAGCCAGGGTCTTGGCTTGATCAAACAGGACTTGTCTGGGGCACTCTTCTCCATGTGTTGCCACCGCAGAAGTTTTGGTGCGTCCCAGCCTGTAGTCTGCAGCGTGTTGCGCGATTCGAGTGGCTACCTTCTTCCCTGTCTGTCCTATATACACTTTCCCGCAGTCACATGGTAGAAGATATACACCCTGGTCTTGCAACCGCTGCTTGTCCTTGCTTGTGCTCAGCCAATCCCCGATTTTGTTCAGCGGCTTGTAGGCGACCTCCATATCCTGTTTCCTAAATAGTCTGCCTAGCTTCTCGCTGACCCCGCTGACATACGGTAGGGTAATTCTGCTTCTAGTTTGTGTTGGAGGAAATTCCTCCATCTCATGAACAATTTGCACCCAGCCATCAGATTTACCATCGAAGAAGAGAAGGATGGCAGATTGCCTTTCCTGGACCTCCTGATCATGAAAGGAACCAACGGTGAACTGGAGCACACTGTATACAGAAAACCCACGGCCACAGGAAGATACCTCCACGCCGATTCTCACCACCACACAGCACAAAAAATGGGAGTGGTTAAGACACTGGCACACAGAGCTATAACTCTGTGCAGTAACGAATCACTCCTAAGATCAGAACTTAGTCAACTGACGGACGACTTAGCCGGGAATGGATATGACAGAAAGAAGTTGGCCCGAACGATAAGGATGGTGGAAAATCGCCACCGTGATGAGAATAACCGGAAGGAAACACAAACTAGAAGCAGAATTACCCTACCGTATGTCAGCGGGGTCAGCGAGAAGCTAGGCAGACTATTTAGGAAACAGGATATGGAGGTCGCCTACAAGCCGCTGAACAAAATCGGGGATTGGCTGAGCACAAGCAAGGACAAGCAGCGGTTGCAAGACCAGGGTGTATATCTTCTACCATGTGACTGCGGGAAAGTGTATATAGGACAGACAGGGAAGAAGGTAGCCACTCGAATCGCGCAACACGCTGCAGACTACAGGCTGGGACGCACCAAAACTTCTGCGGTGGCAACACATGGAGAAGAGTGCCCCAGACAAGTCCTGTTTGATCAAGCCAAGACCCTGGCTAAGGAAGACACGCTGAACAGGAGACTCATCAGAGAGGCGATTGAGATCCACAAAAATCCAGCCAACTTCAATAGAGAAGAAGGACTCATCCTCTCCAACACCTGGCGGGCCATCCTGAAGAAGACTGGAGACAATCCACTCATACAGGACCACCAGCGCCCCGAACGGACGACCGAAGAAGTTAACTTAGACAGACGGAACCCGATTGGCCCAGAGACTCCCCAGTTCATTGGCTCGCATAGTCTCCGACCAAGAGGGATAAGAAGGGCCCAAACCGCTGACGAGCTCATTCCCTTACCAACCAGCAAGGATGAATGATTGCCTGAAGAAGCCGGAGAGGAATCCGGCGAAATATTGCGATGACAGGAGGAGTAAGACCGCTGGAGACAGATGCCGAATGAACAACACATTTAATTCCCAGCGAAGTAGCTTGAAAAATAGCATATATATATATATATATATATATATATATATATATATATATATAGAGAGAGAGAGAGAGAGAGAGAGAGAGAGAGAGAGAGAGAGATTATCATGTATATTTCAGGATATTTGTTTTAGCTGAAGATGGCTGGCAAAGAGCATGCCTGAACAATCGAAATATAGACTTTTCTGAAAAATCTGACGTTTTCTCTCATCGTAATCCTAACCATTTCTTGACTTTATCACCTCAACGGCTAACTTCATCTCATTCCTTGCATTTAGAACGTTTATATATTTAAAAAAAAATACTAATTAGGTATGCACATTCTCACATTAAGAAAAAACAATTAATTCCGAATTTGAGCTCTTCTTGATGAATGTTACAAGAGTACCATCTTATCGGATAAAAGTGCCAAACAATACAAAATATATATATATTTTTTTTTCACTTTCTTTCAAATCGGTTACGTAGAGTGTACCTGAAAAGAGGTATAATGAAGGTTCTTCATTTCATTCTTTCGCTAAGCTCATCAAACGCTCCTCGGTATCCGTCAGATTCATAGCACAAAAGAAGGAGTTTTTGATCTCATAAAACTCTCAATAATATTTCTATAAAAGAGTCAGGCTCGAAGGAACCGCGTCATAATAGTTTGATTCCATAAGTTATTTACTTACCTAAAGTGTAATTTTAAAAATTTAGAATCCTAAAAAATACGAGGGATGAACACTGCCTATAACGTCCCATAGACAATCTAGAGCCGCTGTACTCAACCTGGAGCCCACAGCCCGCTTGCCGCGCTTAGAGTTAAGTGCGTTACTTTATTTTAAACTATTTTGAATTTCACGCCCATTAAACACATTGAGAGGCTAAGAAAAAGAGCCTACATACCTTTAACACTACTGCACCCGTTAGTACAGTGTTGTAACATAATTGATACGGTAATTTGCCATAATATACGGAAATTTATTATTTCTGCGGAACTATTGAATTTATTAATAACTATTTATTTATTGAATCACAGCAAGATGTTATTTTATTATTTTCGTAAATAAGACAAATCAAGTGGTTTCTTTAGCAATGTACGGGCATTAGGCGTTTTTAGCAGGGTAAACTATTTTTATATTTAAACACATGTTATTTAAATTTATATATATTTGAATTATTTTACCAGGTAAATAGATGGGGATTGTACAAATCCAGGTCAATAAATGGGCCTGATCCAAATGAGTTTGATTAGAGTTCATTAATTTAACATTTTAATAACATCTAAATCATTTTAATTAAACAACTCCTTGAGTCTGCGAACATTACAACTTGTTAGAAACTTCAGATAATGTAAAAAAAAAAAGTTTAAAAAATAAGCTAAGAATCCGTTCATAGTTGTTTAATGCAGTTTGTAACTCTCGCTGAAATCTAAGGAATCATGCGACCCGCGGTATTAAGACAACAGTTGTTTTTGGTCCCCCTATTAAAAGTCCGACTCGCAGGAACTGCATCATCTTAGCGCGGTTCCTTTCTTATCCCTAGTCTAATTTGGAAAGATTAAAATATTTATTTATTGATAAGGCTTCGCAACTTTGGCGAATCGCCTGAAGATTAAAATAGAAGCAGTTATTATTTTGGTTCCACCAGTCTTGAAAGGTCTTGATTTACGATCTTACCTGGAAGGGTCGGTCAACACTTGAAAGGGTCCCGCTAGTTACAAGGTCTTGGAATCTAGGAAATCTATATTTCTAACAATAATTTTTTTTGTTATTTTACTTAACTAGTTTTATTGTAAAATACATTATCCAACTATAAGCAATTAAGAAATAACAAGGAATAAAAACAGACAAAAAAACCGTTCGAATAAACGAAATCAATTACTTTAATGGTTTAAGCACTTATTTCTCCGATTGACATCGTCTAATTAAAACTTTTGTCAGAACATTTTTTGTAGAGAATTTAGTAAGCTTTCGAATGGTAACCTTTCGCCTCCCAAGATTTTCAACCGTTTTCGAGATATTAATGAAAGTATACGAAGTTCCCAAAACTTTTCATTATTTCTAGCAATAGAAAATTCGTCTCATTTTACCTATCCTGTTTTACACACAAATACATTTTCTTAACATAAGAAATTACAAAAATAAAAATCAATAAAAAACTAAGGGAAAGAGACAAAAATTACAAAAAGAACGACCAACACCCGTTCATAAGAACTAAACAGACGTATTTGAAGTTTTAAGCACTTATTTCTTCGACTGACATCACCTAATCAAAACTTGTTTCAGAATCTTTTCTGTAGAGAATTTAGAAAGCTTTCAAATAGTTTCTATCCACTTATGAACATTTCCCAACCGTGTTCGAGATATTAATGAAAATATACGAAGTTCCCAAAACTTTTCATGTCTGTTCATAAAATATTTTATTCTAACCCTTCCTTAACTCCAAACGTAACCAAAGGTTTAAGATATTAGTTTTGATAAAATTTGAACATGCAAATATGTTTCAACTGAATCCCATGATTTTATGTACCAAAACCAAAAACGTTATTCAGCAACTATGTTCCCAATTTTCTCGAAAACGGTTAAAGCTATCGCCTTAAAAACGGTTTCATTCGTTTTCCTAGGCCAAGAAGCCTACAAAACGAGTACTTACAAGCATATGAACTCAAAAATGTAAGCGTTGCGATTTTATTTGCGCGAATTTCGCCCCAAACGCCATCTTCCAGTGGGCGGATTTTGCTGGTTAACGAACTTGACCTTTCAAATAACAGACAAATATATATATATATATATATATATATACAAATTTGAACCACCGTTATTTTCGGTCTCTAGGGGTTCTGAAACGCGAAATTTTCTAGTCGGCACTTCCGGATTGTTTCATGAGATCAATTTTATAAGCGGGGTTCCTCCCTATGAAGGGAGGGAGGAACCGCGCTAACAATATAAACAGATCTAAGGTGTTACACGGGAGCTGGTGAAAGGAAGAATGAGAATGTCTCGTATTGCAGTTCTCTGTATGCAGGGTCTGCTTCCAGGTAAAGTCATATACTTTGACTGCCCTTTACCGTTACTCAGAAGGCTCTTTGTGTTTACAAACAAAGGACTCGGTATAGACCACCCGTATTAACCCAAAAGTGATTATATCAAGCTTGATAAACTTCCTCAATTAAATTAAGGAATTTAAGAGTGCTTAAAATAGGTTCTTGATCTAGTCAAAAAATTCAAGGAGAATTAGATCATGAATAGAAAATCTCGGCCAAACAGAAGGAAAATAACAATAACAAGGATAGTCAAACTTCGTTTTCAAAGATTGTTAGTTGTAACACAAAAACGGTCACTGATGATTCTAATAAATTAACTGTGAAGGGTGATTACACAAATATTCCTGTTGAGGCTTTAAAGCTTCAATTTAAAAAACATATTAACCCATAGGAATTATAGATTGGCCTAAAAACATAAAATCATTGAATAAAGGAATTCTTATTATTGACTCAAACAAAAACGATATAGAGGATATATCAACAGAGTTTTTAAATATATGCAAAGACCTGTTGATCAATAAAATTAAAATAAAAAATAGACTTCTCTGTAAAAGGTTTAATGAGTTCTATTAAATACATATTTTCCAATTTAGTTATAATTTTAACTATTGGAATTATTATCCAAAGATTCATATAATTACTCAACAATAGATTCTAATTTGAAGCACAGCTATTTTCGATATCTACCTGTTCGAATTGTTTTTCTTATTTTAATTAATCTATTTTATCCAAATACATTATCCAACTATAAGCAATGAAAAAATAGGAATAAAAAATGACAAAAAAAACCGTTCGAATAAAAGAAATCAATTACTTTAATGGTTTAAGCACTTATTTCTCTGATTGACATCGCCCAATTAAAACTTTCGTCAGAACATTTTTTGTAGACCATTTAGTTAGCTTTCGAATGGTAACCTTTCGCTTCACAAGATTTTGAACCGTTTTCGAGATATTAATGAAAGTATACGAAGTTCCCAAAATTTTCATTATTTCTAGCAACAGAAAATTGGTCTCATTTTTCCTATACTGTTTTACAAACAAATACATTTTCTTAACATAAGAAATTACAAAAATAAAAATCAATAAAAAACTAAGGGAAAGAGACAAAAATTACAAAAAGAACGACCAACACCCGTTCATAAGAACTAAACAGACGTATTTGAAGTTTTAAGCACTTATTTCTTCGACTGACATCACCTAATCAAAACTTGTTTCAGAATCTTTTCTGTAGAGAATTTAGAAAGCTTTCAAATAGTTTCTATCCACTTATGAACATTTCCCAACCGTGTTCGAGATATTAATGAAAATATACGAAGTTACCAAAACTTTTCATGTCTGTTCATAAAATATTTTATTCTAACCCTTCCTTAACTCCAAACGTAACATAACTTTCAACATATTAGTTTTAATGAAATTAGAACATGCAGATAATGTTTCAACTGAATCCCGTGATTCTAAGTACCCAAACCAAAAACGGTATTCAAAAACTATTTTTCCAATTTTCTCAAAAACGGTTAAAGCTATCGCCTTGAAAATGGTTTCATTCGTTTTCCTAGCCCAAGAAGCCTATAAAAAGAGTACTTACAAGCTTATGAACTCAAAAACGTAAGCGTTACGATTTTTTCTGCGCGAATTTCGCCCCAAACGCCATCTTCCAGTGGGCGGATTTTGCTGGTTAACGAACTTGACCTTTCAAATTGGACGACGGATTTTTGTACCAAATTTCATCAAAATCGGACCATCAGCCAGAAATGAGCGAACAGACAAATATATATATATATATATATATATATATATATATATACATATATATATATATATATATATATATATATATATATATATATATACAAATTTGAACCACCGTTATTTTCGGTCTCTAGGGGTTCTGAAACGCGAAATTTTCTTGTCGGC
The DNA here is from genome assembly GCA_946811695.1 of Gonocerus acuteangulatus. NCBI lineage: Eukaryota > Metazoa > Arthropoda > Insecta > Hemiptera > Coreidae > Gonocerus > Gonocerus acuteangulatus. Next base: position 128,846,813 of record OX328123.1, on the reverse strand, counting down.
ACTTCCGGATTGTTTCATTGTATCAACCTTATAAGCGGGGTTCCTCCCTATGGGGGAGGGAGGAACCACGCTAAAAATGGTTGAGTAACATTGATCTAGAGGTCTACGTTTGAGAACTCATAGGTAACGAAAATACGCTTCAGTTTGGTCTTCCCTGAGAGAATGCTTAATTGAGGATCCTGGGATTTGCGAAACAAAGCTCTATTGCTATATTGCTATATATGTGTATATATATATATATATATATATATATATATATATATATATATATATATATATATATGTATATCTTTAACCGTTTTCGAGAAAATTGGAAAAATAGTTGTTGAATACCGTTTTTGGTTTGGGTACTTAGAATCATGGGATTCAGTTGAAACATTTTCTGCATGTTCAACTTTCATCAAAACTAATATGTTGAAATTTTGGTTACGTTTGGAGTTAAGGACGGGTTAGAATAAAATATTTCATTAACAGACATGAGAAGTTTTGGTAAATTTTCCTTAATATCTCTAAAACGGTTAAGAATCTTGGGAAGCAAAAGTTTACCATTCGAAAGCTTACTAAATTCTCTACAAAAAAGATTCTAAAGAAATTTTTGATTAGGCATTGTCAATCGGAGAAATAAGTGCTTAAAACTTCAAATGTGTTCGTTTTGCTCTTTTGACCGGGTTTTCGTAGTTGTTTAGCTCACATTTTAATGGGTTGTTGTTTTTTTTAATTTCATTTATTTATAGAATTAATATTACTGTAGAAGAAGAAGAAATCAAGAAAATTAGAAACATTTTGATATTTGTTTTGATAATTGAAATAACTATTTGTAATAGTGGGGTTGGCCAACCAGTGGTGGGTAGATTCCAGGTATAAGGGTACGCTGACCCTTGGTAACGGGCCCTTTGTTTACGGGGGAAAGGTTGAACCAAAATAATAACGGCTTCTATTTCAATCTTCCCAAATGGCACAATGGATAGGAACTGAACCGCGCTAAGATGACGCAGTTCCTGCGAGTCGGACTTTTTGTAGGGCATTTAGTAAGCTTTCGAATGGTAATCTTCAGCTTACCAAGATTCTCAACCGTTTTCGAGATATTAAGGAAAATATACAAAGTTACCAAAACTTTTCATGTCTGTTAATATAATATTTTATTCTAACCCTTCCTGTACTCCAAATGTAACCAACATTTCAACGTATTAGTTTTAATGAAATTCGAACATGCAGAAAATGTTTCAACTGAATCCCATAATTCTAATTACTCAAACCAAAAACATTATTCCACAACTATTTTTCCAAATTTCTCGAAAACGGTTAAAGCTATCGCCTTAAAAATGGTTTCAATCGTTTTGCTAGGCCAAGAGGCCTATAAAACGAGTACTTGCGAGCATATGAAGTAAGCGCAACGATTTTTTCGCCCGAATTTCGCTCCAAAAACCATGTTCCGGTGGGCGGAACTGCTGGTTAACGAACTTGACCTTTCAAATTAGACGAAAGATTATTGTACCAAATTTCATCAAAATCGGACCATTATTCGCTGTGCTAGACCGCGAACAGGCAAAGATGTATATATATATATATATATATATATATATATATATATATATAGACACAAATTTGAACCACCTTTATTTTCGTTCTCTAGGGGTTCTGAAACGCAAAATTTCCTAGTCCGCACTTCCGGATGGACTCATCCTTTCCAACACATGGCGGCCCATCATGAAGAGGATAGAAGTCAAGCCACCGACACAAGACCATCAGCGCCTCGAACGGACAACTGAAGAAGCGGACGGAGACAGCAGAATCCCCATTGGCCCACAGTCCTCCAAGCTTATTGGCTCGCACAATCTCCGACCAAGACGTATAAAGGGAGCCCAAACCAAGGACGGACTCATTCCCTTACCAACCAGCAAGGATGAGTGACAGCCCGAAGAAGCCGGTGAGGGATCCGGCAAAATATTGCGATGACAGAAGGAGCAAGACCGCTGGAGACAGATGCAGAATGAACAACACATTTATTTCCCAGCGAAGTAGCTTAAAAAACAACATATATATGTTTGTCTGTTCGCGGTCTAGCACAGCGGATAACGGTCCGATTTTTATGAAATTTGGTACAAAAATCTTTCATCTAATTTGAAAGATCAAGTTCGTTGTTCCAGCGAAATTCGCGCGAAAAAAATTGTTGCGCTTAATTCATATGCTTGCAAGTACTTGTTTTTATAGGCTTCTTGGCATAAGAAAACGAATGAACCCATTTTTAAGGCGACAGCTTTAACCGTTTTCGAGAAAATTGGAAAAATATTTGTTTATTAACGTTTTTGGTTTGAGTAATTAGAATTATGGGATTCAGTTGAAACATTTTCTGCATGTTCGAATTTCATCAAAACTAATATTTTGAAATTTTGGTTACATTTGGGGTTAAGGAAGGGTTAGAATAAAATATTTTATTGAGACATAAAAAGTTTTGGTAACGTTGTATACTTTCGTTAATATCTCGAAAACGGTTGACAATCTTGGGAAGCGGAAGGTTACCATTCGAAAGCTTACTAAATGCTCTACAAAATAGATTCTGAAGAAAGTTTTAATTAAGCGATGTCTATCGGAGAAATAAGTGCTTAAAACTTTAAAGTAATTGATTTTGTTAATTCGAACGGTTCCTTTTGTCTGTTTTTATTCCTTGTTATCTTTTAATTGCTTATAGTTGAATAATGTATTTGACAATAAAACAGGTTAAGTAAAATAACAAAAACAATTTATTGTAAGAAATATAGATTTCCAAGAGAGAGATTCGAAGACAATTTCCTTTAAGCGGGGGCCTTTCTGGGGTTGGCCGACCCATCCAGGTAATATCATAAATCAAGACCTTTCAAGAAAGGTGGTACCAAAATAATAACTGTTTCTATTTTAATCTTTCCAAATTAGACTAGGGATACGAACGGAACCGCGCTAAGATGATGCAGTTCCTGCGAGTCGGACTTTTTTTTTGTGAGTTGGGCTCCACCATCACTTGAGCCCAGCCGAGTACAGCTTAAGGTGCACCTACACTGGACCCGTTCCGATCTGATCCAATAGCCACCGACTGTCGGAAGAAAAATAAACACATGCATCTAAATCTAGGTGCCTACATTGGTCCCGCCCCGATCCAATCCGGTCCAATGCAACGGACCGGATTCTTGGCCATTCAAACTTGTTTGTTTCTGGACCGATTTCGGACCGACAAAGCAAAATGGCGCCAACCTACATAAAGTGTTTCAAAAAGGTCTACAGGCTCTAAATCTTAACCTATATCAATGCATTCTTTTGTATAGCAGTGTCAAGCATTCCGTGTGAGACACAGCGTTCAAAACAGCTCCGCCTTTACATCTAAAAAACAGTGTTCAGTGGCTATATTTTCTCACGAAAATTGGCACAGTGGTAGACATACGTAGTGTATACGTGTGTGGAATATTGCTCACCAAAGTTCTACCATTCTTCTGGAATCTGTGAGTAAACATTGCATTTACTAAGTTAAATCCAGCCCTCGCTACTAGAAGTCCTAGTGGTGGGGGCCTTGCCTGTGGTGACTCGCATCTATAGCTAGGGTCCACAGTGCCCCTGCAGCTCAGGACATACTTTTCCCGCTAAGGACTTCTCTCTCTCCTAGGTTCTCAGCCAGCCCGCTTGGCTCAGAGTCAGAGCACTCGACTCTCAAACGAAATAACCAGAGATAGATTCTCGCTCCCTGCATATATTTTTTTGTAACTTTTTATTTTTCCTCATTTTTTCTAAATATTTTTTATATGCCAAGTGATGTCAAATATGGAGGCTAACATTTATTGAGTCCAATTCAGCACAGGAAAGCAATGAAAACACCCAAGTCAGACGAAAAAGACTCAGGAAGAGAACATCGTCAACATTATCACCGAAAGCAAAACAGTTAAGGGAGACAACCATTAGCAAAGAAAATGTAAATCCTTTAGCTTTACCTACAAACAGCCGTGCACAAATCCATCCAGCAGAAAATAAACCCCCTAATATTTACCTACGAAAAATAAAGGACTTTAAATCACTCGCCACGAAGCTGCAAAACGTTGCTGGTAAAGAATTTAAATGTCGGGCTCGTTTCAACGATATTGTCATCAGTGCAGACAATAGTGATGCCTATCGAAAAATTATAAAATTTCTGAACTCAATTGAAGCTGATTTTCACTGTTATCAGTTGCCAGAGGAGAAATCCTACCGTGTTTTCATTCGAAACCTTCACTATTCAACACCAAGAGAAGACATTAAGAAGGAGCTTACAGAACTTGGATACAGCGTGAAGAGAGTCATATATGTGCTACATCCCATCACTAAAGCACACCTTCCCCTTTTCTTTGTTGATCTCGAAAAGACGGAAAAAAGTCGTGAAATATTCAGAGAGGAATTTCTGCTGTACCCGAAGATCAAAGTCGAAGAGCCTCGTCGCCGGAAAGGTCTGACCCAGTGTTTCAAATGTCAGGAATACAATCACACACAGGGATACTGTAACCACGCTACTAAATGTGTGAAATGCGGCGAAGAGCATAACTCAAAGGACTGCACTAAATCTGTAGAACTCCCGGCTTCCTGTGCGAACTGTGGCGAAAATCACACTACCAACTACAGAGGATGTCAGGTGTACAGAACGCTCCGTGCACTGAAGTCACACAGAGAGCGCTCAAGATCCAGAGTGACCAACCCACACCAGACGCCAACCACAGAGACTACACGGAGAGAAGCTTCAAGTCATCGCCCTCCGCCACTCCATCAACCATCGAAGATTACGCTGTCTCCACCTCATCGGCCAAACGTTTCGTACGCCTCTCTTCTCTCTTCAACCTCTAAACAACTACAAAACAAATCCTTTCCAACTCTTCAAAAGGAAAAACCATTATCCACACCTTCTATTCCCACTTTTATTCAACCGTCAACCACCCAGATAAATTATTTCCCTAAGAACGTTGAACAAACTCCCAAGACACCTAATCCTCCAAAACCACAAGACCCATTCACTATCATGTCCGCATTCCTCAACAAACTATAAACCTTGATAACCCCACTTATTTGCCTTATGACTTCCCTTATAACCGACCTTCTACCTAAACTCCTAAAATGATTCCATCCTTTAATACTTCTCTCACCATACTTCTATGGAATGCAAACGAACTTACATCACGACGACTCGAACTGGAACTTCTACTCACAGAAAAGAACAGCGACATTACACTGATAACGGAAACCCACTTACTCAACAAACACCATTTCTCAGTCCCAGGATACGCATCTTACAGGGCCGATCATCCATCTGTAGTCCACAACGGAGCAGCTGTCCTTGTGAAGAACACAGTGGGTCATTTTCTTCACTCCACAATCTCGACAGACAAAATTCAGGAAAGTTCAATATCCCTTTCCCTTTCCTCTCACAATTTCATAATATCGGCTGCATATTTTTCCCCTAATAGTACCATCCACCATCCTGAATTTCTTTCACTATTCAAATCCTTATGTCCTCGCTTCCTCATAGGGGCTGATTTCAATGCAAAACATACCAGATGGGGAAGCCGTCTCACAAACTCCTGTGGCAGAATCCTATACGACATCCTTCAATCCCAAAACTACCAATCCATTTCCACAAACACCCCCATCTACTGGCCAAAAGATCTCTCTCGAACTCCAGACTTGGTCGATTTCTTCATCTCTTCTTGCCTAGGAAGTATATCATACTCAGTGAATTCACTGCTTGATCTATCCTCCGATCACTCAGCCATTCTCCTTAAGCTTGATACCGTTCCCCAACCTCGTGCCTAGTATCCTAGCCTCATCCAAGGTCCTATCAACTGGGAATTATTTCAAGAAATCCTTACCGCTTCCATTGACCTCACTGTCCCTGGACTGCTAGAAGCTTTCAGACTGAAGATGAGGCCGAAGTTTTTGCCGCACATCTCGAATCCACTTTTTCTCCGCACCCAAATACAAATTCTACCCACGACCAGCTGGTGCACGATTACCTTGACCACCCTCTTCCCCTCGCCCCTCCTCCCAAAACTTTTCATCCTGCAGATGTAAAATACATAATTAAGCATCTCCCCAGGAAATCCCCTGGGTACGACCTTATTACATCCCTCATCCTAAAAAACCTACCCCAGAAAGCCATAATCTTCCTTACCTACATCTTCAATTCAATCCTAAGAACTACTCACTTCCCCAAACCATGGAAACACTCATTAATAATTCTTATCCCAAAACCCCCAAAACTTCTAAATACACCATCCTCCTACCGCCCTATAAGCTTACTCCCAATCATCTCCAAAATTTTTGAAAAACTTTTTCTGAAGAGAATCCTTCCAATCATTACATCCTCCAATTCCATTCCAGACCACCAGTTCGGTTTCCGCTCCCGGCACTCCACCATCCAACAATGCTTTAGCGTTGTTGACACAATATCCTACGCGCTTGAATGTAAAAACTACTGCACGAGTGCCTTCCTCGACGTCGCCAAAGCGTTCGATCGGGTTTGGCACCCGGGGTTGTTATACAAAGTAAAGCATATTTTACCTCACACATACTACCTCATCCTTCAATCCTACGTTTCGAATCGTTCCTTTCAAGCAAGGTCTGGTACTACCTTGTCCTCCTCTCGACCCATATCCTCAGGCGTCCTCACAAGGCAGCATCCTAGGTCCTGTCCTTTACCTCCTGTACACGGCAGATATCCCCACTCATCCGACTACACACATTACGACCTACGCCGATGATATAGCCATATTTTTCTCTTCCCCTGATCCCTCTACAGCTTCCCAGCAACTACAGGAGCACCTTGAGTCTGTCGAGAAATGGTGCAACTTGTGGAAAATTAAAGTGAACCAAGAAAAATGCTTTCATGTTACATACACTCTTAATAGGAGCGCCTGCCCTCCTGTATTCATTTGCAGACGTCAACTCCCTGCATCTAATGAAGTACGTTACCTGGGACTTCTACTAGACAGCAGACTCACATGGAACGCACACACACGACTGAAAAGACAAGAGCTAAACCGGAGATATGGACTCCTACGACGACTACTTGGCCCTACTTCAAAGCTTACGACACAAAACAAACTCACTATTTACAAAACTATAATCAGACCTATCTGGGCTTATGGACTCGAATTATGGGGAACAGCAAAACACTCAAACATACAACGAATACAAGCATTCCAATCCAAATTCCTTCGTAGAATATTCAATGCTCCCTTTTATGTCTCCAACAAAACCCTACACAACGACCTCAACATTCCCTCCGTAAACGACCTCGCCAAATCCCGATTCCTAACGTTTCATTCCAAATTGTCATCCCACACAAATCCTAGAGGTCAATCCCTTTCCACTCAGACCCACCCTAAAGACCTTCCCAGGAGGCTTAAGAGACTTTGGCCCTGTGACCAGCTACCATAACAGCAGTTAAAAACAGCACAAATTGTTTAGATATATTAGGAAGTGCCGATAATGTTTGGCTCCTTTCATATACTATTCATTGACATGTAACTTAGGCCAGCACAATTAATTATTGTACTTTTTTCTTTTTTTTTTTTTTTGGTTTGTGTTTTTAGACATATGTCAACGACATGGGTCATGGATGTTTCATTTAGAAGACTCATTTGATCTTATATATTTCAATTGGCATATTATTTCAATATTGATATGACATTTATATGTATTGATATGATATGACTATTGAGGAAAGAAAGTGATATCGACCAGAAGTGCTACTTGAAGATAGATTGAGAAGATCGATATAGATTGAAGATAGATACGAGGATATATATATATATATATATATATATATATATATATATATATATATATATATATATGTATGTATATATATATATATATATATATATGTATGTATATATATACATATATACATACATACACATTCATACACACAAATATTTATAAATTAAATATGTCTGATTAACTCAGTTCTTTCTAGGAAAGCAAATAATTTTGTTAAGTGATTTGAGTTATTTCCCAGAAGTTCCCTTAGGTCAGTGGGCAAATCTAACTGTTCTCTTTCTTTTATGTAGCCCCTGCATTCGGTGAGGATATGTTTTACGGTTAGACGTACGCCGCAGTACTGACATATCGTTGGTGGTTCCTTTGCCATAAGATAGCCATGCATCAGTCTTGAGTGTCCTATTCGTAGCCTGGTCAATATCACTTCCTCTCGTCTTCTGTCACGTATGCTGCTACTCCATACATCTATATCTTCTTTTATTTCACGGAGCTTTTCCCCTAACTCCATACTATTCCATTCTTGGAACCATTTATCTTTTAGTGGTAGTTTCACGGCTGCTAATACATCGGTAACAGGAACTTGAGAGCAAAATTGTCCTTCTTTTGTTGCTTCTTTTGTACTTATAAATGTACAGATTTTAAATAAACATGAAAAAAAAACAAAAAACTTTTGTATATCAAAGGAAATAACATTTAGAACAACTTTCTCAAATCACATTTTTGTTTTTTGTTTCCCTTGTTTATTAAATTTCGTGGAAAGATGTTTATAACCATCCAACGTCTATAACCTTCCAATATTTATAACCTTCTAATGTTTATAACCTTCCAATGCTTATAACCTTCTAGTTACCTTTCTTATAAATAATTTTAAAAAATGAATACCAATACTTCTCTTACCTCCAACATTCAACCTAATCGAAGGTTTATATGCTTATTAGGTGGTATTTCTTAACTTAATCACTCATTTTCACTTCACTACGAGGTCTTTACTGACGAGCTGTGACTAAATCGGATCGCATCGGGTCGAGACCAATGTAGGCACTCACGTCGGCTTCTGTTGGCCGTTGTCGATCAAACGAAATCGGATCGGATCAGACCGGGCGAAATACGGGTCGAATGTAGGTGCAGCTTTAGAGGCTGGGCCGACCAGAAAACGATTTGTCATGTGAGTGGTTTACCAATACCTTCATTGTGGTTATTAGACCGGTAAGTGTTCACAATTTCAGGTTTCTAACTCAACAACATCAAAAGTTATTGAGTTTTGAGCGCTCTTTGACCACTGTGCGGTAATGCGCATGGCCAAGATCCGGCCTACGCAAGCTGTGTTTTTTACACGAGGTATTAGGGCCGATTTTTACCCTCTCATAACTTTGAATCAGTAAAAGATAAACTTGAAATTTTACCCAGATATTATTCTAATAGATGAGTAAAAATGTAAATTTTCATAACTCTACATTGAATAGTTTCTGAGATATAAGCGATGGAAAATCGGACTAAAGGACTCGCTCATCAAAATTATTAGGCTTTCCTAAACCAGTCCACTTACTTTTAAAATTGTCAACTCTCTTGCTCCAAGTTCATTTTTGCAATGTTTTCTATAACAATTTAGCATTTCCTTCTTTTCTTGCCTGCATATCTTTTTCTCGGTTAACAATAACTTTCGTAATTTTGCCTGGTTTGTCTCTGAAGTATTTTTTGTCTTGCTTAATTTAATTTCTCTATTGCTTTCTTACAATCATCATTAAACCATTCAGCGTGCCTTGTATTTTCAGCTTCACTATATTTCAAATTTCTTCCACATTTATAGTCCTTTCTGCCATTTTTTTCTTCAATTGTTCTTTCTTCTAGAGCGTCCTGATATTCCTTTACTTTAATTTCAAACATGTTGAAAATACCCTGAATTTAACGATCCTAAGTACCCAAACCGAAATTGGTAGAAAACAACTAGTGGTTTTTTACTCAGTTACAGGACCTATAACAAGTGTACTAGAAGCCTACAAACGAATAGCCGTAAGCGCAACAATATTTTTCACACGACTTTTGCACACTAGGCAGTGTTCCGGTCGGCGGATTCTGCTGGTTACGAACATAACTCTTTTAATTAAACAAAGTATTTTTATACCTAATTTCATGGCACCTAATCGTGCCATTTTCGTGCCTGTGAGAGCGTGAACAGACACATACATACATGTTTATATATATATATATATGTGTGTGTGTGTGTGTGTGTGTGTGTGTGTGTGTGTGTGTGTGTGTGTGTGTGTGTGTTTCAAATATGACGAAAGATCTTTATAACAAATTTTATCAAAATCGGACTATTTTTGAGACGGTGGGAGAGCGAGCAGACAGATATATATATATATATATATATATATATATATATATATATATATATATATATATATATATGTATGTATGTGTGTCTTTTGGTCATGCGGCATCTTTCTCCAGCGGTCTTGCTGCTCCTTTTTGCGCAATAATTTGCCGGATTCTTCTTCGGCTTAATAATCCATGAATTATCTCAGGCTTCTTATAAAACCTATTAACGAATTCGAAGTTTTGGAGGTTAACCTTAAATACTTTTAAATTTCTTTCAAATAAGTTCTAAGGGAGGGTGTACTTTTTTTTTAAACCAGAGACAAATGGTTTACTTTTTGAGAAAACAGGAAGTTAATACTTACAAACATGGCCAACAGACGTGAGAACCGTATTTCTTTTTGTTTGATCACATTCGTTAGTAATGTATTGAGGGCTTTATCTCTGCTTTCGATGCTACCAATGGACCGACCAAGAGGCACAAATTACCCAGTAGTGGTTGAATGGCCTTTAAACGACAAAGAAAAAAAAAATGTATTGAGATTTCACTTAATACAATTATTTTTAAAGAATGATTTAATATGGCTAACAATCCCTAAGTGTGGACTTATTTAAATTGCTAGTTGAATATCTTAAATATCCTAAAGATCTTTAACGGATGCTTTGGACTTTTGGCACCTTACTCCCATGTGTAAGAGTGCTCGTTCGTACACGTTCAGTTCAAAGCTCAAGGCAGAAACTGCTAAGTCAGGCCCCAAGATTCGGACTGACCGAGTCCGTCACATACACACGATAAGTTAAACCACAAGGCGGAGTCTGCTCAGTCCATTTTAGTAGACCCACTGAATTTGAATCATGGCATCAGACGACGATGGTTTGATAGCATATCTTGTTGCCTATTATAAAACTAAAAATTGTGCAAAAAAGCGCGAGAGGTATATGGCGTAAAAAATGGCTATAAAAACAAGCATCTCGTTCAGAAACTGTTATAGAACACCTAAAGTTATCACCGAACGATTGGTACAATTGTTTATGAATGGACCATGTAACTGGATGTTTTAACCCTATATTTTACTATATGTAACAGTGCATTTATTTGCACCATTTACTAAGAAGAATTATACAAATATGCGAATAAAAATTTCCCACCTCGAAAGGCTCACCTCCACAATAAGAGTTTTGGCCACAGGCAGGAGCACTTATAAAGTTATTAATTGTTGTAATAACTGTATGTTTTGTCGCCAAAGCGTCAACTTCCTTCAATTAAACGTCTACGTTTATATGATAGCAAGACGACTCCACGGTATTTTTTCTCTCGCATTACAATCACTGTACATTAAATGTAATGGGATTATATCTAAGTACATTTATCATAAATAACTTCTATGTTATGTGGTTTAAAGGAACACTATATTGTAACTGAATTACAAATTGTAATTTTTATATTTATTGGGTAAAGAAATTTAAAAAAAAAAAAATTAATCGTCTACTAACAATAAGTGCTTGTATGTCAGAATAAGGTGCTCAGGTACCTTTTTTAAAACCGTTTTTAATAATACATTGAAGTGGCAATCACTAATTTATTGTTTTCTCCACTTATCTGCCCCAAAAAAACTATCTTCTTGTCCATACACGTGATGTCTGGCCTGCACAATCCTGGCCTTAGTAGTCTGTACAGTTAATCTATTGGGGTTTTCATTCTTTTTTTGTTATATTAATAAAACTTTTAAGAAAGTCAGTTTCTACTTCTATGCACATCACCTTAGTTGCGGATGCTCATAAATAAATGAATTCTACTTCGATGGACTGCACAGTTCAACCCAAGCCTCAAGGATGTCGCATAAACGATGAGGAATATCGCAAGGTTTGGAATCTGTTGATATCTTCCGTTCGGCTTTGAAATTTGACAAAATATGAAAAAACTTCCTTTTTGCGATTATTTTTTTAATTGTTGAATTAAATGATTTTGTAATATAATAGTTTGTAACTTCTTTATTTAGAGCCTAAAAACATTGTGTTTTAATTTAGTTTAGATAAATTGACATCTTTCAGTCGCACATAGGATCTAAAATTTGCCAAAACATTGAAAATTTCACATTTTTAAGAGTTGTTTTATGTGTATTTAACATACTTTTTTGAATCGCAATAGTTTTTTTAATGTAAGAATGTTTTTATTTTTTAATGTAAGAACATTGTGTGTTGATATTATGGTGTGAATAAATCTACAACTTCTGACCGGACAATGACCCCTATGCTACACCTGAAATAGTACCTGAAAAAAGTCCAACTCGCAGGAACTGCGTCATCTTAGCGCGGTTCCGTACATCTCGAAGAAGTGGCGTAGATCAGTAGGCATCACAAACTGAGAGTATCCAACTTACACAGAAGCGGATGATTCTTAATCCTCATTCTTGAGGAAGGCTGAATAAGTCAATACAATTATGTAATGAAAACGTACTTACTCTACGACTACTGCTCAGAAGGCTCTATTCCAAACAACCAAAAATTCGTTGTCATTTTAAGTGTCTTGTTTTACTAGCAAATTCGTTTTACTGTTATAATCAACTGTAAATATGTGATTCATGGCGAATAAACTTCCATTCTGTCGTGGGTTAAATCTTTCTATAAAATAAGAAATAACGATAACTTCAGTTAGAGGCTATGAGGAAGGTTATAAGACAGGAGAATTCAAAACAAACTACGTTATCATGATTAGCCACAGCCATCTTGATTACCACAGCCACTCCAAACTTATTATTACCAATACCTTTCACCGTTTCTTAGCTTATTTTACTACTATACTAATGTTACTGATAAATTCAATTTAAAACAAGAAACAACCAATTAAAAAGTGAGATAAACAAAGAGAAAACCCCTTTCAAAACAACAAAACAAACACTTTTTATGTTTTAAGCGCTTATATCTCTGATTGACGTTGCCCCATCGAATATTGCTTCAAACCTTTTTTGTAGAGAATTTAGTAAGCATTCGAATGGTCACCTTCCACTCAGCACGATTTCCCAACCGTTATCGAGATATTTACGAAAAATATATGAAGATCCGAAAAGTTTTCATGTCTATTAATAAAATATTTTTTTTCGCATACTTCCTTAACTCCAAATATAACTAAAACTTAAACATCTTAGTTGGGATTAATTTCCAAGTTGTAGAAAATATTTCAATTGAATCCTGTGATTATAAGTACTCACAAAAATACAATGACTTACAAAAACATTGATTTCACTTTTCTCAGGAACGGTTACAGATATTGCCTTAAAAATGGTTTCATTCGTTTTCTTATGTTCAGAAATCTATAAAACAAGTACCTGCAAGCATATAAACTCAAAAATTCCGACTCGCAGGAACTGCGTCATCTTAGCGCGGTTACGTGCATCTCGAAGAAATGGATTAGATTAGCATCACAAATCACAGGAAACTGACAGTAGCCAACTTACACAGAAGCAGATAATTCTTAATCTGTATAAGTCAATACAATTATGAACTGAAAACGTACTTACTATTCGACTACTGCTGAGAAGGCTCTATTCTAAACAACCAAAAATTCTTTGTTATTTTAAGTATCTTGTTTTACTTGCAAATTCGTATTACTGTTATAATCAACTGTATATATGTGCTTCTTTCTATAAAATAAGTAATAACGATAACTTCAGTTGGAGGCTATTAGGAAGGTTAAATAGATAGAATTCAAAACAAACTACGTCATCATGATTAGCCACAGCCATCTTGATTACCACAGCCACTCCAAATACTAATACCTTTCACCGTTTCTTAGCTTATTTTACTACAGTATTAATTTTACGGATAAATGCAATTAAAAACAAGAAACAACCAATTAAAAAGTCCGACTCGCAGGACCTGCATCATCTTAGCGCGGTTCCGTTCTTATCCGAAGTGCGATTAGTAAAGGAATAGTATTTAAACGTATCCTGTTTTATTGACTAATACATTTGACTACCATAAGCAATCACAAAAATAACGAACAGTGCAAAAAAACTGTAGGAAACACACAATAAGATTCGTTCAAGTAAACGAAATTACCTATGCTTAAAGCACTTATTTCTCCAAATATGACCATCCCATCGCAAATGTCTTCAAAACATTTTTTGTAGAGAATTTAGTAACCTTTCGAATGGTAATCTTTTGCTTGCCAAGATTTCGAACCGTTTTCGTGATATTTATGAAAATATTCGTTTAAGTTCCTAAAACTTTTCATTTCTAAAAATGAAATATTTTATTTTAATCCTTCCTTTACTCCAAACGTAACCAAAATTTCAACATAGTAGTGTAGATGAAATTCGAACATGCAGAAAATTTTTCAACTGAATCCCATAATTCTAAGTACCAAAATCAAAGACAAAAAGAACAGTTCGAATAAGCGAAATCAATTACTTTAAAGTTTTAAGCACTTATTTCTCCGATTGACATCGTCTAATCAAAACTTTCATTATAACCATTTTTGTAGACCATTTAGTAAGCTTTTTAATGGTAATCTTCCGTTTACCATGATTCTCAACCTTTTTCGAGATATTAAGGAAAGTATACAAAGTTACCAAAACTTTTTATGTCTGTTAATAAAATATTTTATACTAAACCTTCCTTAACTCCAAACGTAACAAAAATTTCAACATATTAGTTTTAATGAAAGTAAAACATGCAGAAAATGTTTCAACAGAATCCTATGATTCTAAGTACCCAAACCAAAAACGGTATTCAAAAACTATATTTCCAATTTTCTCGAAAAGCTATCGCCTTGAAAATGGTTTCATTCGTTTTCCTAGCCTAAGAAAGCCTATAAAACGAGTACTTACAAGCTTATGAACTAAAAAAACACCTACGAAAACCCGTTCAAAAGAAAATAGATTATTTGAAGAACAGACCTTCTTATTATTATAAGAAGTAGTGACGGAACCCCAAACAATCCCCAACTTGCATTATCAACGGTCAACGATCTCCTCTCAAAAGATATTTTGATATAAAGAAAGATAAAACGGGGCAGTTCTCAATCTTCTCAATAGGTATGTAACTATGACACTTGTACTGTATTCTCTTGGATACCATATACATGTATATTTATTTATATTGCTATTATTATACTATATATATATATATATATATATATATATATATATATACATATATATATATTTATATTTATATTTTCAAGCATATAGGTACTCATATTTATGTTAATGTTTCTAGCCTTTTTTGTCCTTACCATTGTTATACCATATATGTTTTTACAGCCCTGAAGATGGCTTTTATAGCAAGCCGAAACGTTGGCGGCAATAAATATACATTTTAGCAAATAAAATGTGTTTTTATTGAGTAAGAACACTGACCGAAACCCCGACGATCAACGCTTCCTCCTCCTCCTCAAAAGATATTTGTTCAAAGGGGTTTACGACTTTACCTGCTCGGGTCCGCCAGACCCAAGAATCCTCTTCTACAGATACTTATTTCATACAATGCATTCATGTTTCAATGCATTGAAAAATATCAAAATTTTCTTTTGTTCTTCTACTACAGTAATAATTCTACAAATAAAATCAATTAAAAAATAAAATAAGAAACCAACAGCATAAAGGCAATTGAAAATATTCAAGAGACGTCATCGAATCTCTTTCTCTTGGCAAGCTATATTTCTAACAATGAAATATTTTTCTTATTTTACTTAATCTGTTTTATTGTCAAATACATTATCCAACTATAAGCAATTAAAAAATAACAAGGAATAAAAACAGACAAAAAGAACAGTTCGAATAAGTAGATCATTTAGTAAGCTTTCGAATGTTAACCTTTCGTTTCCCACGATTTTCAACCGTTTTCGTGATATTAATGAAAGTATACTAAGTTCCCAAAATTTTTATTATTTCTAGCAACAGAAAATTGGTCTCATTTTACCTATTCTGTTTTATACACAAATACATTTTCCTAACATAAGAAAATAAAAAAATAAAAAGCAATAAAAAAACTAAGGGAAAGAGACAAAACTTACAAAATGAACGACAAAAACCTGTTCATAAGAACTAAACAGACGTTAAGCACTTGAAGCACTTATTTCTCCGATTTACAACACCTTATCAAAAATAGTTTTAGAATCTTTTTTATAGAGAATTTAGTAAGCTTTCAAAATATTTCTATCCACATACCACGATTTCCCAACCGTGATCAAGATATTAATGAAATTATACGAAGTTCCCAAAACTTTTCATGTCTGTCCATAAAATATTTTATTCTAACCCTTCCTTAACTCCAAACGTAACCAAAAGTTTAACATGTTAGTTTTGATGAAATTCAAACATTCAAAAAATGTTTCAACTGAATCCCATAATTATAAGTACCCAAACCTAAAACGGTATTCAAAAACTTTTTTTCCAATTTTCTCGAAAACGGTTAAATCTATCGCCTTGAAAATGGTTTCATTCGTTTTCCTAGCCCAAGAAGCCTATAAAATGAGTACTTACAAGCTTATGAACTCAAAAATGTAAGCGTTACGATTTTTTTTGCGCGAATTTCGCCCCAAACGCCATCTTCCAGTGGGCGGATTCTTCTGGTTAACGAACTTGACCTTTCAAATTGGACGACGGATTTTTGTACCAAATTTCATCACAATCGGACCATTAGGGAAGCCAGAAATGAGCGAACAGACAAATATATATATATATATATATATATATATATATATATATATATATATATATATACATATATACAAATTTGAACCACCGTTATTTTCGGTCTCTAGGGGTTCTGAAACGCGAAATTTTCTAGTTGGCACTTCCGGATTGTTTCATTGTATCAACCCTATAAGCGGGGTTCCTCCCTATGGGGGAGGGAGTAACCGCGCTAAAAGTGAGATAAACAAAGGGAAAAACCCTTTCAAAACAAACACTTTTAGCGCGGTTCCTCCCCTAGAACCCCTAGAGACCGAAAATTACGGTGGTTCAAATTTGTATATATATATATGAATGAATGAATGAATGTAAATTTATTATTTCATACGTACATATATATATATATACAAATATAAAAAGAGAATAATAAAACAATTTACTTAGGCTTGGACATTGTCCATCAGCCAGAGTGCATACCTATATACATAACTTAATTTCATAAAATAAAAATATACATTTTGCAAGTTATGGATACCACTTAAGATGGCTATGGATAAAAGAAGAAAAAGAAAAATTAAAATAAATAATTAAACATAAAATGAAATAATAATTAATAAATACAGTCATAATAAAATAGACTGTGAGAATATATATATAAATAAAATAAACAACTTATAAATCAATAATTAAATTGAAAAATTAAAAACTGTCGATATTTCCATATATTTTTTAAATATTTATATAAGGTGTCCCAGTTGTTTCCGTTCAGAATCTGCTTGACTTCTTCAAGGGTGAGTAGGTCCTTTTCGTAGTGCGCCCTCCTGAATTCCTTCATTATCGGACATCTGGCGAGAAAATGCAGAGTGTCTTCCTCCTCCTTGAGATTGCACATGGAGCAGTGACCACGCCCGTCTGTTCGCCATGGCCTACTGTTTAATTTGTATATATATATATATATATGAACATATATATATATATATATATATATATATATATATATACATATATATATATATATATGAACATATATATATATATATATATATATATATATATATATATATATATATATTTGTCTGTTCGCTCTGTAGCTCCCAGACGAATGGTCCGATTTTGATGGTATTTGGTACAAAAATCTTTCGTCTAATTTGAAAGGTCAAGTTCGTTAACCAGCAAAATCCGCCTACTGGAAGATGGCGTTTGGGGCAAAATTCGCGCAAAAAAATCGTAACGCTTACGTTTTTGAGTTCATAAGCTTGTAAGTACTCGTTTTATATGCTTCCTGGGCTAGGAAAACGAATGAAACCATTTTCAAGGCGATAGCTTTAAGCGTTTTCGAGAAAATTGGAAAATTAATTTTTGAATACCGTTTTTGGTTTGGGTACTTAGAATCATGGGATTCAGTTGAAACATTTTCTGCATGTTCTACTATCATCAAAACTAATATGTTGAAATTTTGGTTACGTTTGGAGTTAAGGTAGGGTTAGAATAAAATATTTTATTAACAGACATAAAAAGTTTTGGTAACTTTGTATACTTTCGTTAGTATCTCGAAAACCGTTGACAATCTTGTGAAGCGGAAGATTACCATTCAAAAGCTTACTAAATGCTCTACAAAAAAGGTTCTGAAGAAAGTTTTAATTAGGCGATGTCAATCGGAGAAATAAGTGCTTAAAACTTTAAATTAATTGATTTCGTTTATTCGAATGGTTCTTTTTGTCTGTTTTATTCCTTGTTATTTTTTAATTGCTTATAGTTGGATAATGTATTTGG
Source organism: Gonocerus acuteangulatus (assembly GCA_946811695.1). Lineage (NCBI taxonomy): Eukaryota > Metazoa > Arthropoda > Insecta > Hemiptera > Coreidae > Gonocerus > Gonocerus acuteangulatus. Next base: position 128,828,322 of record OX328123.1, on the reverse strand, counting down.
CAATAAAACTGGTTAAGTGAAATAACAAAAACAATTTATTGTTAGAAATATAGATTTCCCGGATTCCAAGACCTTCTCATTACCGGGTTCGTTTCTAGTGTTAGCCGACCCATCCTGGTAAGATTGTAAATCATGACCTTTCCAGACTTTACTACACTCAGGAATGGCGTTAGTGACCTTAAGGGTTGACACGCCATTATAATAATTAACTAAACAAAAAAGACTGGTGGAACCAAAATAATAACTGCTTCTATTTTAATCTTTCCAAATTAGACTAGGGATATGAACGGAACCGCGCTAAGATGATGCAGTTCCTGCGAGACGGACTTTTTTAAGTTTTAAGCGCTTATATCTCTGACTGACGTTTAGTAAGCATTCGAATGTTCACTATCCACTTACCACGATTCCCAACCGTTATCGAGATAATTACGAAAAATGTATGAAGATCCGAAAACTTTTCATGTCCATTAATACAATTTTTTTTTTCGCATACTTCCTTAACTCCAAATATAACCAAAATTTAAACATCTTAGTTGGGATTAATTTCCAAGAAGTAGAAAATATTTCAATTGAATCCCGCGATTCTAAGTACCCACAAAAAAATAATGACTTACAAAAACATTGATTCCACTTTTCTCAAAAACGGTCACAGATATCGCCTTAAAAATGGTTTCATTCGTTTTCCTATGATAAGAAACCTATAACCGCGATATCTATAACCGTTCCTGAGAAAAGTGGAATCAATGTTTTTGTAAGTCATTATATTTTTATGAGTACTTAGAATCGCGGGATTCAATTGAAATATTTTCTACAACATTGAAATTACTCCCAACTAAGATGTTTAAATTTTAAGAAACGGTGAAAGGTATTAGTAATAAAAAGTTTGGAGTGGCTGTGGTAATCAAGATGGCTGTGGCTAATCATGATGACGTAGTTTGTTTTGAATTTTCCTGTCTATATAACCTTCCTCATAGCCTCTAACTGAAGTCATCGTTATTTCTTATTTTATAGAAAGATTTAATCTACGACAGAATGGAACTTTATTCGCCATGAAGCATATATTTACAGTTGATTATAACAGTAAAACGAATTTGCTAGTAAAACAAGATACTTAAAATGACAACGAATTTTTGGTTGTTTAGAATAGAGCCTTCTTAGCAGTAGTCAAAGAGTAAGTACGTTTTCAGTACATAATTGTATTGACTTATACAGATTAAGAATTATCCGTTTCTGTGTAAGTTGGTCAGTTTCCTGTGATTTGTAATGCTAATCTATTCCATTTCTTCGAGATGTACGTAACCGCGCTAAGATGACTCAGTTCCTGCGAGTTGGACTTTTTTTTACATGAAATGCTCTCAACAAAACAAAATTTCGGAAGGGGGGCTGCAGCCCCCTCAGCTCCTCCTTATATGCGCCCATGATTTTCTTAACAATTTAGCACTTTCCTCCGAAGGAAAGTAGCTATTGAGGTTGCACTCAGTACGGAATTTTTGAATAATTGCTTCAAATCTTTATCGACCCTATCTAGTAGACACCGAAAATGACCCCCGTTAAAATTTATATATGTGTGTGTGTCTGTTAACACGATAGCGGCCAGAGTTTTTGTTTTTTCTTCACGAAACGTGGTATATAGCGTTCAATTAGCAAACGATTGAACGAGTTCGTTAACCACCAAAACAGTAATTTGAGCATGCCATCCGTAGTTTTTGTTATAATTCAACGAAACTCGCTATTCGTTATGCCGATCTAAAGAGAGAAATACGTTGTAAAAATAAACTAAATCAGTTCATTAGGAGGGGGGGTTTACTCCGGACCTACATTACCAATTTGCCACTACCAGCCGTAATTATTGGTACATTTCAACGAAACTCGATATTCCTGGTGGTAATCAACAGAGAAAAATGGGCTGTAAAAATAAACTAAATCGGGTTATTTGGAAGGGGGGTTTACTCCGGACCTAAAGTACCAATATATTCATACCGGTCGTAATTTCTGCTGTATTTTTAACAAAACGCGGTATACGTCGTGCGTACCTCATGAGAATGAAGTGTTGTAAAAATGAAGTAAATAAGTCTATAGGAAAGAAGGGTTTACTTTAAACTCTGCTTCATCAGAATTAGCCCGCCAGACGTGCTAATCCCAAAGCCGCTTCGGGGAGCGCTATCTCCCACTAGGGGGACTGTATCCTGTTCCTGCATCATATCAAAAGTCGAAAAATGAAGTTTTTGTGTATTTATTAAGTATTATTACGGTATCATGTATAAACATTACTCTGGAAGCAAATTATTTACAAAATGAATAATTGAACAGTTCTCATAAGAAATGTAAATGAGCAGAACTATTCACGTTTTTATCTTATTTATAAAGGTTATTTACAGCAAATTATTCAGTAATGTAGTCTACACTACAAAACTTCTGAGGAAAGTGCTTAGTTATGCAGCTCCTGCGTGACGGACTTATTGATAGTAAACCACATTGGCATGTATTATTTCAATAAAAACAAAACTAGTTGTTGAAGTACAAGTGAGGGGATCTGAGAGTTCTATTTGCTTTTGCCAACCAGCTCGAATGTGATAAACTCATGATCTTGTAGAGGGAAACCTTCTTTACAGGATCCTGATTTTATTGCCTTTGAAATATCAGGTAGGTATAGTTGATCTTTGCTTAGCAAATTTCTGTCAATCTCTAGAATCTTACAATCAATACACTGGAAGTTAACAATCGGCAGTTTTTGGCAGGTCACATCATAAAATATAGAGTACGTGGAAATGTACTATGCCCGTTGTTACTGTTATTGCCCAACATGTCATAGGCCTAACTATCTTTTTTCGGGTACTGTTTCTCTGTAGCATTGGAGTCATTGTACAGCCGGAAGATGTTAATTTATTCACACCATAATAAAACACAATGTTCTTATGTTTAAAAATAGAAACACAGTAACTATTACGTTTAAAAGAAAGTATATTAAAGATATATAAAAACACTCTTAAAAATGTGTAATTTTGGCAAATTTAAGTCCTATGTGCGACTGATCAATCCAAATTAAAATATATTTTCGTGATCTATAGGGTCTGAAACGTGAAAGTTTCTAGTCGGCACATCCGGATTGCGTCATGAGGTCAACCTCATAAGCGGGTTCACCCTATGGAGATAGGGAGTAACCGCGCTAACACAATGTTTTTAGGCTCTATTCGAAGACGTTACAAACTAATATATTCCGAATTTATCTAATTCAAAATTAATCCCGAAAAGGAAGTTTTTTCATATTTTGTCAAATTTCAAAGCCAATGCGTGAACGGAAGATGTCAACCGATTTCGATAATTCCCCCCCCCCCCCCCCCATTTTCTTGTCTACATAATTAGAACTTCGAAATAAAAAAAATGAGTTTTTTCGGCCCACCCTGCTGTGACGGCCATACCTGACGTGTTAGGACGAGAGAATTTTCTTCTCATTTATCTCTTCATTTATGGGCACCTTAACATTTCCAAAACATTCAACATGGGCAAATTAGTCCAAAAAATCGTTTTTGGAAACGCAATACTATTGCATACATGAGATTTCAGGTGAACATTATCGCTAAGTCTTCGAATGATATCAACAGGAAAAAATATATACTCAATACAAATATGCTTGTACAGTGACAAAAAAAATGGATCAGTTAGATTATTCTTGCATCAATTAATGGAAATCGGAAACGGAAAACTGCGATTGTTGACGTCAGTAAAAATGTCATTGTCTCATAACTTCTACAAATTAGTCATAAGGAAATAAACAATTGGTAGAAACAATTATTTCCCAATATTTTAACTCGTATTATAAGAACGAGAAACGTTTGAACGGTATATTCTAGAGATCAAGAACGTGAACGCATCTATATTTTTCAGTCTAACGTATACAAATTCCGACTACGCTTTTTCATTATATAGTACTATTTAAACACATATTAAGCGGCGGTCAAATATAGATATTTTTCAAATTTTCAGAGGCATATTTGAATTCTCGGTTTTATTTTTCAATAAATAATTGGCGTATGCCCACTTAGGGGTTTTCAAATTATATTTTATTTTTCGCTAGGACTTTTTGACTCGCGCTATTATCAATCTAATTATAGAAAAGTCCTACTCGCAGGAACTGCGTCATCTCAGCGTGGCTCCCGAGTGCCATTAGTATAGGAATAATATCTAATTTCAATAAAATCTGTCCATTTTTTAGCCAGTTAGAGAGCGAACAGAAATCCTAAATAAAGATAGTTAGTCGTTGAGATGATGCGAAGTGAAGGGATGTCGGGACTCGGCTAGGAGAAGATCGTCAAGCAAAAATCTATATTGGACGTTTCTGCTTCACTTTGGAATACTGAAGGTAGGCGGGGGTAGATGAAAGAGGCTGGAAAGAAGATGGCTTGTCATTAACCATGCTAGCACGAGAATATTCTATCAAACAACATCGGTCTAGCCAGTAAATGGAATTTCCTGTTTCATATCTCCTATCAAGGCAGTGGAGTAACAGTTTTTGACGGCCCCCTCCCCCCCCCCCCCGCAAAGCTGTCTTTAGGGCCCCCTCCGTCTCAGTACATAGATCCCTCTCTTCTTCCACTAACAAACTCGTTAGCCCTTTTTCTGAATCCTTTTAATCTTTTCATTTTGAACATACGAGACAATTTTGCATATACTGACATTCAGATGATGTGGAGCTTAATGTTTGTATTTAATTAATCACGCGTATTAGCCATGATATTTAACTCTATTTGTGTAGGGAATATTCATTCATTTTGAGTGAATTTGAAAAAAATAGTTTGTCAAGGCGATCTGCTGTCCAAAGTATAGGTTTTGAATCATTTTCTATAGCATCAGACAGAGCGCCGATCTGTCTGACACAGCACAACTGGCAATATTTATTCGAAATATTGATAAGGATCTCACTGTTACTGAGGAATTGCAGGCTTCACATCCGCTAAAAAGAACCACTACAGAAGATGACATTTTTAATGAAGTTCAAAAGGTATTCTATGGTCGGCTTCCGTGAAGGTTTCTTCGGAATTTTAAATGAAAAAGCAACTGAATTAAATGTGGACAAAGATGATTTGATTGATAGTCCTTCATTGCATTATTCACCAACAGAACTTTTGTTCTAGGTACATTATACTCCCGAGTGTTATGAATGAGGTAAAAAGCATCAATTTTATTCGATCCCGAGGGCTTAACCATCGTCAGTTCAAAGCGTTTTTGGATGAAATATCACATCAATATGACGACATAACATATTATTGTGAAAATGGCTAAGCAAAGGGAAAATGCTGAAACGGTTTTACGAGCTTAGAAATGAGATAGCAGATTTTATGCAAATAAAAGATAAATCACAACCTGAATTGAGTGAACCAAAATGGATATGTGACTTACTGGATAACCCTGTCATCTTCGATTTTTTTTTTTTTAATTTTTAATATTGCATCTATGTTGATCAATTCTTTTCTTTAAATTTTGACGCATTTCACCCATATATTTAAATTGGCAATCCGTGCATTTTATTTCAAAAATGAGATATTTTTAGTAAAATTTCTCTATGTTACCTTTTATATTGGAAATGTGTTTTATTAATTCGTTTTTGTTATAAACTGAGTGCGCTTAAAATTGAACGAAAATCGGTCGATCGATAGGCTATTAGGAGGATATTGAAGAGAAAAGCTAATAACTGCTTTGAAGAGACACATTTGCATTAGTGAATGTGATGGCGCTATCATGTAAAGAACAGTATAGGCTTCTGTAAATGTTTGTACGAGGGCTTTAATAAAGCAGTGTAATGATATATACGTTCGAGAGACAAAGGATGGTCCGTGTAGTTGCTAGAATTAAAACAGTTCACAGTTTAGTGTCACTTCTAGGGACTAATAGCCACTCAGGCGGAAGTTTATTTTCTTTTATATGTAAATTTAAAGTAATAATATATCTTTACCTGTCCACCCAAAATTGAAATTCTCAGACAATTTAATATATCATAATTTGTAACTAGTATATTAAATTCAACTTTCCAGTTTGTTTTGTTTTAACAAGTTCCAACTACATTTATAATTTATAAATGGGAGCGAGTTTGACTCAGTGGTCAAGACTCGATGAACATTGTGGAGAACCGTATTTTTAAACTCGGGTGCGCACTAAAAGATGTTATCTCCTAATTTTGCTCTTCGAGGGTCCGAGTCGCTGTCCTAGGCCAGCCCAGCCTGCAATAACTGCAAAAGTGGAAATCATGCGGCAGGAGCATAGTACGGACAACACCGTCTCCTCGTGGTCTAGTGGTTAACGCCTTAGATACATAAGCGGGAGATGGTGGGTTCGATCCCAACCGGCGGCAGAAATGTTCTCATCTCACGGCTCGTTGGAGAAATTCCTTGTTGCACCCTGGATGTCGGCGCTAATGGCCTAGATGTAGATGCGCCGTTTAAAAAAAAAAAAAAAGTCTCCCTAGTTACCTATTAAGCATCGGATTACTATTCAAGGCGAAAATTTTATAAATAGAAATACTCACAGCCTGGATTTGATGAGAATATTCCACCATTAGGGCCATGTCAAGCCAGATCCATAGATCGAATGAATCCAATATGCCGGAGATATGCAAGTCAGCTGATCAGGAAGTCCTTAAATCTATTTCCTGAAGAAATAAAAGAGACATCTTAATTATTAATTAACTCATATTAATATTAATTATATAATTGTAAAATAAATTACTTTAATTTAAAAATGTCTTCTATTTGTATTAAAGTACGTTTTTTTTTTCATTCAATTTGATTTCCTCAAATGCTTCAAGTATCAGAATGCTGAGGTAAATGGTGATATATTTTCTCGTTTATCAATATTATGTTAGTACAGTTTAAAGGCTCTCTCGAACCGGGGCGGAACAGCGGGAGCGGGTGTAGGACCTATTTACATGACGGGCTATGGGAGACTTCAAACCGGGACGAGATCGCCCGCTGTGTGCAGTGTACCAGTCTCAGTTCGCCACAACACGGGATTTTTCGCGTCCAGCATCTAGTATGCAAACTGAAAAACTCATAATTTTCGTCAAGTAGTGTTTTCGTCAACAATCGTTAGTCGATTGTTTCCAGATTCTTTATTTCCTGGAAATATATATTTTCTCAGCTTTGTAATTAATTATTTTATTCCTTATTATTCAAATAACGAAGTGCCTATTGTGACGCCTCTTCTGCCTATAAATATTGTATGAGTGCGTTTAGAGTGAGTTTTTATGTTCAGTGTGTGAGTTTTTAGCGCGGTTCCTCCCTCCCCCATAGGGAGGAACCCCGCTTTTAAGGTTGATCTCATGACGCAATCCAGAAGTGCCGACTAGAAAATTTTGCGTTTCAGAACCCCTAGAGACCGAAAATGATGGTGGTTCATATTTGTGTGTGTATATATATATATATATATATATATATATATATATATATATATATATATATATATATATATATATATTTGTCTGTTCGCTCTCTAGGTAGAAGACCAATGGTCCGATTTTGATGAAATTTGGTACAAAAATCCGTCGTCCAATTTGAAAGGTCAAGTTCGTTAACCAGCAAAATCCGTCCACTGGAAGATGGCGTTTGGGGCGAAATTCGCGCAAAAAAAATCGTAACGCTTACGTTTTTGAGTTCATAAGCTTGTAAGCACTCGTTTTATAGGCTTCTTGGGCTAGGAAAACGAATGAAACCATTTTCAAGGCGATAGCTTTAACCGTTTTCGAGAAAATTGGAAAAATAGTTTTTAAATACCGTTTTTGGTTTGGGTACTTAGAATCATGGGATTCAGTTGAAACATTTTCTGCATGTTCTACTTTCATTAAAACTAATATGTTGAAATTGTTGTTACGTTTGGAGTTAAGGAAGGGTTAGAATAAATTATTTTATTAACAGACATGAAAAGTTTTGGTAACTTTGTATACTTTCCTTAATATCTCGAAAAAGGTTGAGAATCTTGGTAAACAAAAGAATACCATTAGAAAGCTTACTAAATGCTTTACAAAAAAGGTTCTGATGAAAGTTTTGATTAGACGATGTCAATCGGAGAAATAAGTGCTTAAAACTTTAAAGTGATTGATTTCGCTTATTCGAACCGTTCATTTTGTCTGTTTTTATTCCTTGTTATTTTTTAACTGCTTATAGTTGGATAATGTATTTGATAATAAATCAGGTTAAGGAAAATAAGAAAAACAATTTAATCTTAGAGATATGGATTTCCAAGATATAGCTTTTCAACTGCCTAGTGGGGTCCTTCCTAGGGCGGTTTGGCCGATCGTAAATAAGACCTTCCTTCAAAGTAAAGATGGAACTGTCAACTTGGGTCCTCCTCTGCCTCCCGGCACTTTCATTGCTGACGAAGGCTACCAATGAGTAGCCGAAACGTCCTAAATATAGATTTTTTAAAAAAAAAATCGCATTGAGGTTTCTTTAGCCGAATCCCAACCATTCCATATTTACTTATTACCTCGATGGATAACTATCTAATCTTCATGCTTTCTAGAAATGTGGGCCCAAAATAATAACAGCTTCTATTTTAATCATTTTGAATGAGTCTAGAGATAAGAACGGAACCGCGCTAAGATGATGAGTCGGACTTTATTATGTTTATTTATGCGTGTGTTATCGTGAGTATATTAAACTATCATAATGTAAATAGCAATTTTAGGTTTAGAACTAGATGTAAGGTTATATCTGGTATGTCTAAAAGGATCTAATACAATTTGTACATAGTATAATACGTTTTAGCGTTTAATTTAGTTTCGGATTAAATAATAGCTAGCTAATTTCAAATTTAAAAAAAAATAATAAAAAAGTCCGACTCGCAGGAACTGCATCATCTTAGCGCGGTTCCGTTCTTATCCCTAGACTCATTTGGAATGATTAGAATAGAAACAGTTATTATTTTGGTTCCACATTTCTTGAGAAGTCTTGATTTATGATGTTACCTGGATGGGTCGGCCAACCCTAGAAAGGCCCCCGCTAGTTACAAGGTCTTCGAATCTTGGAAATCTATATTTTTAACAATAAATTGTTTTTGTTATTTTACTTAACCTGTTTTATTGTCAAATAAAACTGTTGTATTATCCAACTATAAGCAATTAAAAAATAACAAGGAATAAAAACAGACAAAAAGAACAGTTCGAATAAGCGAAATCAATTACTTTAAAGTTTTAAGCACTTATTTCTCCGATTGACATCGCCTAATCACAACTTTCTTCAGAACCTTTTAGCGCGGTTACTCCCTATCTCCATAGGGAGAACCCGCTTATGAGGTTGACCTCATGACGCGATCCGGACGTGCCGACTAGAAACTTTCTCGTTTCAGACCCTATAGATCACGAAAATATAGGTGGCTAAAATTTGTATATGTATATATATATGTATATATAAATACATATATATATGTATATATATATATATATATATATATATATATATATATATATATGCTTGTCTGTTCGCGCTCTAGCAAGCTCAAAAATGGTCCGATTTTGATGAAATTTGGTACAAAAATCTGTCGTCTGATTTGAAAGGTCAAGTTCGTTAGCCAGCAGAATCCGCCTACTGGAAGATAGTGTTTATGGCGAAATTCGCGCAAAAAAATCGTAACGCTTACGTTTTTGAGTTTATATGCTTGTATGTACTTTTTTTATATGTTTCTTAACATAGGAAAACGAATGAAACCATTTTCAAGGCGATATCTCTAACCGTTCCTGAGAAAAGTGGAATCAATGTTTTTGTAAGTCATTATTTTTTTGTGGGTACTTAGAATCGCGGGATTCAGTTGAAATATTTTCTATATCTTGGAAATTAATTAATGCTTACTAAATTCTCTACAAAAAATGTTCTGAAGCAATATTCGATGGGGCAACGTCAATCAGAGATATAAGCGCTTAAAACGTAAAAAATGTTTGTTTTGTTGTTTTGAAAGGGGGTTTCTCTTTGTTTATCTCACTTTTTTATTGTTTTTTTCTTGTTTTAAATTGCATTTATCAGTGAAATTAGTACAGTAGTAAAATAAGCTAAGAAACGGTGATAATAAGTTTGGAGTGGCTGTGGTAATCATGATGGCAGTGGCTAATCATGATGACGTATTTTGTTTTGAATTCTGCTGTCTATATAACCTTCCTCATAGCCTCCAACTGTAGTTATCGTTATTTCTTATTTTATAGAAAGATTTAACCCACGACAGAATGGAATTTTATTCGCCATGAAGCACATATTTACAGTTGATTATAACAGTAAGACGAATTTGCTAGTTAAACAAGATTCTTAAAATGACAACGAATTTTTGGTTGTTTAGAATAGAGCCTTCTCAGCAGTAGTCAAAGAGTCAGTAAATTTTCAGTACATAATTGTATTGACTTATACAGATTAAGAATTATCCGCTTCTGTGTAAGATGGCTACTGTCAGTTTCCAGTGATTTGTGATGCTAATCTATTCCATTTCTTCGAGATGTACGTAACCGCGCTAAGATGACGCAGTTCCTGCGAGTCGGACTTTTTTGTAGAGCATTTAGTAAGCTTTCGAATGGTAATCTTCCTTTTACCAAGATACTCAAACGTTTTCGAGATATCAAGGAAAATATACGAAGGGGACCTAATAGATATTCATACGGCATTGTTTCTAATTATACGTATCCTGTTTTATTGGCAAATATATTTGACTACTATAAGCAATTACAAAAATGGCGAGCAGTGAAAAAAAACTACGGGAAACACACAAATAGATCCGTTTAAATAAACGAAACTAACTAACTAAGTTTTAAGCACTTATTTCTCCTAATATGACCATCCGATCAAAAATTGCTTCAAAACATTTTTGTAGAGAATTTAGTAAGCTTTCGAACTGTTACATTTCACTTTCCACGATTCCTAACCGTTTTCGAGATGTAAATGAAAGTATACGAAGTTCCCAAAACTTTTCATGTCTGTTAATAAAATATTTTATTCTAACCCTTCCTTATCTCCAAACGTAACGAAAATTTGAACATATTAGTTTTGATGAAATTACAACATGCAGAAAATGTTTCAACTGAATCCCATGATTTTAAGTACCCAAACCAAAAACGTTATTCAACAACTATTTTTCAGTTTTATCGAAAACGGTTAAAGCTATTGCCATAAAAATGGTTTATTCGTTTTCCTAGGCCATGAAGCCTGTAAAACAAGTACTTACAAGCATATGAACTCAAAAACGTAAGCGTTACGATTTTTTTTGAGCGAATTTCGCCCCAAACGCCATCTTCCAGTGGGCGGATTTTGCTGGTTAACAAACTTGACCTTTCAAATTGGACGATGGATTTTTGTACCAAATTTCATCAAAATCGGACCATTGCTCTCTGAGCTACGCCGCGAACAGACAAATATATATATATATATATATATATATATATATATATATATATAAATAAATAAATATATACATATACATATATATGTATATATATATATATATACACACACACAAATTTGAACCACCGTCATTTTCGGTCTCTATGGGGTCTGAAACGAGAAAGTTTCTAGTCAGCACTTCCGGATTGTGTCGTGAGGTCAACCTCCTAAGCGGGTTCTCCCTATGGAGGTAGGGAGTAACCGCGCTAAAACGTTATACAGCAACTATTTTCCCAATTTTCTCGAAAACGGTTAAAGCTATCGCCTTAAAAATGGTTCCATTCGTTTTCCCAGGCCAAGAAGCCTATTAAACGAGTACTTGCAAGCATATGAAGTAAGCGGAACGATTTTTTTCGCGCGACATTCGCTCCAAAAACCATGTTCCGGTGGGCGGATTCTGCTGGTTAACGAACTTGACTTTTCAAATTAGACGAAAGATTTTTGTACCAATTTTCATCAAAATCGGACTATTCGTCTGAGATGTAGAGAGCGAACAGACAAATATATATATATATGGAGGTCCGGTGAGTCCAGGTGTCATGAAACCACAAAAGTCCGATTCGCAGGTACTGCGTCATCTTAGCGCGGTTCCGTTCTTATCTCTAGTGTTTATGAAGGCATAGAATAGAAACAGTTATTACTTTGTTTAGATCAATAGCGAAACACCTATCCAAATGAAATCTCAAACAAACCAGTCTTGAAAGGTCTTGATTTACAATCTTACCTGTATGGGTCAGCTATACCATAAGTCGGGCAGAAAGGCCTCCGCTCAGAGGCATTTGGAAAGCCTTGGGATCTCTCTCTTTGAACGCTACATTTCTAACAATAAATTGATCTTCTTATTTTACTTAATCTGTTTTATTGTCAAATACATTATCTGACTGACTATAAGCAATTTAAAAATAACAAGGAATAAAACAGACAAAAAGAACAGTTCGAATAAGCGAAATCAATTACTTTAAAGTTTTATGCACTTATTTCTCCGATTGACATCGCCTAATCAAAACTTTCTTTAGAACCATTTTTGTAGAGAATTTAGTGACCTTTCTAATGGTCATCTTCCGTTTCCAAAGATTCTCAACCTTTTTCGAGATATTAAGGAAAGTGTACAAAGTTACCAAAACTTTTCATGTCTGTTCATAAAATATTTTATTCTAACCCTTCCTTAACTCCAAACGTAACATAACTTTCAACATATTAGTTTTAATGAAATTAGAACATGCAGATAATGTTTCAACTGAATCCCGTGATTCTAAGTACCCAAACCAAAAACGGAATTCAAAAACTAGTTTTCCAATTTTCTCGACAACGGTTAAAGCTATGGCCTTGAAAATGGTTTCATTCGTTTTTCTAGCCCAAGAAGCCTATAAAAAGAGTACTTACAAGCTCATGAACTCAAAAAAGTCCGATTCGCAGGAACTGCGTCATCTTAGCGCGGTTCCGTTCTTATCTCTAGTGTTTATGAAGGCATAGAATAGAAACAGTTATTACTTTGTTTAGATCAATAGCGAAACAGCTATCCAAATGAAATCTCAAACAAACCAGTCTTGAAAGGTCTTGATTTACAATCTTACCTGTATGGGTCAGCTATACCATAAGTCGGGCAGAAAGGCCTCCGCTCAGAGGCATTTGGAAAGCCTTGGGATCTCTCTCTTTGAACGCTACATTTCTAACAATAAATTGATCTTCTTATTTTACTTAATCTGTTTTATTGTCAAATACATTATCTGACTATAAGCAATTTAAAAATAAAAAGGAATAAAACAGACAAAAAGAACAGTTCGAATAAGCGAAATCAATTACTTTAAAGTTTTAAGCACTTATTTCTCCGATTGACATCGCCTAATTAAAACTTTCATCAGAACCATTTTTGTAGAGAATTTAGTGAGCTTTCTAATGGTCATCTTCCGTATCCCAAGATTCTCAACCTTTTTCGAGATATTAAGGAAAGTATACAAAGTTACCAAAACTTTTTATGTCTGTTAATAAAATATTTTATTCTAACCCTTCCTAAACTCCAAACGTAACAAGAATTTCAACATATTAGTTTTAATGAATGTAGAACATGCAGAAAATGTTTCAACTCAATCCCATGATTCTAAGTACCAAAATCAAAGAGAAAAAGAACAGTTCGAATAAGCGAAATCAATTACTTTAAAGGTTTATGCACTTATTTCTCCGATTGACATCGCCTAATCAAAACTTTCTTTAGAACCATTTTTGTAGAGCATTTAGTGACCTTTCTAATGGTCATCTTCCGTTTCCCAAGATTCTCAACCTTTTTCGAGATATTAAGGAAAGTATACAAAGTTACCAAAACTTTTCATGTCTGTTCATAAAATATTTTATTCTAACCCTTCCTTAACTCCAAACGTAACATAACTTTCAACATATTAGTTTTAATGAAATTAGAACATGCAGATAATGTTTCAACTGAATCCCGTGATTCTAAGTACCCAAACCAAAAACGGAATTCAAAAACTATTTTTCCAATTTTCTCGAAAACGGTTAACGCTATCGCCTTGAAAATGGTTTCATTCGTTTTCCTAGCCCAAGAAGCCTTTAAAACAAGCTTATGAACTCAAAAACGTAAGCGTTACGATTTTTTCTGCGCGAATTTCGCCCCAAACGCCATCTTCCAGTGGGCGGATTTTGCTGGTTAACGAACTTGACCTTTCAAATTGGACGACGGATTTTTGTACCAAATTTCATCAAAATCGGACCATCAGGGAAGCCAGAAATGAGCGAACAGACAAATATATATATATATATATATATATATATATATATATATATATATATATATATATATATAAATAAATATATACATATATATATATATATATACAAATTTGAACCACCGTTATTTTCGGTCTCTAGGGGTTCTGAAACGCGAAATTTTCTAGTCGGCACTTCCGGATTGTTTCATTGTATCAACCCTATAAGCGGGGTTCCTCCCTATGGGGGAGGGAGGAACCGCGCTAAAAACGTGATCACCACGAAAATGAACATGCCACAATTAACGAAAGTTAGATATCCACAAACCACTCGATATATATACAGGGTGTCCCACATTGAGATGTCATAACTTTAGGGGTTTATTTTGCATATCATTTGTAGTTCAGGGGCGCTAAAATGAGCATTCTATCTGAAAATGTAGAGGAGCTATTCAAACTTTTGTCTTTTTTAAAAACTGCTGGCTTTTTTAGAGAAAAACTGAGGTTTCGGAATTTGTGATCAATGTGTCGTAAATTTTTAGAATCTGCATTAAATTTCCAATAAGAAACACCCCTTATTAATTAATGAAAATATGTATTTTAAATACTCATTCATTTCTTTATTATCAATATTTATTATTATTTTTATTATATCTTACTCTTACTTTCCCTTCTTACAAGCAACAACAAGATGCTTTTTCAAAGTATCAACTCTCATACACTTTCTAAGAAAAAATGTTTTTCATTATGGAAAAACTTCCTCTGCATTATCTTATCATTTCGAAATCCTGAATACCAGGTAACTACACCATTGTCACAGCAAAAGGGGTGTGAGGAAGGAGACGTACTTCTCTCATCCTCTCTATTTCCTGCTATTCATTATGCTTGTGCATTCCTTCTACCAAGGAAGGCTCGTTTATTTACCGAGGATCAATCCACGGGTTGGGAAAATAAGCTTTCGAATTAATATTTGTGACAGCAAAATGTAATTTAATTTGTGAAATCTTTTTTTTTTCGAAGAACTGAAATTCGAAATGTGCTTTTTGAAATGTTTAAATCGCAGAAAAATATTGCATAACGAGCAAAAAAGGCTTTAAATCTTAAAATAGCCAAAATAAAAATTGTCTCTAGACTTCCTAAATGCACGGAAACATATTTATTTCTATCTGATTTTTCAATATACCCATTCAGATAAAAAAGGCATTTTGCCTAACTTCCGGGCTCTAGTTATTACTGTAAACTAATAACTATTTGTCCAGTAGATTTTTCAAATATCTACAAATATAACCTTAGCTTCTAACTGAATCCACGGCATAATGGTAATTATTTCCAATATGTTCTTCTGAATTCTTTCACCCTTGATTCCGAGGTGTCCCCCTACCCTTATCAGTTCAAAAATTGTGTTTATGTAGTGTGGGAACGGTTCGGGAATTCACTCTTCAGCCATTCCGTCACCACTCGTCCATTATCAGCTGGACAACCATCCATTTGAAACCAGACTGAGTTAATATTAGGTAGATGGGCTTGTGTGATAAACGTCATGTAGTTTGGGAAGGATGGGACATCACCATCATCGTGTGAAATCAAACAATTCGTTCAAAATGGCTCCTTCACACTAAAGCACATTTATTGCTTTTGACTGAGAAATCAGTAAAAAATAGATTTAAATAGATTTTTTCATAAAACTACGAGGTACCGTTTTGAAGCTTATTAAATAATGCAACTTTTGAGGTGGAGGCAAACCTCTAAGTCTAAAAATAGCTGATTAAGAAAATACTGAATAATTTAATAAAAAACTAATATTAAACTTTCTCACCTATATGGCTTTTAATATAGCTCTTAATTTACATGGTAATATTTTAATAACGGGTGTTTTTTTATTGGACATTTAATGCAGATTCTAAAAATGTTGTCGTTATTTTCGATACATTGATCACAAATTCCGAAAAATCAGTTTTTCTCTAAAAAAGGCAGCAGTTTTTAAAAAAGACAAAAGTTTGAGTAGCTCCTCTACATTTTCAGATAGAATGCACATTTTTGCGGCCCTGAACTACAAATGATATGCAGAATAAACCCCTAAAGTTATGACTTCTCAATGTGGGACATCCTGTGTATACATATATATATATATATATATATATATATATATATATATATAAACAAATTTGAACCACCGTCATTTTCGGTCTCTAGGGGTTCTGAAACGCAAAATTTTCCAGTCGGCACTTCCGGATTGTTTCATGAGTTCAACCTTATAAGCGGGGTTCCTCCCTATGAAGAGAGGGAGGAACCGCGCTAAAACATTTCAGAATACCAGTAAATTATTAAAATGTTTCACCATTTGTCACCATAGCAAGCGAAGCATCCAAAAAAATGCTTCTATAAAACACAATTTGATCCCGAATACATAAAATGTCATTCCTGCTGCAGTGTGGAGGGCCCCGCAGTACTCTGTCCCGGACCTGAAGCGGGATTCCCGCTACTGCTCCCACCATCTCGCGCCGCGACGCCGGTTTCAAGGGGTTTCATTTCGCTAGTACGCAGGGTTTCCGAGATATGAGTGAAAACCCGAAAAATGTGACCTAAACCCCCCTCCCCCCGGCTCAAAGCCTACGACCGGAGACTTTTGATATGTTGACCTCCTAACTAGTCTAAACAAAGTTACGAAGTCAACAATTTTGTTCTAAACCTTTCCATCTATAACTGCTCGTTGCCTGGACTAAAATGAGAATTGGAACATAATGACACTTTGGTCTTACCTAATTCAAACCAGACAGGTTTAGAAATTAATCACGGTTTTTTTAGCGCGGTTCCATAGGGAGGAACCCTGCTTATAGGGCTGACCTCATGACGCAATCCGGATAAAAATCACTAAGTTACGAAAAAATCATTTCTTTTGGGAGACCCTTGTAGTAGAATAAAACAAAATAGATTTTTGGGGACACAATTTTTAATAATTTGTATGTTTTTAGTTATTAATTATTTTTTTACTAATTGATTTCTAATTAATAATATTTGCGAGTTTATTATTACTATCATGAAGTAATAAAATATTTTCTTTAATCCTTAAAAATGTGTATTTCAACTTTGAATCTACCAAATTGTTAATTTTGTTGAGTTAAAAAAGTAATATAGTTTTTAAAAATTTATTTCAGGGCAAACTTTCTATTAATAAAAGTAAAATACAAAGGTAAATCATTCCTAATTCTGAAGTAACAGTTTCTACAGAAACATTTTTACTATTTATTTTAGTAATATTTCAAGATTTCAATGAATTTTAAAACTTCCCTAACTTAAAATAAGGAAAATGTTGCCTAGCACTATTTTTCCAGACTCGTTCAATTATAAAATACTAAAAGTATCAGGGGTGTATATAGGAAATAATTTTGGTGGTGGGGGGGGCACCGGGGGATTTGGGAGGTGTGGAATACTGACACCAACCTAGAACTTGGAATAGTTAGCCAACAAAAAATATTTTTTTCTGAACAAATTTATTTAATTCATTTTTCAAGTTTTCATGTCTTATTCTTATCGATTAAATACAAATTTCGGGGGGGGGGGATACAGTCCCCTCAGCCCCCCTTATATGCGTCCATGAAAAGTATTCGTGTTTATTTTTGAATTTATACAGGGCGTATCACAAGTAGATGATAATATACTTCTTTTTTAACTGGTTTAAACTTAATTGACTGAAGAAGCATAAATATTTCAGACGGTTTCATTTCAAATCATTTTGTGGGTTTAATAAATGGGGTGGATTTTCTAAAGATTTATTATAATATTAATCAATTTAATATACTTTAAAATTATGTAAATTTCATCATAAGGTTCTATAATGTTTTTATATCTTATAACAATTAATATAAAATATTTTACCTATGGAATAAAACTTCTGTATTCGCTAAAATACTAAGCATGCATTCTGCCTCTTACGTACTGCTGGTTTTAGGCATTTCAAGTCAAAAAAACAAGAATTAACTCCTTACACAAGTTAACTATTATACAGGGTTTATCACAAGGAAAATTACAATAGTTAAGGGGGCGAAACCAAAAATGTAGCTCAATGCTGCCAACCGTACGTTTCTATATGTCTTCTTCCAGAGATATGCCGCCCTAAAGGTTTTTTAGAAAAAACGTGTTTTTGTTTTTTTTTAAATAATAATAGTGAAATTTGAAAAAATTATTTTTTCTCGATTAAGTGATCTTATTTAATTTATTTTTAAGGTTTTTATGACGCATTTTTACTGATTTCGGTGGGGAGGGGGGTCGCTGCAGCCCCCTCTTATAACTGCCAATATTGTTAAAAAAATATTGCACTACCATTTCATATTTTTATAAGAAATTTGTATACAAAAATTGCATAGAGAAGGAATAGCTAGGAAACCAGTAAAGAAAATACCAATACCATAAGGACAGAAACACAGCTTATAGACTTATAACTTACTACTATTTTCTGTAGGAGTTTTGTTGAAACTAATCTACAAAAGAGAATGTGAAATTAAGCAGAAACCATCCTCAAACAGGAACTGCACAAGCACTTGACAAAATAATTGCAGTTGTTACATGCACATTAAACAATAATAAACAAGTATTAATAGTGACATTTGACACCGGAGCTTTCGATAGCACACAGGGGCCTTGAAAATTCAAAATGCTTTCAGAATGCATCTTAACGGCAAACATATATTGTTGCATCGATGATTGTTAAATGAATAAAAGCTCTACATGGTGGTAGTTCCACCAATTGTAAGGTGTCTGCTAAAGATAATCCTGGCTCCCAGATACTTTATCTGGCTGGCTCCTGTGGCATTGAGATATGCTATTACAGGTACAGGAGATACTCATTGCTATAAGGATTGCAGTCTAGGAGGCCTCAAAGGTAAGGCATGAACATTTTAAGCCTAAGGTTTGACTCCCACTGGGGTTGTCAACAAATTTGTTCAAAACATCAAAAATACGTCACCCCTATTCTGGCTAGAAAAGGATGTTAACATGTATATAACTCTTCCTACAAAAGCTTTGTTACTTAAGAACTGACGGTCAAAATAAAATAAAATTATATACTTTTATTTCAGCTAGAATTTTACCTCTCTGGGTTTTTCTCTTTTCCATCATTTGCGCTTATATTCTGTTCCATTGTAATGAAAATTGATAACAAATACTAAATTACATGTAGCACAGTTTTTAGAGAAAAGAGTATTACTTAAAGAAAAATTTTACTTAAATGTCTTTACAAAATATTTTTTTGTCCACTCTTAATTGCATTTGATCTTCACCTCAACCATTTTTATTTGTTTGCTAATTAATTTTCTTTTTCACAGTTGACGTTTCGGCTTCAGGGCCATCATCATAAGACTAGAAGAAACAACACATTACATGCATTAAATTACATTAAAAATACCCCCATTTTCATGCGATGTAAAATCAATAATTACCCCCAATTAAATTTCTTAAAATTATCTTTAAAACTAATATTACCTTCATTAATCGGTTCACATATTATAAACCCTGTTTCAACAAGGGCTTGTCATCAATGTAATATTGCAGCTTCTACCTTTAGATATTAGTTACATTTGAATTAGCACCATTATTTAGCTTGTCACATATTCTATAACTAAAAAACTTACATTTTTCCAACATTTAAGCTAAATGTAAGTTTTTTCATATGTAAGTTTTTTTCATTGTATGAAAATGTGTATACATGTAATGTGTTTTTTCTTCTAGTCTCATGATGATGGCCCTGAGGCCGAAATGTCAAATGTGAAAAAGAAAATCAATTAGCAAACAAATAAAGATGGTTGAGGTGAAGATCAAATGCAATCAAGTGTGGAAATAATTTATACCTCAGAAATTCCTGTTGAAAATCTTTAACATGTCAATATTTTTTTATTTTTTTTTTATTTCAGGTGGAGAAATGAGATAATAGTAATTACTCTCACAACATATGTTTAATATTTATTAATAAAGGAAAATTTTGGCTAAACTTGAGAATGATTGGTTTTGGATGTACTGCTCTACAATTAAATACCAGCCAAACAAACCTTGGTAACTAAGTCAAATTATTTATATGAGTATGTTAAGCTTATCTGCAAAGCATTTCTATCAAATATAATATTGAATTATATGACAAGTCAAATAGATGTTTTTGTGAAGTCTACTCATTTTACTCTCTTACAATTTCCCAGTCCATATTTATAAAACATTCCTGGCAACTTATTTATTTATATTTTATAACTATATTAAACAAATGCTCTAGATTATTTAATTTAGTACATAAAAAGTAATAATAAGATAAAATTTGAAATATATAGAAATAATAGCAACTATATAACACAAGTGTAATGAATGAAAATGAAATGGGTTCTACAGCCCTTGATATCAATATAGAAAAAAGAATGAAAGTAAGTAAATATGAAAAGCAATAGAACTATGAAAACATCAAAAATATCAATGTAACTTTAGAACAAATAATTTTCTTTGGAAAATTAAATACAAATGTGAAAAATAATGAAGTTCTTTAAAAACTCCCTAATACTAGTAAACTGGAAGCATCACAGTAAAGGGCAGGCTTGACAGTGGATACTTCAAACTTCATATATAATTACTTTGTTGTTCATAGAGTAAGAGTGTACAACAAGCAGAAAGACATAATAATAATTTTATTTTATTTTTTATGATTTATGCGGGTCAAGTAATCAAATAAAAGTGGTATTCATACATTTGATAATTATTTTTAAACTATAGGCTTATTAAATGGTTAACATGAAAAATTAAATCATACAATATTTGCATGCTGGTTTCCTAGCGAGACCATTCAGAAGATACTCATCGTTGTGTTATTGCCAAAGGAGCGAAACACTCAATAAATAAATAAATAATCATACAATAAGAAAGAAACAGTTAATAGAATTTGTTCTTCCAGTTCCTAAATACATTTTTAGAATTATGAGGTCATGGGTTTCAGTAGCATAAATAATTTAATTATAATTTATTAGCCATTTACAAAATAACTGAGTATGTCTCTTTTGTCAGTTTTATTTACACCTGATTATCAAAACATGGGTTATAAAAAAAAAATAAAGCTTCTAATTGTTTTATAAGTATTTATTTGAAAATGACCCATTAGAAAATTGTTTATACATTGATTAAGAATTTTCAATTCTTCCATCTCATTTTTATTAATGTGCGGAGGCCTGATGGCCGTGAGCACTTAACACTCTTAAGGGGGGCATGCGTTCAATTCCCACAAGGGGTGGTGACTTTTCCTTGGAAAAAAGAGAAGGCATCAGCCCTATCCTGGCTAGAAAAGGGTGGTGACCTATAGATAAAATGTTCTAAAATTCTGAGTTAATTATAATCAACTTAAAATTTAAATAAATAATTAATGTGTATATTGATATTCTTACAATTTGCCGTTATAACATTTCTCTAATAATACATGGGTTACTCTCTTTACAACTA
Source organism: Gonocerus acuteangulatus (assembly GCA_946811695.1). NCBI lineage: Eukaryota > Metazoa > Arthropoda > Insecta > Hemiptera > Coreidae > Gonocerus > Gonocerus acuteangulatus. The sequence goes on along the minus strand of OX328123.1, from coordinate 128,806,739 downwards.
ATATCAGTTAGATTAAAGAAAACTGTGTCTCCCCATGGTCCAGTAGCTAACGCCTCGAATTCTCATGAGCGAGATGTAGGTTTGAGTCCCACCTATAGCAGGTTATTTTTTCATATCAAGGCTTGTTAAAGAGATTCCCCGCCTCAATTAGCCATCCTTAGTGAAGGGGGAACCTACACCCTCAGGAAGGCTGGCAACCTTTAGGTAGCCAGGCCCATATGGCTGGGGAATCATAGGTATCAAAACAATTGGGGAATCATAATCATCGCTAATGTGAAGTGTCCTAAAAAAAAAAAAAAAAAAAATTATAAGGAAACATTCCAATACTATTTAGTCAACTATTTTATTCTTAACCCCCAAAATGTTTTCTTTTTAGGCCAACAACCTGTAATAAAACTATTGGGAAATAAACTTGTAAGAAAAGAAATAATTTATAATGAAGAATTGGAAAATGTTTCTTCTATTAGAAGAGGAGTAAAGCCTGGTTCTCTGAAATTAGATAAAGTTGGAGAAGCTGCTTTAGAACAGCTTGGTTTATGGCCTTCAATTGCTCTTGGTGTCTCATCGGAAAGACAAGAAGTGAGAGTAATACGTACCATTGGAGAAAAAGAGAGAATAAAAATTGGACGTAATTTGTTGCCTGTAGTTGGAAAGCCTTCACTTATGACAGATGTTTGGCCGATGACATTATATTCCAAGAAGTGTCAAGACAATGTTCAGCCTTTTATGTCTGTTATGTCTTCAAATTCACATCCTGAGGTATGCAAACGAATGATGTCTAATAATCATAATTGAAATAATTTCCTTAAATATGTGGAAGGATTTCTATTTATATTGTTAGTTTGTTTCTTGTGTTTAAGCGTGAAAAGCTACAGGATTACCATTGTCTGCTATTCATATTGTCAAAAAATTAGGGGAATAGGCCAGAAAAAAAATATATCATTCATATATACAAGTTTCAACTGAATTAATCGTTTCTGAATACCCAAACTGCAAATTTGTTTTGAAAAAGAGTAGCAAAGGGTGTATTTTTTTGGATCTTTCGAAAATGTTGAATATCTCGAAAACCAAAGGACTTTTACAAAACGTAAAACGTATTTTTCTGAACCGCCAAAACGTCCTCTACCCAAGGGTACCATATTATCCATTCATTACGCCACACCCTGTATATATAAATGTAAATACATACTCTTCGATAATTCTGTATATTGCTGGTTTTTTTAGGTGAAGAAGGATGCCAAAGAGCATGCCAAAACATTCGAAATATATATTTTTATGAAAGTCTAATTGTTGTTCTTAGGCAATTCCTAACTATTCCCTGACTTCTTCTCATTTATGATTCGACCTGGAACTTGATGTATCCTGAAGGTAGTGAGATTCGGCTCCTAGTTTCCTTTGTTTTTCCAGAAATTAAGCTGTGTGTCTGTTTTAATTTTCATTACGACAGTTAACTGTTTTTGCTTAATACAAGAAACTGTTTTCATTAAACAGAGTGCTGCTACTTGATTTATTACTTATTAAAATAATTAATTGAATTTAGTATTTATTTTTTTCAGGAAAATACACTGTTGAATTGTTTGTTGCAGAAGATCAAAATTAAAGTGAAGAAACTATTTAGTAAAAAGCGAAATAGTTTCAAAAGTCAAAATTATTTAGGATAATGATACAATTCATAGATATAGAAGTGAGCAATGACATCAGTGAGTGCAGTGTATGTAGATAAACACCTTTCAGTCAAAATGTATTATTTTTTTTTTTCGTAATTTATTTTTTGTTGGCGCACAGACGTCTGGACCATTAGCACCAACATCCATGGAGCAGGAATTTTAGCAGGTAGGACTCGAACCCCATCTCCCGCTAGAGAATTCAAGGCATTAGCGGGGGAGACCCGTGTTTTTCCTAGCTTATTATTTTGAAAATAAAAAGACATGTTAATATAAAATTCTTTCAAGCCTGTCCTCTGTAGCTTGGTGCTAAAACCGCATATCCTTTTAAAATTTGGGAGACTGGTTTATACTTCAAGTACGATCATTTTTAACTATAATTTGATTAAACAATTTTACAAAATATGGATCTATAAGAAATATAGGAAATCTAATAAAAGAATTATTTTTTACAAAGTGATAAAAAAAAAATAAATAAAAAAAAAATGTTTAGTTGCAATTAGAATTCTTACGCTAGATGTTGTTTGTTTGTTTGGGTTTAAGGGCAAAAAACTACAAGGTTACTGTTGCCCGATTACACTAGATGTACAATGATAGAATTCTATGAGCTTGATTTCTTAAAATAATTCAAAGTTCTCATGGCCCATTAAATACTTGGTCAGCATGGGAGTCTAAATCTGTTCTTTTTTTAATAGTGAAATTTGTGCAATAAATAATTTATTTACTTATTTTAGTTTTGTCATCAATTGATGTGCAATAAATAAGAAAATATGTCTATTAGTTAAAATAAAGAAAACTGTTCTGTGTTACTAGGCTTCTGGCTACTCTTTTCAGTACTTTCCTCCGAAGGAATGTAGCTATTAAGGTTGCACTCATGACGGAATTTTTGAAAAATGTCTACAAATCTTTATCTTTATAATATAATAATTAAAAGTTTGTCGTACAAAGAAATAAAGCCAAACAGAACTTAAGATAAAAATTCTCTTGTTTGTAAAATAAATATTCAAACAGCTGGAGCAGATGTAAACGCTGATTCATCTAATATTGAAGAATCTGCTGTCAATTCAGCAGATAAAAGGTCTAACTAAATCAGATCTGGTTAGTTAGATGAAGAAGAATCCACTTTTCATTCGTCTGACTATGAAAATGTTAGTGGCTACTCAAAGGATAAAGACCCTATTGATTTAACCATTCAGAAATTTAGTTCAAAAGGAGATTCAGAATCTGCTATATTTTCTAGTGCGCTCAAGGATAAAAGTTGTACTAATCCGAGTAAAGACGTGAGTGCTGATGACTGCAACCTCTACACCGAATCAGAAAGGAATCAGGAGTCGAAGGTCGTTCTAGTGGGGAAGACGAAAGTACCAAAAACAGTCCCGTGAGAGAAACTTCTCGACTGAGAAGATCGAGACGGATCGCTAGGAAGAGCAGAGAGACTGAAAGCAGGCTAAACATGATAGATAAGAAAAAATGATAAAATTCCTGCCGCCGATGGGATTCAAACCCACCATCTCCCACATAAGAATCTACGGCATTAGCCACTAGACCACAGGGAGCCCCATCTTCCAGTAGTGATTTAAGTTCTCTTAGATACCAATTTTGATGATCAATAGATCAACTTCAAACTAGATGAAATATTGCATTGGCAAAAACACTGCCATAACACTCTCTAGGTCTTAATTTCTGACCTTTAAAGACAATTTTAAGATTAAAAATTATTTTAAAGAAAATAATTATCTACCGTCAGCTAGCTTATCAAGCTTTCATCTTATTAATTAAATATTTTTTTAAATGTATTTCAAAATTATTTTTTTAGTCCTTCCTGCAAGATTGTAATGACCTGCACTTGGAATAGTATTTTAATCGAAATTAGCGAGGTTCCTCCCTCCCTCCATAGGGAGGATACCCGCTTATGAGGTTGACTTCATGACACAATCCGGAAGTGCCGACTGGAATCTTTCTCATTTCAGACCCCATAGATCACAAAAATGTAGGTGGTTCAAACTTTTGTGTGTGTGTGTGTGTGTATATATATATATATATATACATATATTGTAATGATACATTACATTTACAAGAACCTATTTAAATTCAAAATAGCCGTTGAGATCTTGAAAAGCCTGCGCAAACTATAATCCCCAATTTCCGAGAACATCGCATCATGGGGTCTCCCGTGGTCTAGTGGCCAGCGCGCTAGATTCATAAGCGGGTGATGGTGGGTTCGATCCCCACCGGCGCCAGAAATTTTCTCATCTCAGGGCTCGCTGAGAAAATTCCTGGCTGCACCCTGGATCTCGGCGCTAATAGCCAAGATTTGTTGATGTGCCGTAAAAAAAAATACGATCTAAATTTGTAGTATTTCTGGACTTTACTGACATATGATAGTTATAAAATAAATGTAAATACAAGCAGCAATAAATTAATCACTTTTATTACAGGATAATAACTAATACCTAAATAAAAATATAAACCAACAAGATACAGAATGTAGTGCGAGAAAGCATCGACTTCTTCCCGCTAAAAACCCTCATTCTACTCTCTGATGCGGTCTCTTCCCTAGTGTAGACCAATATTCTACTCTCTGGTGCGGCGTCTTCCCGAGTTTATAGTACAGTGTAAATGAAAATAGTGATATCGAAAGCTTATCCGTTGTCGGTCCTGCTGAAGAAGAAACTATTACTTGGTTTGAATACTGAAGTGAAGAATTATGACTTTTTTGGAAGACTCAACTCAATAAAAGGTAAGAGTTATTTCGTGTGGATATGTGTTGATTTATTGTACTGTTTGGCGAGACATTTGATTGATGATTGTATGTCATAACTGTTTAGGAATACGTACTTATTTTCTTTTTAGTCACTCAGAACTTTTTATACCCTGAGATTAAGGTAGTCATTGAAAGTCGTGACCACATAAATTCATTTTAAAATAAATATTAATTATTATCAAATTAAAATAAATAAATTAGAAAATTAAATTCTCTATATGTAATATATATAATTTAGCTCTCCAGCTAGCTCAAAAATGGTCCAATTTTGATGAAATTTGATAATTTGAAAGGTCAAGTTCGTTAACTAGCAGAATCCGCCCACCAGGAGAGGGTGTTTGGGGCGAAATTAGCGCAAACAAAAATTGTAACGCTTACGTTTTTTATTTCATATGCTTGAAGGTACTTGTTTAATAGGTTTCTTAACATAGGAAAACCAAGGAAACCATTTTTAATGCGATATCTGTAACCGTTTTTGAGAAAAGTGGAACAAATGTTTTAGTAAATCATTATTTTTTTTGTGGGTACTTAGAAACGCGGGATTGAAATATTGAAATATTTTCTACATCTTAGAAATTCATCTCAACTAAGATGTTTAAATTTTGGTTAGTTTTGGAGTTAGGGAAGTATGCGAAAAAAATATTTTATTAATAGACATGAAAAATTTTCGGATCTTCGTACATTTTTCGTAAATATCTCAAAAACGGTTGGGAAATCGTTGTAAGAGGAAGGTGAGCATTCGAATGCTTGCTAAATTCTCTACAAAAAAAGGTTCTGAAGCAATATTCGATGGGGCAATGTCAATCGGTGATATAAGTGCTTAAAGCTTAAAAAGTGTTTGTTTTGTTCTTTTGGACCGGTTTTTGTCTTTGTTTAGTTCATTTTTAATTGCATTTATCAGTAAAATTATTATTTTAGTAAAATAAGCCAAGAAACTGTGAAAGGTATTGGTAATAAGTTTGGAGTGGCTGTGGTAATCATGATGGCTGTGGCTAATCATGATGGCGAATACATATGTTTCCTTTTAATTCTCCTATCTATATAACCTTCCTCATACTGCTACAAGTGAAGTTATCATTATTTCTTATTTTATAGCAAAGATTTAACCCACGAGAGAATGAACACAGTAAAATGAATTTGCTAGTAAAACGTAGTGGTTGTTTGGAATAAAGCCATCTGAGCTCTAGTCGAACAGTAAGTACGTTTTCAGTACATAAATGTATTGACTTATACAGCCTTCCTCAAGAATGAGGATTAAGAATTATCCGCTTCTGTGTAAGTTGGCTACTAAGAGTTTCCTGTGCTTTGTGATGCCTAATTTATCCCATTTCTTCGAGATGTACGGAACCGCACTAAGATGATGCAGTTGCTGTGAGTCGGACTTTTTTTAAAGGCTTGTGGGTTCTACTAAAAAATGATAAATTTTAAGATGTGACTTTGTTTTTGCGAGTGTGCAATATATCCATTCACATTGTATTTACCTTAGATGCTGTACATTAAATATGGTATTAATCCACAGAATTGGATAATTGACACACGTTATTAAAATGTAAATGGAGGTCTGATGGCCGTGAGTGTTGAGGCGTGAGCAATTAATGCTTTGTGCCAAAAGTCTTGGGTTCGATTCTCACAAGGGGTGGTGGCTTTTCTTTGAAAAAAAGATAAAAGGCTGATAACCTGTAAATAACCCGTCCTAACATTCTGAGTTAATTATAATGGACGTCAAAATTTAAATATATTACCTAGCCAGAAGATCTTGATCAATTACTAAGACAACTACTAGCTGGGAGAAATTAAACCACTTGAAGAAGAAATAATTTATTCAACTAAAGCACTTTTAAATCTCGATGTGGCAGTTATTTAAACGTAAGTTAATAAAACATGCAATAATTATCCATTACAATGACAATATTCATAGATATAATATTATCAAAAATCAAGATGGGCGATAGTTAGGGTTCGGTCTTGAATAAAATTACATTTAAAAAAAAATAAAGAGTTTGTATTTTTGCTAACATTTCAGCTTTATTTTCAAGCCTTCATGGGCCATGAGGAAAGGAGGAACTGATCCAAATGTAAGGTGCTAAAACACATTAAAAATTAGTTTTATTTGTCTGTCATGTTTAACTCTAGACCATCTCCATACTGTTTTTAATCTCCATAGTCATCCAAGTTAAAAAAAGACAAAAAGGTCGCACCAAAAGTATAAAAGAATAGCAATAAAGTATTTTATGCAAGGCTGATGAAACTAAATGCTTCCTCTTTCAGGTTTTTAGTCGTATTGATTTACGATAGAAAGGAGGATGTCTTGTAAAATACAGAAGGATGTCTGTATTTTACAAGACATCCTTAGTAAAGTTATGAACTTTGTTCAACGAAAAAAAAAAATCAAGCAATTCCGGAGAAGGTTTTAACTTAAAATTATCAATATGAAATAATGCCAAGGGTAAAAAGTTTTTTGTTGGATCCAAATAACTGCCTCCCAAATACATCTGAAAAATTAAACATTTCTTATATTTTTAAGCTTAAATAATAAGCTTTAGCCACAACAGTGAGCCTAATATACTATTAAAAAATGTGTAATAAAGTACCACAGCACACCAATATCAACTATTTCATAATAATTGACAGGGCAGTTTTTGTTATTAACATCCTGAACCTTATATATGTAATTTATTACAGGTTACTTTAAGTTATTCTAAATTAAAATTTATTAAATTATTATATCAAAGGGGTTTCAAAAAAGCTTAAGGCAGTAAAATGGCTATGTTCAAGTAAAAAAGTAAGTTGAAAACTAATTACAGTAATAAATGGTATAACAATGGAACCTAAAATATCAGGAAAATAAATTTTATAATAATCTAAGTTATGATTTAATTTATAAAAATCTCCACAACAACCCATAAGAAATATACATTGTATTATTATTGCTAAAATAATGTTATTTTATTTACAATAGGAATGTTGATAGATATTTACAAAAAATAAATAACATATTTTTCATTATATCTAATGAAAAGATTATAATTATATTAATCTAAAGATTTTTGAAAAATGTATGTCACTAACTCAAATTTTATACAATACATTTCTTCAATAGTTCTTGATTGATGTTAACATTGTTATATATAAAAGGAAGTAACCATTATTTGTTTCATTCTTAGATTTAATTAAAT